>CALYLW010001182.1:0-177844 GCA_944989445.1 Ampullaceana balthica
TTTGTCTCGTCTGTCTCTCTTTTATCTTGTCTCTTATTTTCTTTCTCTTTATCTTTCTCTTCTATTTTTTGTGTTTTTTAACTTCACGTTTTTCTGTTTTTCCTGTTCTATCTGTTTTTTGTCCGGTCGAGCCTCTTTTTCTCCTTTTTCACTTTTTCTCATCTCCGCTCACGCACGCCCGCCGAGCCCAAGACATAGAGATGAGAGAGAGAGAGAGAGAGGTACGGAGTGCGGACAGACGGCCGCGCGAAGTTAATATAAGGGATTTATAATAAAACATAAACAACATCCCGTAAAAAACAACAAGTGTTTGTGACATATAAATCGACCCTTATATATGCGAGACATAACTACAAACTAACAGTATGATTATTTTTCAACAAAATATTACTAATCAAACAATTACAGACACGAATCTCGTCTTAAACCTCAAAAAAAACACATACTTATTATGTGATGCATCATAAACCCTAATAAACCCTAATAGTGGGGGAGGGTGCGGGTGGTGAGTGGGAGAAGGGTGAAAAGTCTGGAAGGATGGGGGAAGGACCTGGCTGGAGCGTCAGAGTTGATGGTGTGTGCTAGGTGGGGTTGGGCCGTGGCGCAGGGACTGGGGGGGGCTGGGGTGGGAGGGGTGGGGGGGGTGAGTGGGCTGTGGAGGAGAGTGTTTGGGTGGGCGGTGGGGGGAGGGGTTCGTTGGAGGGATGTGAGAGTAGAGCGTAGAGAGGAGGGGAGATGGTGGTGGGAGTATTTTTGTTATTTATGGGCGATGAGGTTTGTGTATCTTAGATGTTCGTCTGTGAATGACGTGATTGTGTATGGGTAAATAGATATTCTCCTACCTGCAAGTGAGCTACGTTAATGTCTTGTGGTGTGAGCAGGGCATGGTAGGTGTGTCGGAGGTCTCCGGTAAATATGATTTGTTTGTTTGGGCAGTCCTTTTTGAATGTAGTGTGGATGGGAGCGTGTCGGAGTGACGAAGGCGTGGGTGGTTTGGACAGCGTGGGTGGTGGTGTTTGTTAGTGTTGTATATTTAGGTCGCAAACGATGAGTAGGGGGTTACGTGCTTAGGGGTGAGGTTGAGAATGCGGGTGGGGGATGAGTTTGGGTATGGTGTGGCCTCAAGAGCATAGTAGGTTGGGGCGTGAGGGGCGGTGGATGAGAGAACAGAGATGGCACCTAGTTGCTGGGGATGTGAGGGGATATGGTCGTGTGTTGGTGTGGGGGGTGCTGGGTGCATGTACGTGAGTTTGGAAAGGTTTACTTATCTGGGCGGACACGGAGTATGTGTAGAAAGAGGGTTGTGGTGGTGTATACTGGGAGCCGATGTGAAGAAGTCTGTTCCTAGGTGGCGCATGGTACAGTGGTCTTTGATTTATGAGTTGGTGGGGGGGGGGTGATGTGAGTAGTATTTTGGTGGGTGTCTCTGTTGTGACTGTGTTGGAACATCGTTTTTGATGTGAGGGAACACTAGGTTGTATTGTTAACAGAATATGCTTCTGTAGGACTTCGGTACACGTGTGAGAGGGTTAGCCTCGTTTTCGATGTAGCGGGCTGCGGATGCGGAATCGAGGGGGGTGCTGTGTCTGGACGAAATTTATTGATTAAAGGTCTGATGACTAAATAGCTTGGGGGGGCGAAAAGTGAAGGTTCTATTGAAGGTCTTGGCATAGTAATGGGGTGAGGGTAGATTATTCTGTATCTAGAATACTTACACGTTTAACATGGTAAGTTAGTGATTGGTGTGGGTGTGGTTTACCTGGTGTCTAGAGTAAGTTGTTGAGGAACGGCTGGAAGTTGGTAGTGATGATGGAGTCTAGTCAGATTGTGGGTGGGGGAGTAGAGTGACTATTCGATTGCAAAGTTGGAAAGTTGATTCGGGAAGTGGTGATAAATATAGGCGATCATGAGGTTCTGGGGACGTCGTATAGATGTGTGATGGGCAAGAACTTTTATATTAATATGATTCTGCTTATTCTTTGTTGTCAAGTAGCAAATCTTTTTGTTAGGTGCCCTCGGTGCTTGATGCCTGTCTGTTGGTGTGGGGTCCGCCTACGTATTGTTCGATTTCGATGAGTTGTTTGGTAGGTAATGTGACGAAGGTGTAGTTGTAGTTGAGTTTACCTAGGCAGAAGGCTCCTGGAGCGTTGAGTGCTGCGGCGGTCTGATTGAATTAGTGGTAACCATGGGAGGGACATGTCAGTTGATTTGTGTATAAGGTGCAGAAGGGACGTCGGGTATGTGTGACGTTGTGGGCCTAGCCTTTGCGAACTACAGGGTCTGTATAGAACATCTTTTTGGCCCGGCTAGAAAATTACCCAAAAGGGCGAATATGCAAGGGACTATGAGGTTGGTGGACTTGTCCGGTGGGTCGAAGTGGGGGAAGAAAAAAAACGCAGTGGAGGAGGAAGGGGGGTAGGGAGTAATGAGGTTTAAACGCTAATGCATCACCTTCGGAGTGATGCTGACGAGGTCGAATGTCGTGTTATTAGTAGCTGAGATTTTATGTGTTTTAATATAACGTGCTTTGAGTTATCGCATGTACCAATGGAGGATGGGGAATCGTCACGTGGTGGATGTAAAAGGGGGGCTGGAGGCACCTGAGGCCCAGGGAGTTGCCGACTGTCGTGATTTTTAGTGAGAGTAAGTGTGTGAGGTATACTAATGGAGAGACGATGGATGGGTTGAGTTAGGCTGGTGGAGAACTGAGGGGTCAATAGCAGGAGGGCATGCACCGGTTTAGTCAAAAGGTACTGTAGCTATGAGGGATGGCAGCAAGAAAGTAGTCTCACGGGCCAAGACGAGGAAGGGGTGGGGAAAGGGAACATGAAAGAGGAGCCTGGCCCTAGAATAGGTTGGAGTATCTGAATTAAACGTTCCTAGTGGCTGTGCCAAGATTGGGCCGGCAGGGATGGTCAGCGGAGGGAAGTCCGTGAGGAACGTTATAGGGAACAGATCGTGGTGGATGTGGGGGAAGAATAACTAGACGTTATAACTCTGAAAATCGATTGATAAGATGAAGGAGACAACTGCTTGGCGTGCGTGATGTGGGAGGAGCCGAGGAGTTATGATTAAGGTTGAGACGGGGCAGGGCGGAAGAGTATTAGGGTGCGAGAGTTAGCGGGTGATTGAGTAGTCTTCAGACTTAGTGGCGAGAGACCGGGGACGGGAAACTGTTCCCGGGATGGAGGGTAAGAATGCATGGTGCGGAGTGGGAGAATAGGTCCGATGATAGGGAACGAAGGGCTAATAGGGGAGTGACTGCGTGAAAAACTGCTCCACTTAGGTTGGGGGTAATTCACGGGCGCCTGAGAGCGACTTAAGGTTGTAAAAAATAGTCAATGTGAACGTGTGTTGCGTATAAATTGAGTCTGTTCCTACTGCGCTGAGGAATTTAGTTGTGCTGTTGTCTCCCTTTAGTGCCATTAAAGTATGTAGAACAGGTTGATCACGACGCATTGACGCGTGAAGGACAGTGTGAACAGCGTTGAAGCTGAAGACAGGGTCTTATGAAGAATTCGAAGGAGAATGGACTCGGCCCGTCCTGGTTTGCTGTGGGGAATAAAAGAATGTACGGCGTGGTTGCGGACATTGTGTCTGTGTTCTCATTCCTTTGACTGCATTGTCGCTACATAATAGTTAAATCTACTGAGCTAAACGAATTATAAATAAGAGTGGCACGATGTTAAGGGTATGCTCCCACTGTATCCGTCTTTCGTTTTCTTTCATCGATGGGAGGGAATATGTAGGGGGGGGGGGCGAATGTCCGGGAGAGGGTGCGGCAGTGAGCTCAAAGGAGGAAGGTGATGAAGGCAGTGAAGGAGAGGATGGAGGGTGGGTTGGGTTGGATATAGCATGGGTCACGAAAAGAAAGCATAGTTGTGGAAGGTTCGGGAGAGTGAGGAGGTGGGTGCGGTAGGTTGAGATTGAAGGTGCTGGCTATAGTATCGCAAAGAAAGTGAGCAGCAGGGGATTTAGCGGTACGGGTGGGGTAAGGAAGTCGGGAGAAGGGTTGGAGGCGTATTAGGGATGTGGAGATGGAGGTCTTGTGGCAATAGGAACGGTTCGTGGTGAGGTGGCCAGAGCGGAGGTTATCGCGCGGATATAGGATTTGCAGTAGTCGGGAGGAGAAGAGGGGTAGGGGGGCGGAGGAGGTTGTGAATGACTGGGTATGAAGGTGGGCGTGAAAATGGGTGGGTTAAATGGTGGTCTGGTACGGGACGTAGCGCGGGCCTGTTGGGTTGATGAGATGGGGGAGGTCGTAGCAAAATGCAGGATTGGGGGCAACTTGATATGTGTGTAAGATATGATTGGATTGTAAAACAACTTGGCTTCTAGGTGCGAATGCCCGGGATACAGGGGAAGAGTATTATGAATCTCCGAGTCTTTTGTCGTTTTAATCTCCTTTGTTGGTCGATGTGGATTGTGTACAAGTCCTTGCGTACATAGTTTCCCGACACCCCATCAATAGGCGACGAGGTCGCGTATGGCTCCCCGGGCAGGACTCCAATGCTGTGTTTCGTGGTGCGTTTCCTTACCTATTTATTGATATTTGCCCCCCTCCTGTGAGCTATGGTGCAGATGGCGTTTCGTTCAGTGGTGTTACATCCGTGAACTCGGAGTGTGGGACATCGGATCCTAAGGCGCAAAACGTGAGTTTAAGTGCAGCCGGCTCCGTTGTCAGGGAGCATGTCTTAGAGCACTTGTCGGTTGAGCGGTTCCTTAACACTTCGTGGGGGTTGCCGGACGGTAGGGCGGTAGTTAGAAGTGGAGCAGTCGATACAGATGTGGGGGGGTACGGGTCATGTGTTAGACCACAACCAATTTAACATAAAATCATTAATGTAAAAGCGGGGGCTATCCACAGGCAAAAGTCAGGATAAGTGGCTTAGTGCGAGCTGCTAGACGAGTAAGGAGTGATGGCCTTAGGGAGGAGAGACGGGACACTAGTGGCAGTCGGCACGGAGAGGGGGGGCGATGAGATGGTCGGCGTGTACTGGGGGGATCAGGGGAAAAGGAGAGCGAGGGGGGGTACAGAGATGGAGCTAGGAGAACTTGTGGGTGAGTCAAGTGTTGAGATTTTGGTGGAATAATTTATTTACTCCAATGAAAAAAACTAACTACAGTTTATGGTTTTGTTAGGTTCGGACGCTTCACTAGGCGTGCAAGATTTGTGTGCGTGTCACGAACGTCTAACCCGACGCTAACCAAAACGCAGACGTCTGTGTAGCGTGACGAGTGCAAAAGTTTGTGTATATCTGCAAAAAGAAGGTGTAAAATTAGTCGAGTGTCTGGGGTCCTGGTAGTACAGTAAATTCGTTTATTGGTGGTGGTTTATTAGGCGTGGGGGGTGGGAAGGCTAAGAGAGTGTGCGGAGGCATGTGGATGAAGTGGGATCGGGCGAGGAGGTCGGGGAGGAGGTGGTGGAGGTTGGGGTGCAAGGTGGGAAGTTAATTCTATTATTTAGTATGTTATTGTGATCTGGAGGGTCAGATTGGGGGGGGTGAGTCAGGGCGGGGGCATAGGTGGTTACGGATGGGGACCGGGGAGGCATGTATGAGGAAACGGTTAACCTTGGTAAAGATATTTGTTCTATGTGGGAAGATGGGCGGAATTGGCCGAGCTTAGTGGGACATGTGGATGGGTGCGGTAAACTGGGTCTCGTGACCAGGGGTCGGGCTGGGTGGGGATGTCCTTATCAGTTGCTTCTAATTTTGGAGTTTGATGTTTGTAGAGTTTATGTGCTTTGGTGGAGATTCTATCCCCCTCCATTGTTGTTTTATGGGATGTGTTTGGGAGTGAGAATTGTGCCTGTTTTTCGATTCGCTGTGTGGTTGCGTCTTGATGGAACGAGGAGGATGAGAGCTGGTGTGGGGGGTAGGTGGACCTTGGGTGGGGGGCGAGGGGGTCTGGTTGGGGGGGGCGTGGGATTCGTATCGGGATTTTGTTTGGGGTGGGGGTGTGGAGTGGGCTGAGTGAGGGGAGCGGAGGGGCTAGGTGGACAACTGGTGTGAGGGAGGGGGTTATGGTCTGGATGGTGGTGAGGAGGATGAGGAGGCGGGGTGAGGGTTGGCCGGCAAGCCGTACCGGAGAGCCAAAGGCGGGAAGGAATGTGAATGTGGCAGAAGGAGGGATGGATAGGTGGGTAGCTGAGTTGGTTTCGTGTCTGGGAGGGGATGGGGGTGGGATTATGGCGGTGGGAGGTAGAGCGAGGGATAGAGTGCAATGTTGTGATTATGGGTTTTATCTGGGTCGGTGGTGTGATAGGGTAGCTGACTACATGGATGGGGTATGCGAATGAGTGGGTTTTCTGCGTGGAAATTGTGTCGGGCGGAGGAGTGAGTAACAGAATCAAAAAAAATCGTTTTTTCTATTGTGATGAGTTTGGTGAGTTTCCCTTGGAAGGAGTTGTGATTGCATGAGGTAAAGTAAGTGCTTAATAGTGTGAGACTGCGGAGGTCTGCCATGCGGTGATGGGTGTTGAACCGGTGCTGGTCGAAGTGTGGCTCCTAGTGGCTTTTGATGTGGGCAGCACTTGAATATTAGTAGAAGTTATGTAAAGGATGCGGTAGAGGGTGATTGGTCCTAAGACGTAGTTGGCAGTTAGTGCTGGTAGGGGCTTTGTCCGACCGAAGTCCGGCCTTAACATTGCGTTTTTTTATTTTTTGTTGGTGAGATAATTTGTTACCGTGTGGGTATTAAAACCTGTGCTTACAGGACTTGTGAACCATGCGCATCGTGAGGTAATTGTCGTTTGGACGGTGGATAGTACTGAGTGCAAAATTAGGACCTCGACTGGTGAACATGTACTGTCCTTGGTCGTCCAGGGGCTAAGGTGTAAAATACAAAGTTTATGAGTAGGAGTAAGGTGTGGCTCGAGGGAGGGTGGATAAGGATGGGTTATTTGAAGAGAGACAGGAGAGTCCAGTGTGAGGGGGGAGTGTCGCGTACGGGGGGGCGTTGTGAGAGGTGGATGTTGTGTGGGTCCGGCATCATGGTGGCTTGATAGAGGAGAGGTGTGGTTTGTCTGGGGGGGGGGGTGGGGTTGAGGGTGGGGGAGGGGGGGGGGGGGAGGGTGGGGGTTCGGTGTGTGGGGTGGGGGGGGGGGTGGGGGTGGGGGGGGGGGGTGGGGGGGGGGGCGGGGTTTAGGGGTGTTGGGTTTTGTAGTTGGTGGATGGGGTGTGATAAATGGGAAATTAAAGTTTGGGATAAGTGGCGATGGCAGGGGATTTTTTCATGGCGTGCGGGTTACATGAGTGTTGTAGTATGCAGCATTGTAAATCCAGGGTAGTATAAGGACGGAGGTGCGGGGTGGGGTGGAAGTGGATGGGTGGCGAATTGGTTGCGTGCGGGGGTAGGCATGGCGCGGTGGGGTTGTGAAGAGTGTATGTATGACTGAATGTTTCTATTCAGACCAAACGTGGCGGGTTCCAGCAGACAATTCTTTTTTATTATAATATAGTTTGTTTTCATGTATAATTTTTACAAAAAGACATTATTATGTGTTTTTTTGGTGTACCAATGGAATTAGTATATGCACCGACTGATATGAATCAGTTTGTTTAATGATTGTTGCGCTGGCGCTTATCGCAGACGACACCCCCCCTGAATTCTTTTTTAAAAAATAAAAAAAAAAAAAAAAAAAAAAAAAAAAAAAAAAAAAAATAAAAAGTATAATATAGAACAAACGAAAAAACAAAAAAAGAGATTATTCCGCGATTTATTGTTAACGCATGCATTTTTAACAATACCCTGTATTCATAATACAAATAATGACTAAGCTCCCCTGGTGACTCGAGCTCCCAACTACTAGAACCACATTTACTACTGACTCAAAACACACCACACTGTGAAACAATGAATTTCCCAGTGTACAAAAATATACTTAAGATCCTCTTTCTCCGAAATCCGGGCTCAGACCTTTCGTATACAAAGAAGATCAACTTTAACTCATCCTCATTGAATTCGCAATCATACACCAAAATACCCAAGTCTCTCTGCTTCCAATGTTACGGCTATTAAATGAAACATCTACCTTGCGACCATGCGAGGAGTCCAGAGTTACCCGCTAATTCAGGGTTTGTGGGAAACAACTTGTTCCTGTTAGTAAACATAGGTTAAAGAAATTTGCTTTAATCCAAAACTGAGGTGAGAACTAAAGGGTGTAATGGATCCCGCAGTTGGGTACGACCACGCAAATCGAGCACGCATTAAACCCGGTTAACATTTACACAAGGTGACGCCTGATAATAATACATACGAGACCTTGGGTGAACGCTGGTTTTGATCCTCGTAAGCATGTCACCCGGCATGAATGCTGCGTTACTGCATAGGGAGTACAGGCTGAATATTTGCGGAGTCAACATAACTCGATACAATGGTGTGGAGCTTAGAAATTAGCTCAGGGAGTGCGGGCCGGAATCGCCGCGTTCTATCAAAATGATCAACGTCCATGAAGCTGCGTGTTGATCGTATTACAGAGGGTGGGGCGAGGCTACGACTTATCAAAACTAGTGGTTAGCGAGAGCGTTTGCAGGGTAATGGTTTACTTAATCACGGGAAGTAGATTTCCCAGCGGGAGTCCAAGAATATTCAAAGAATACGGAGAAGGTGATGGCCGCGGTTAATTGAAGGTTGCATCACCTAAGTAAAAGGAGGGGGGGCAGGGTTCGGTGTGAACATTATGAGGGCGGGGTTGGGCGGCATGGGGGAGAGCTTATGCTCCTTGCGAGGGTGGACCGGTGGCTACGCACAGACAACGTTCCGAGTTCCAGGTCAGCTTGTGCACTGGCGTGCATTCAAGTGTCTAAACAACTAGATTACACCACCCTCACTCAGTATCTATATATAAACACAAGATCAATAGGTTCTCCAGCAACGTATAAGTCACAGAACACGCGTGAATCGTTCCAAATGATCTCCGCCGCCAACAACCCAACACATCCTGTGTGTCCTCTCTTTTCTGTGGGTCGTAGATTACTCTCTGCCTCTGTGGCAACGGTGTGTGGCGAGTTGCGGTTACCAATCACTCTAAGATTGAGCCTGAACTAAACACCCGCACACTCTCAATCTGAGACGAAGACAAGCGGGGCAGTCTTGGAAAAACCAGTCATGACAGCTGCTCCCCTCTCATCATCGGCCTCAACAACATAGCCTCACGAGAAGTCCAACATAGAGTGTCGTTCTCGACCACTATAAACCCCATCCCACCCCAAACAAACAATTTGACCATCCTACCCAAATCTTATCTCCCTATTCTATGCAGCGCCTAGGTGAAATCCCGTACACCCCGATTCGCTTGACCGAGCTCAGAGTGACACGTAAAATGTAAACAAAAGCGCACCGTCGTTTCGTTGGGTCGCCTCAATGCTCAAACTTTCACGTGGCAAAAAAACAATAACAAATCGTGATTTTAAATTACATACCTCATATAAGGATAAACTAAAAATGCATTAATTTAATTACGGTACGTTCGATCGATCTGAAATTTTGATACGATGCATTGTTAGGTAAGACGGGTCCGTGTGCCAAATTTCAGTTCGATCGGATCATTGGAAGTGGGTCATTTTTGACTTCTGTTTTTCCGCCCGCCGAGCCCATGAGATGATGAGAGAGAGACAGACGAGAGACGGCCGCGAAGTTAATATAAGGGATTTAATAAAACAACCCCGTAAAAACAAAGTTTTTGACTATAAATCCCTTATAGATGAGACATAACTAAAAGTATTGATTATTTTCAAACATTTACAGACTGAATCTGTCTTAACTCAACTTTGCATCATAACCCTAGTGGGGGGGGGAGGGGTGGGTGGGGGGGGAGAGGGGAAAAGTCTGGTCACCGATTCGCTTGACCGAGCTCAGAGTGACACGTAAAATGTAAACAAAAGCGCACCGTCGTTTCGTTGGGTCGCCTCAATGCTCAAACTTTCACGTGGCAAAAAAACAATAACAAATCGTGAATTTAAAATTACATACCTCATATAAGGATAAACTAAAAATGCATTAATTTAATTACGGTACGTTCGATCGATCTGAAATTTTGATACGATGCATTGTTAGGTAAGACGGGTCCGTGTGCCAAATTTCAGTTCGATCGGATCATTGGAAGTGGGTCATTTTCGACTTTTGTTTTTCCGCCCGCCGAGCCCATGAGATGATGAGAGAGACAGAGAGAGACAGACAGAGAGAGAGACGGCGGTGAAGTTAATATAAGGGATTTAATTAAACAACCCCGTAAAAACAAAGTTTTTGACTATAAATCCCTTATAGATGAGACATAACTAAAAGTATTGATTATATTCAAACATTTACAGACTGAATCTGTCTTAACTCAACTTTGCATCATAACCCTAGTGGGGGGGGGGAGGGGTGGGTGGGGGGAGAGGGGAAAAGTCTGGTCACCGATTCGCTTGACCGAGCTCAGAGTGACACGTAAAATGTAAACAAAAGCGCACCGTCGTTTCGTTGGGTCGCCTCAATGCTCAAACTTTCACGTGGCAAAAAAACAATAACAAATCGTGAATTAAAATTACATACCTCATATAAGGATAAACTAAAAATGCATTAATTTAATTACGGTACGTTCGATCGATCTGAAATTTTGATACGATGCATTGTTAGGTAAGACGGGTCCGTGTGCCAAATTTCAGTTCGATCGGATCATTGGAAGTGGGTCATTTTCGACTTTTGTTTTTCCGCCCGCCGAGCCCATGAGATGATGAGAGAGAGACAGAGAGAGAGACAGACAGAGAGAGAGAGACGGCGGTGAAGTTAATATAAGGGATTTAAAAAGAGCCGTGGGGCCGTCCATAAATTACGTCACTCGATTTTTGCTGATTTTTTACCCCCTCCGTCACGCGTCGTCACAAAAACTTAGACCCCCCTCAAAAAATGCGTGACAAATCTTTGACCCCATTTAGTATATTTTATAAGAAAGATGGACAAATGTTTTCATGAATTCCTGAAAATATCATAAATTAAATAAATTAATAACAAAAACTGATTTTATAGGCTCACTAAGAGAAAATATTAAAGATTATTGTTTATATTTTTAAAATTTATATTTCATCAGGCTCGTGTAGTCTCGAGGTAGAAAGTCGGCCTGCTGTGCAAGCGGTCACGCGATCAATTCCCGGCTTGGGTACTAATATTTTTTTTAAAATTGTATTTTTACACTCAATATTAGGATACCGGCAAACAGTTATTTCTTCTTATTCCATTTTTTTCATGAATAATCTTTTTGGCTGGGAAGGCCGATCCCGTAGTAAAAAACAAAGTATGTTAAAGGAACCGATGAACTATTTAGTTACAAGTTACAGTCTTATATTAGCTGCTAGCAATCGTTTTATTTAAAGAGACGCTGGCTGGATAGGGCCCCAGTTTGAATTGCAGCCAGGGGCCCCGTGCAGTCTTAATCCGCCCCTGAGTTGAACAGTTATTTTTATATTGAGTGAAAGCTTTCTGACCTTTTGAAAGGTACCTTTTATTGGTCGGGGTAGGAATCAATAATATCGTCCAACCCTGGGTGGCATAAATACAATAGCTTAGCAACTGTTTTTATACTTTTTGCATAAATTAAACTAAACCAGCAGGGTAAAGTTTAAGCCCAAACCTTGCGATTAAAATGTTTCTTTACAACAAATAAACCCCATACACACATTACTTAAGCATGAATATTCACATAAATAATATCTCGCCCTTTAAGGTTTGACTAAGGTCATACTTAGTCTGGAAAAAGAAATAATGTTTTGGAGAGCTTTTGCCATGAAAAAAGTAATACTAAGAAAGGTATTTAAGAGCTAACGAAACCTAAAACATTCATTAAAAAATAGTTAGATTTCTAGAACAATGCGATTGCGTGGCACACACTTCGGATATAAACTGTACTTTTCTTTAAGGTGTACATTGTACATATATTTAGTGTTCAGACATATCGCGGGTATTACGACTTATATATAGGTTCTAGCTTCAAAAGTGCGTGTTATGGCGAAAGAATAAATGTCATTTTATAAGCTAAAAAAAGCTACAATAAAAAAAAGGCTTACTTATAAATACAAAGAAAAATAATCCGTTATTTTAGTGGAACGGCCACTGACAGTTTATTTCTTTGTTATTTCTAGAAGAAAAGAGTGGGAAGTCACTTAAAATGACATAATTTATTAGAAAATCAATCTCTCAGAACTTAAACAACAACAACAAAAAAATAAAAACTTTTTTGTTTTTATGTTATTATTCATGTGAAAAGAACACGCTTTTTTTAAACAAATAAACACCATATTTTCCACTCTTCACTAGGCATAAATATTCCGATCAATATTATCTGGCTCAAACAATATTTCATTCGTCTTGAACTAATTTCATGCTTAGACTATAAAACGGAATGGGTGTTTTCGGGAGCTTTTCCTAGAACCAAAAGAATCATATGGAAAGATATTGTTTTCATTTTTTTATTCATGTGAAAAGAAATTGAACCTTGCCCATTAAATTTTTGTAACTGTTCAGGACCTTTGTTATTCTGGTAGAGTATAAAGAGAAAAGCAAGCGTTATTAAAGAAGAAATACAAACATTGATTGATAATATTTAAATTCATCAAACTTTCTATTATCTGGACTCACATTTCGTGATTTTTATAGTTTGATTTATCACTACCCTAATTTCCTGCTGCTTTTACACTCATTTTTAAAGGGAATTTGTGACTCAAAACCAAATAAAGTTATTTTTATTGTGCCAACCCGTAGCATAGCACGGGCATTGTGCTCGTTGATATATATTAGGGCTGTTAATGATTAATTTAAATTTAATCGTTAACTTTTGAAAAATTAACGATTAATTAATCTTTAATTTCGATTAAAGCCAAAAATTGAAATTTATGGTGTCATAAGTAACATTCATTCTAAAATACTTGTCGAAAATTGAAATAACACTGGAATATCTTCTTTATATAACAGCTTTTAACCAACAACGCAAACAGACAAGTGTATTGACATTATTTGGTTAAAGTGATGAGCGGGTCTTATTGACAATATAACCAGCCGAGCTGAACAATCGTTCACATAGCTTCAGATTGTCTCAGCTGAAGTTTCCGATACTGTAGTCACTACACAGTGTAGTGGATGTTTGGTTTGCAGGTCATATGTAAGCGAAATGTTAGAACCATGGTAGCAATGTTACCTTTAAGCAGCACGGCTGCGCAGACATTTCACCGACGCCATGCAGGAGTTTAGAATCACCGCGCAGCAAATTTTGTGAAACATTGCTTAAAAATGGACGTTGTGCAACTTTGCACACGAGTGTTGTTTTTTTAAAACTTTGCACACAGACCAACGAAGCTTAGACTTAGAGGGAACATTGAATTGTAGGCAAACGATTTCTCCCAATGGACACAATCACCTTTATCAACATTTTGAACATTCACCTCAGTCAATAGTTTGAAACCAAAATGTTTGTAATCGTCCGGAAATTAGTTTATATTTATCGGCTAAAATATTTTACTTTTTGACTTCCAGTACATTTATAAGTGGTGTGTCGATTAATCGTTAAACAAATGTAATCGTTAAAATTTTTAACAATTAATCGAGAAATTAATCGTTAATTTCCGCAACCCTAATATATAAAATTATATAAATCGCCAGAAACTAGCGCAAGCAAGACCCAGTCTATATATATATATGTGTGTGCACACCCTCACCGCGCCGCCCTATGAGCACATAACACACTGCACTAAGACGCACTATCTAGAAAGAAAGGAAGTAATGCTTCAAAACAACTATCATAATTCGCACCGCGTTCTTTCCCCCCTTTCTGTACATATCTATGAGCAATTCTGTGACGTCATATTGGATTGGGATCAAACTTTTTGTGAGGACGTGTGACGAGGGGGGGGGGCTAAGATTGGCTAAAATCACGTGATGTCATTTATGGATGGCCCCTAACGTTGTCTTTGACTTTCATGTTAGGATGGATTAATGCAGCCTACTTATGTTTGTCATCACATGAACAATTGTTCAAACCATTCTGGGACGACTTCTTATAACTTAATTATCTCTGATTAGCAGAATTCTTTCAGAAATAATTGCCTAATAAAAACAAATTTAAATACACACTGATCGCTTTTATAGCGGGAAAAAACTTGGGAGCACGTTTGAAAAATTACACATTATAGAGTTAGAGTGTTGCTGTCTGTTTCATTTCAAGTGTACACATTTTAAAAAAATCTATTGATGAAACAATAGATATAATTTCTTCTTACGCGCATAGTGTAGATCAGTGCTTCTCAAACTTTGTAGTATGGTGGACCGGTAGGAATTTGTTTTCATTGCTCCAGGGACCGGTGCACTAATTTAACTAAACTGACGAAGTAGCAAAACGTACAGTGGCGTAGCTAAGGGGGTGGGGCGGTCCGCCCCGGGTTTGTTTGTTTTTTTGTTTGTTGTTTTTTTTGTGTCCCGTAACCTCGTGGCCGTAGGGGGTTCTAATGTTTCCATTAGAACTTTTTCGGGGCTTGGTAGACCTTGGCGGCGCCCATCTCCTCTCCAGGTCAGCGGAGGACTTTTTAGCGATAGTCATTCACCAACATCTTTATTGTGGCTTTAACGTGGGCTAGATCCCACGCCCCTCAGCTTGTGAGGCGAGCCCACTATTGACTTCCCTATGCAGCCACTTTCTACTATCTTTGTTTGATTACATAGTGGATATTATAGCTAACGCAAAACCGTTCAAAACTTTTAAATCGCTCCAAAAAAAACATATCTATTTGTTTGGAAAACTAAGCGGTATAAGTCACAGATGACGCTTTTATAAGAAAACTACCGAAAAAACACAACAAGGCCGGGCCGAATAATGTGTGCTATTAATATCGCCACGACAGTTTTTCGTGGAATTTCGACTTCGCAGAATGATGCGCGAACAAGTACTTACAAGGCATGGAGGTTCAAATATTGTGTTTAACTTGCAAGTAGTAATTTATAATTAACGTTTCAGTTTTCAGTAAATTATTGTAAGGTAAGTTATTAAAAATTAAATTTATTTTGTTTTTATTGCATTTAGGTAGCACACATAATTTGTGTTTTTCATTAAAATACGGTTATTCATTAAGCATGTTACACCTATCCAATTAAAGTAATGTGTAAATAATTTGAATTCGTATATTTTAAGGAAAATTATTAAGATTTATGACAAGAATATGTAAATATTCAAATTTCTCTGTTAATAAACACCACAATAGGCATAATAATTTCGAAAAAGACATATTTTAAACTTTCAAGCGTCTTGGAAAAATTGACATCTGAAGAAGTAACTAGGAAAACGAGATCAGATGCTGGAATTTTACTCAATTCTATGCAATCTTTTTCTCTTCTATGTTATCTCAATTTATGGGAACCCGTCATTTTTTAAAAATTAATGCAAAGCCATTGCATGGAACAAAGAGATGTGCTAATACAAAATGCTGTTATATCAGCCAAACAATTTGTGAAGAGATGGAGATATCAACTGAACGCCTAGTTAGAAGGAGAAAAATATGAGTAGGGAAAATTCAGAAGACGTGGTTCTATCTTTAGAACAAGAAGTACAACGAGAAATGTTTTTATCCATGGATGGAATTATAAAATAAAATAAAATAACGCTTTGATGAGTTGCATTTCCTTGCAAGAAAATATTCGTATATAATACCATGTAACCTACTAAATGAAGCATTTGAACATCAAATAAATTACTTTATTGACATTGACAGTTCAATATGGAAAGAAAAAGGATCCAGGTTTTTATGGCTGTACCTACACTACAAGAAGAGGCATTATGTTAGAAAAACGGGGGAAAAGGCACCCTTGATCTATTAAAATTTATTCAACAGTATAGATTGGAAAATTCTGTACCCAACATTGTAATTTTGCTATGAATTTTTTCAACTATTGCTATCAGTGTCGCTAGTTGTGAAAGGAGCTTCTCCAAACTGAAGTTGATAAAAAAATTATCTTCGTTCCACAATGAGCGATTAAAGACAACAAAATCTTGCAATACTGTCCATAGAACAAGATATTACAAATAATTTTAATTTTGATAGCGTAATACACGATTTTTCTATTATGAAAGTTAGGAAAGTAAATGTATAAATATGTTAACATACTAATGTACAGAGGCGTAACTGGGTTTTTGACGCCCTTGGCTAATTTATTTTTGGCGCCTTTTATTTAAATAAAAATTTAAAAATTAGAGATTTAGCGGCGCCCTTTTGAACTGGCGCAGGCCGGCGCCCTTGGCAACTGCCCCAATGTCAAGCCGTTGTTACGCCACTGCTAATGTATACAATTTCTTTGTTTGTAAAAAAAATCATTTATTTATAAATACAAACATAAAAGAATAGTAATAGTAATTGGTAATGTTTTTTTTGGGGGGTGTAAATTTGGAATATGTTTTGTCTCATGACCTGCGACCTCAGTAACTTTCTTGTGGCCTTTAAAAAAAGTATCTTGTATTTTTATAAATGTGTATTTATAGGTATATAATCTTATGCGGCCTCTTTTATTACTGCTTACATAAATATGGCATGCAATGGTAAACATGTTCCCCACCTTTACTTCGTTTCAATTACAATTATTTATTCATGTTTATTAATTTTTAAAAACCATAATATAATCGACTAAGTGGCCGTCCATAAATGAAGCACGCTATTTTGGCTGATTTTTCACCCCCTCCCCCCCTCGTCACACGTCGTCACAAAAACTTAGACTCCTTCTTCAATAAGACGTCACAAAGCCGTATTTTCTGTTTGAAAATGAGCATGTTTCAAATTAAATTTTTGCCATTTAAGTATGTTTTTAGTGTAAGGCTGCATTCTAATATCGTAACACGCGTTTTACATAAACGTCATTAAATAAAGTGTCAGTAATCAAATATTTAAGTGGAAATTTATTTAAAGTTGCGCGTTTTGACGTGACGTCACATTTCTTAAACACCCCCCCCTCGTCACACATCGTCACAAACGTGTGACTCCCCCCCCCAGGTGCGTGACGTCATTTATGGACGGCCCCTAAAAAGGGCGGCAAATTGGAGACCGCCCCGGGCGGCAAAAGTTCTAGCTACGCCACTGAAAACGTAATTTATATAATTTGTTTCATTATATATGGCTATTGCCGAAAAATGGCATATTCTATAAGGTAAGGATAAATGGTTGCAAATGGACGATTATAATTATATTTTTCTGCCCTTTCTTGATAACTTCAGCGGACCGGCAGTGGATGGCCCCACCCCACCGGTCCGCGGAACACCACTTTGAGTAGCACTGGTGTAGATTTCATATGTGACGTGTGTCCATAAATAGCTTCATCGCCAACACAGGAAGAAAAACTCAGCCATGTACGGAAGCTCGATGCAGTAGAACAGTGCTTCTCAAACGTTTTAGTATGGTTCTTCCTAAAAACAGTCGTTTAAAACGCTTTACATGGAGATAATAACATACATATGATAATTAAATAGGCATTCTTATAATAATAACCACATAAATGACAGTACAATACACATAAGCTACGTTAATAATTAAAAACAAATGTTGTTTCTTTAATTTTACAAATAAATTTTGAAAAGATGCGTCCTAAGTGCAGTCTTGAAGGACTTGGTAGATGAATATAATAGTTATAAAACAAACACGCTATATTTGTAATGTTTCCCTATATTAAAATGTTTTGTTATTAGACATAACATAATGTAGCAAAATGTAATAAATACAATACAAACAAGCTACAGTTTCAATGCTTTTATTTATTTAAACAACATTATAGTATACGACAAATTATAACATAATAGGTAAGTGTAAAATTCAGTGTCAGAGACATCATTTATATGCAGTGAGTATACGACATATGGGGTCGTCCATTAAGTACGTCACGCTAGTTTTGACAATTTTTAACTCCCCCCCTCCCCCTCCCAACTGTCACAAATATTGGACCCTCTCCCTTAACAGTACGTCACACTTTCGATAAAAAATGTGTTTTTATTAACAAAATAATTAAAATTTAATATAAAACACCGTGACGTCACACATGGCCGGACCCCCTCCCCCCTGTCACAATCTGTCACACTTTCTTACACCCCCTCCCCCCTCTAGAGTGTGACGTACTTTATGGACGGCCCCTGCACTGATATGGTTCCTTCGGGAACATAAGGACTCTGTCTAAGCCCACGCCTTGAAATGCAAGACACAATAAAGACACGATGAGTATTATCTAGCAATCTATGTCCGCTAGCCGTCATTGCTGAGCGTACGAGGGGAATGGGCTGAAGCACAGAAGACATTAGATTTAAAGAGATCACGAAATATTATTCAGATTTTCCTATTCATTAGTTTCTTGTTTGAAGCTCATTGTTCTACACACATTTATTGCAACTCATATACAAGTACGGTCGTGTGGGAGCTACTGAAATAAGTGATTGCTGGTGCGTGTCTAGGCTTTCAAGTCTTCGGGGACCAGAAGTGGGGAGATGTTGGTTGTAAACACTGAATATCAGCCGTATGGTTAGGGGGAACCCCAGGTTCGGCGGATCACTGGTTTGCTGCCGCACACAACTTCCTGTTTTTGCACTTCCTTATCATGGAGTGTCATACCTGGAGTGTATCATGGCCGTACAGCCTTCGTGATGCGCCCTCATTCCATGCTTCACCCCCTCACACGCTTGATCACGTACGCACCAAGGGCCACACACACACAAGAGAACGCATTCTGCCATAACACGCTTCTTTAATGTATCTTTTAAAATGTTGTTGCTAAAAGGAATTGAATAAACCGTTTGGAATCTATAGAACCAATACAGCCGAGCATAGTGTCAGTGGATGTATAGGGGAAGAATGGAGGACTATCTCGGAATATTATTATAGTTTATGCACCTCTGCCAGTATTGTACAAGTACAATAGTCAATAGTCAATCTGTAACCACAAATATCCTACAGTTTTGCGCAATGTACATTTGTGGGATCAGATCCAAGTCTTTCGATTTTATTTACTAAATTATTATTTTTTTAAATCGATTGGTAACGAAATTATAAAATTCCGTTTGATAACTTAACGTCATTATGAATCGACCCCCATTGAAAAACAGTATTAAAACATCGTGTACTTGAAGGAAACAGTAGATTCTAGGATAAACAAGTACATAGCATTATAAAATGTTCATCTATCTAACCCAATACTAAGTATTTCAACACCAGAGACCTGGGACGGATATGCTACCCCCAACTGGGTGGAGTCTAGCACATCGTCCCAATTTTATTTAATAAATCACAAAATAAATGACATAAGTCTATCAAAGTTGAAAAAAAAGATAATTTTACCCCCACCCCCCGCCCACACAGACAAACATTTTTGTTTTTACTATGCGGTGACAGAAAATTTGCTATCCCCGCCCATTCATTCCTGTCATTAAGGTCATGGGTACATGTACAACGTTTGTTTACAAGTCTATAGATCCGTTCGTTTACCCGTGGCGTAGTTAGTGGACATGCAATCTCTTAATCATGTCGCCAACAGTCAAAGCTCGCTAGATTCCGACAAGTGTTACGAAAGACCAGGATACGCAAATATTTTTATAGTTCTTTAAAGTCACGCACCGGGCTTTTCCCTACGGAGCTATATTATATCACTTAAAGCAAATAGCTTTAGTTAGTCTTAACACTGAATACTTTCAAGATGAAGTGATACATTTGGGAAAACTCGTTGGCATTGGTTATCTGTCACGCTTGAAGCCTATATCTCAATAGCTTTGTTTTTTTTTGTTTTTTTTTAAAAAAGGTTTACAAAAAAACTTCTCCCTAATTTTAATATTTTACAATACAACGGGAACATCCAGGAAGTGAAAATATTATTGCTGCTTATATATAGGTTTGTTTCTTAACAGTGTCTTGTTAGATCTACACATACGATGGTGTGTAGTCCGGGATAAATAACGGTGGCACAGTGGTGTGAGGACGCAGTCGGGCGCTGACGTGACCTCGTAATATAAGGTAACACATTGTCTTCATCTCTTGAATACTTTTAAACGTTTCATTTTTTTCAAAAGGAATTATATAATATAATCACGTGTTTTATAACTTATGTATGTTAGTTTGACTGTTTCAGTACCACGTGAAGAGTCCATAATATATGAGCCGATAGTTAGCGGACCGTAATTGAAATTCATTAAATACGATCCGATACGTAGGATCTTTGCGAAATATTACGCCTGTCTCCTTACGACTCGCTTATCAACGTCGATCTGATCTATTGAATTGACCACAAAACACACCAGCGTGGCGTCTAATTATAATGACCAAAGAAATAATGATTTATGTCCATACGAGTACTGTAATTAAAACTATGGAATAGAAATCCCTAGACACACTTTGAACTCATAAATAAAACATAAAATGTTGTGTAGCACTTTTTAAAAAAAAAGGCGACTAAAGTCATAAAGAACGCATGGGAGCTTGCGATGAATTCAAAATTTTAAACTGGCAATCAAAATATGTTTTACAGACTTCATTGTTAAAAAAATGAGATAAAACAGTTGCTGGGCTACAACTAAACTTAACATCATACGTGTATCTGACTAATTTACTTTTCATGACACTAACTTACTTTGAAGAAAGATATATTTTGTTGAATTTCAACCCGTTTGAAGAGATGTACCTCTTAACTTTTGCCTTTCATACATGTAAAGTATGTACGGATGCAAAACATTATATATTGAAATGTACGTTTAATGGAATGATTTATTAACGGATTCATAGTTTAATTATTTTAAAATTGTGTTAACCATATTATAATAACATGAATAGCATGATGCATGCCTCGTGTACCAAAATTGTGCGACAACAGTATTGTGACGTGCAAGTTTTGCATGGATAATCACCCTGCTATCGCACTATTTTGTCGAGATCACGACTCAACAGGGCTATGGCGGATTAAGGGGGGGGGGCTGAACGGGCTAAAGCCAGGGGCACCCGATGATTTAGGGGCCCCCAAATGTAGTATATTTTATAAGAAAGATGGATAAATGTTTGAATGAATTCCTGAAAATATCATAAATTAAATAAATAAAATAAACTGATTTTATAGGCTCACTAAGAGAAAATATTAAAGATTATTGTTTATATTTTTAAAATTTACATCTTTCATAAGGCTCGTGTGATCTTGAGGTAGATAGTCGGCCTGCTGTGCAAGCGGTCACGCGATCGATTCCCGGCGTGGGAACAAACAATTTTTTTAAAATTGTATTTTTACACTCAATATTAGGATACCGGCAAACAGTTATTTCTTCGTATTCCATTTTTTCATGAATAATCTTTTTGGCTGGGAAGGCCGATCCTGTAGTACAGACAAAGTATGTTAAAGGAACCGATGAACTATTTAGTTACAAGTTACAGTAAGTTACAGTCTTATATTAGCTGTTAGCAATCATTTTATTTAAAGGGACGCTGGCTGGATAGGGCCCCAGTTTGAATCGCAGCCAGGGGCCCCGTGCAGTCTTAATCCGCCCCTGCTACAGGGCGTTGTCAGAATTTTGATACACACATGATTGAGGATTGTCAATCAACCTTTGGCATGGCATAGAGTATTAAGTGCGTAAGTTGTACAGTCGTATAACGTAAGAGATAGAAACATGATCAAAATATCGACAATGGAGATTGATATTAATATTAATATTTTTATTATTTTATTTTTTTGGCTATGTTTGTGAGAGCTTCGACAAAAAATATTGGCTACATGCTTGACTTTTTGTTGTTGTTGCTTTTCTTTACTTGATACGTTTAGAGACATGCGGCCGAATAGGAGTTCGCTTGCTATCACAGGAATCAATTTTTGTTGAACCGCCGCTTGCGTGGGCGATGTTTGAAGAAATATTTTCATTTGATGTGAAAGGGAAACTGTCCATCCGGCTTCAAGCTAAAAATCACTTTGTGGATATAAAGAATTACAGTTTTTGTGTTGTTTGAACATTTAATATTTAGTGCATCACTGTTTAACTGCATGGCAGCTGTAATGTATCACAATCAGATCAACTTCGAGGATATACAAATCATTTTCTTTATAAAAAATAATAATAATAATAATTGCTTGTAGATACAATTAAATTCTATAACGAAAGGCAAAAGTTTAATTTTTGTTTTAAGGGCTAAATAACGAGAGCTATTTACCAGTGGTAATAATAATACGATTTTTTCCCCCCATTAGCTTGATATGGTTGTGTGTGCTTATTTCTTGTGGCGGAATCTTGAATCTCATTTTCTATCCATTTCTGATGTCCAAATGAGCTGAAAGTTTTCAACCTTTTTCCAAACCTGATGACAATAAATATCAGAAGAACACAAGAGAGTGACAATCACTAGAACTTGTGTTGCATCTCCATTTTGACTTATCTCCAGATGCGCAAACGAGTTGAACGATGAATAAAACGTTTTAATGTTATGTTATAAATCAGACCAGTTGCACCACAAACATATTTTTTTTAAAAAAACGCGTCCTTTAACTCAACTAATTGTTCATCACAAATTATTTTGGTACGTTATATTTCGGAATACAACTAAGATGCAATGGATTTGCGAGACTCATATTCACAGAATTTGATGGGTTTCTCAGGATTTAATAATGATTTAAATGTAACGACATCCCATTGGGAGGGAATTTTATTTTATTATGTATTTATTTATTTTCATTTTTTTTAAAGCTTTGTTTTTTTTGTTTTTGTTTTTTTAAATTTAGTCGTATTTTATAATCTTGTACGTGTTTTGTTTTGTAAAAACATAAAAGTTGTCTCGATAGAGGAATTATTTCAAAGAGCATTGATAGAGGAAAGGCTATGGCCTCTTGTATGCGCAACTCGCCTCAGGAATTTTGGCATTGCTTTTTTATTGTTGAATTAAGGAGTTTTTATTGTTAATTTAAATAACACGAACAACCAAACATATTATAGATCAGTGCTTCTCAAAGTGGTGGTCCGCGGACCGGTGCCGGTGCGTGGACCATCAGCCGCCGGTCCGTGGAAGTTATCAAGAAATGAAAAATACACCTAATTATAATCCTTAAGATTTCCCTTAAGTTTGAGAACCGACAAGAAAATGTATCAAATAATCACCCCATATCGCTTTATGGTGTAATCTCACCGCCGGCTCTCCTGTGTGATGCCCCCCAGTCTGTTTAACAATTCTGAGGGCATACGGGCGATATCAATATAAGGGTGACATGAAGCAAGAGTATTTCTTTTCTACTTCATTACAACTACAACTACTGTAGTTCTGACATATTCAAGGCCATTCATTATATTGCGTTGGTCTGTTTAAGCATGGCGCTGCAGCCATGACTGGGCGGCGTTCCGGAGTTGTAAACAAGATTGTGGAATTAGCATCAGAATGCAAGTTAACCCACTGTTTTATTCACCGTGAAAGTTTAGCCACCAAGCATATGTGAACAGACCTAATCAACGAGGTCAGCGAAGTTGTAAAAGTTGTGAACCGTGTCAAGGCAAATGGTGTAAATTCAAGATTATTTGCTGCATTATGTGACGAAATAGGTGCGGGACACAAACTTACTGTCACTGCATCCTGATGTGCGCTGGTTGTCTCGAAGCAAAGTACTCTCAGGAGTTTTTGAATTGGGAAGAGAGCTCTACCAGTTTCTACCGGAGAAAAGCCAGATTGGTCTCAACTATTCCGGAATGCGAGAATTGAACAGCAAAGTTTGCTTACCTGTCTGATATCTTTGCCATTTTTAATGAGCTCAATATCTCCATGCAAGGAAGGATGGCTTCATTTTTTACAAAGGCAGACAAGATTGATTGACAGCAACGCAAGCATGGAAGATTCGAGTGTCAGCAGATTGTTTTGATGTTTCACAAATTAGCAATACCTATCGATAGTGCAGATGAAGAGCTCGATGTTCCATCTCTACAGAACGTCATCACTGAGTACTTGAGAAAAAAATTATGTGACAGTTTTGAGTTCTACTTTCCAACAGACGATGACCCACGGACAGGTACTGGGTGGATACGCAATCCTTTTATTGCCTCGAAGGTTGATTTGTCTGTAACGTTGGAAGATAAATTTCTGGAATTAGCTAAAGCTGAAGGTTTAAAAATAAATTTCGGAACTATAACCTCTCTAGCATCCTTTTGGATTCACGTGAGTGCAGAATATCCCGAACTTGCCGAAATTGCTCTCAAGGCTCTTCTTCCATTTCCTTCATCTTATCTATATGAGACTGGTTTTTTTCAACAATGAGCAATATTAAGACAAAGTAAAAGAACATTATGGATGATTGTTCTCCATTGCGTTTAGTGTTGTCCTCAATCGAGCAAAGACTTGATAAACTTGCAAAAAATAAACAGGCCCACCTGAGCTTTTATTTAAGTTAACTTTGACAAAACTTACACATGTACTTACTATAGTTTACTATATTTTTTTTTAAATAAAAAAAACACGACTTGTTATATTAAATTTTATGTTCTCTTTAATAAAACGTAGACTAAAGTTGGGATATAAATGTATTAAAGTACTGTCAATTAAAAAAAAAGTTGAAACAAAAACGTTGTTTGCCATTATCAACACATTTTTGTACAAAATGAAGATGATCGTAAATGAGCATTAAGACATTAATACTTCAGTTAAATCTTTTTCAAAATTGTTTGATGACATGTAGCATACAACAAACCGAATTCATGCTTAATCTTGTGGGGCTTTAGGTCATGTAGGGGCTCATTTTGCTATCACGTCAGTACAGGGAAAATCACGTCAGTAAGGGAAAATAGTGCACCGCTCCGTGGAGCAATGGAACCAATTCCTGCCGGTTCGTCATACGAAAAAGTTTGAGAAGCACTGTTTTAGATTAAAACTTCATTGTTCTATACATATATTCTTTACTCAAGGCCATTTCAATGGTTGACCAGACTTACCTGTCAAGGGGAACAGCCCTGGAGACCCACTCCATCAGCACAGATGACGGAGATGAAGCAGATTACCATATCACAGGTAAGGCATGGATCACTGTATATAAGAGAGGTCTGGAAAGGCTGGCGGAGTCGTTGTCTGTAGCTCTGTCCATGTGTTGTACTTGTTTTCTCTCAAATGCAGAGGCGTAGCTAGATGGTTTGCGCCCTGTGCCAAACTATAGAATAGAAACCATTTTAAGGGTGATTTTGTGTGTGTGTGGTGGTGGTGGTGGGGGGAGAAAAACTCTTGATTAGACCTGGACACACTACTGAATGAGGGTCAGTTCCAGAAGTTCGAGTTGTTGAGAACATATCTGTCATGGATATCATAAACAGTAATTTCCAATTAACCATCTTATTTTTATGACGTGGTCATTTTAAGTGTGATTGTTATCTGCTAAATATGAAGAAAATTAAAAAAATTATCTGAAAAGCGGTCACGAAGCAGTAAATAATACAAAGTTACAACCTCCTTTTCGCACATAGAACGTTAATCTTTATTTAAAAATAATAGAACTATATGTAGACATATATATATGTATAAACAAGATAACTTTATTATACACATAATGTACAGATATATATCTTCGAGGTTTCACCACGTTGAGACATCAGCCACACATTCGCCATTACTTTCTATCTATCTGCCAACTGCTTTCGCGCGCTATCTACCTATGTGAACTCTCTGTCACTAATCTCGTGATTTTCACGTAACATTCACCCCCATCCTTCAAAAAAAAATGTTTATGAAACACAACATTTTTGGTCTTAGTAAAATAACAAATCATAGTTCAAAAATAGTCATTCTTCAGCTGACGAGTATGAATTCAAATCGATGGGCTTTCAATGCTTCTTCAGCCTATTAAATGTTCAATAATTCACCAACCACGACCACGATTATTTCCATTCACAACATTAATTCCAGCATCTTGAATAAGTCGCTTAGCTTTTGATATGTTATTTTTGCTTCCAGATAATTCAACAGAATTTCGGCCCGCTGAGTCACTGTCACTAGAAACCTTTATCCGAAAACCACTGTCTGTTTCTATGTCTATGATTCTGTTTAATACACAACCAATTATTCTTCCTACTTTTGGTTGTACTTTATTGTGGTAACACTGCCTCGCCATATGTCCTGGCTTGTTACAGTACCAGCAAATAGTTTGTCTGTTGCCTTGGTTTGGCAGACTCTGGTTTCGCATTCCTTGTCTTTTTTTTCTTGGTTTTTAATTTGTATGGCTGTAAAGATATTTTATCTTTTATTCATTTCTACATTTGGATGAGAGTCTTTGAATGTGCGTAATGCATTTGTTAGCTCTGCTTGAGTACGAACTTTCTTATCAGTTAAATTATGTGAATAGAGCTGGTGTTGCATTGTCTAGGAACTTGTCAATTAACACCATGTCTAGTATGGCCTTTGGATTGCTTGTATCTATTGCTGTCAGTTCCAGCCATTTTGTTAATTTAACTTGTGCTTCATGTACTATGATCTGTGGATCGTTGTCCATCTTGATTATCATTTCATGAAATTCCTTTCTATAATCATTTTCTGACTTCCCGAAATGACATAGAAGTGCCTTTTTGACATTTTTATATATATTTTTGTCCTCTTTGGCTATACTGTTGTAAGCTTCAAATGCTTCTCCAGTTAGTTGAGTCATCAGTTGTGTGGGCCAATCTTCTTCATCATAACCTTTCATGGCCATTATGGATTCAAAATAATCCAGATAAACATCCATTTTTTTCTTTCTGGCTATCATATTTTCTAACTTTGATAGTTCCCCTGTTGCTGACTTTCTATTTGTGTCATCACCAGGATTGTGGCATCTACTCTCTAAATCAATTTGTAGTTTTAATTTGTCAATTTGAAGTTGTTCAAGTTCTCTTCTTGCAGCTCTTTCTTCTCTTTCAATTATTTGTTTTTGCCTCTCTTTTTCTTCAGCAATTTTTAGCTTCTCTTCTTCTTTGGCTATTTTTCGCATCTCTTTTTCTTTGGCTATTTTTCGCATCTCTTCTTCTTTAGCTAATTTGAATTTTTCTTCAACAAAGTCTTTCAATTCTCTTCCATTTAAACCAAACTTTTCTGCTATGGCAGTGAATTCTTTGTAGTAATCCATGTTTAGTTTTATGGAATTATATGAGTCAAGCAATTCAGTAAGGAATGTAAGTATTTATTTATTTAAGTATAAATCCTCCAAATAAGAAAATCTTGAATTCAAATTATGTTTAGTCCAAACAAGTGACACATCTAAACCATTAAATTTAATTTTGACAAAATGAGGCAACAAAGCATCCTCACACGGGATCTTAAGTATACTATATATATACGCTCCCTCAGATTGACAAAACACATCCGATGGTCCAAAGTTTTAATTAAAATAAGTCACTTAGTCAAATTTTCCAATTCCAGAATATAGAGTAGCTTTGAGACACTTTAGTTCAAGCCATTAATCCAAATTGCAATTCTCACAATTTACACACTATGAATGAATACAAAGTCAAAGTCACTCCTTCAGTCGCTTTTGAATTCACTAATATTGTTAGTTATTGAAATTTACTAATGAGTTTTTGGATCCATCGATTTAAATATCTAAACAGCTGTTCATATCTTCTAGAGTTCAAGGTTATGTTTACAGTTCTTTCTTGGAATCCATTAGTAATAGCCTGTATCACGTTGACACTGTGTGCTTAGCATGCCTTGACCCAGATTCTGTGCGTGTAGCTGCTATGTGGGAAGTCAAGCCGCCATTTTGAAAACTTCTTGTATTAAATATTTCATTGAATTACAAAAGTTTATTCCCTGCTGCTTACGAACTTAAATATTCACAAATTGTGATGGCTCATAATATTTCTTCTTTTAATTAATACTTCCCTCTTTTAAATACACAATACTGGTCACTTCCACGAATACCTCGCTTTCTGTACTATATGAATAGTACCAACATGAATTTTGTTCCGACACCAATGTCACGCCTCTTGGTGACGTATTACTTGTTAATGTATTTTGTAGGCGTTCTCACAATACACAATCTTGCTTGCAATAATCCACTGAAGAATTAATGTCAACAAGATAACTTTAATATACACATAATGTACAGATATATAAGTTCGAGGTTTCACCACGTGGACACATCAGCCACACATTCGCCATTACTTTCTATCTCTCTGCCAACTGCTTTCGCGCGCTTTCTACCCATGTGACCTCTCTGTCACCAATCTCGTGTTTCTCACGTGACAATATTATAAATAATTTATTTTTAAGAACTTTATTTACAAGGAAATATTTGTGGGGAAAGCATTGAGAAAAAAACAATCGTCTTATCCAGTGCAAACTTTTATCATCTTTGAACTTAATTTAGGATTTAAAATCCCTTCGTGTTTGACTGTTAACTGTAAGTGAAATTAGAAAATAATTCATCTTTACGTGCTCTAATACCTCCATCTTTTGAGTGAAAAAGTAATCAACGTACATAATTTGCAATTTATGTCCTGTCCCATCTGTCCTGTCCGTGACGCTTCTAATTTTAGAAAGCAGCGCACCAAATTACTGCACCAAAAATAACTCTGTCGAACGTCCGCATAAAATTGTTCAATAGGGAAATAAATGAATAAAATAAAAATTAAATAAAATAAATGAAAGTTCTGTATTGCGTTATTTTTTAATCTGATGTGTATTTATTTTTAAAACTTCCGTCATTTTTGACGGGTGATACACTAGTCATTTAATATTTTTAAAAACAACAACATGCAAACACTCATCTACAAATAAAAAATCATGCGCAAAAGTTTGTGGAAAATGGAAAGATTCTATCATTTTCAAAAATAAAATAAAATAAGTGCGTTAAAGCCATTTATTGTTACCTAAAGAATTTTGTGCTGTTTGACAATTTAACACTGTATGTAAATATTAATTTTCAAAACCATTTTTTATAATGTTCAGTTTTCATGTTGATGTTAATTAAAGTAGTTTGTTAAAAAAATATTTTATGTTATTTTATTTGTTAAAATAAATTCTTGTTTGGAGTGGGATGGGGGGCGAATGGAAGCTTTTATTTTTTGTTTTAAGTTCAAGTTCAAGTAGAAGAATCATCATCAACATACATACTTCCCGTAATGGATGTAATGCTTCTTGGATGTAATGCTGATTTTTTCAATAGTGCGCACCAAAAATTATTGCACCAAATATAACTCTTTTCGAACGTTCCGCATAAAATTGTTCAATCTGATAATAACATGAATCAAATTAAAAAAAATTAAAAAATGAAAGTTCTGTATTACGTTATTTTTTAATCTGATGTGAATTTACTTTGAAAACTTCCGTCATTATTGACGGGTGACACGCTAGTAAGCTAAATAATGAATCTATTTGAAATGATAGAAACGACTGTTTCCGAATTGATATTATTGATTTCTAAGATGTTTATCGGTGTCCTTATAGACTTGAAGTCAACTGCGAGGAAGACCAGCGAAGATGGGGGTCAGCCAGATTTCGACTCCACGTCAACGAAAAGCATCGGCGCCCCGGACTCCGACAGCGATCCGTCGGACACCGAACCACCGGACACCGACAACATCCAGCCTCCGCCGTTTGCTGAACTGACGCAAAACGAGAAAGCTGAGCTGATGGCAGCCATAAAGACCCTGCAGAAGGACCAGGAGGCCATAAAACAACTTCAGAGACAGCACGACCAGCGCCTGAACGACATTCTCTCACAGCAGGCAAGGACGGCTTGTTGGTATTGAGTGAACCAGGGGTCAAAGTGTTGAGTGAACCAGGGGGTCAAAGTGTTGAGTGAACCAGGGGGTCAAAGTGTTGAGTGAACAGGCGTCAAGGTGTTGAGTGAAATAGGGGTCAAAGTGTTGAGTGAACCAGGGGTCAAGGTGTTGAATGAACCAGGGGTCAAGGTGTTGAGTGAACCAGGCGTCAAGGTGTTGATTGAAATAGGGGTCAAAGTGTTGAGTGAACCAGGGGTCAAAGTGTTGAATGAACCAGGGGTGAGGGTGTTGAATGAACCAGGCGTCAAGGTGTTGAGTGAAATAGGGGTCAAAGTGTTGAGTGAACCAGGGAGTCAAAGTGTTGAGTGAAATAGGGGTCAAAGTGTTGAGTGAACCAGGGGTCAAAGTGTTGAATGAACCAGGGGTCAAGGTGTTGAATGAACCAGGGGTCAAGGTGTTGAATGAACCAGGCGTCAAGGTGTTGAGTGAAATAGGGGTCAAAGTGTTGAGTGAACCAGGGAGTCAAAGTTTTGAGTGAAATATGGGTCAAAGTGTTGAGTGAACCAGGGGTCAAAGTGTTGAATGAACCAGGGGTCAAGGTGTTGAATGAACCAGGCGTCAAGGTGTTGAGTGAAATAGGGGTCAAATTGTTGAGTGAACCAGGGGTCAAAGTGTAGAATGAACCAGGGGTCAAGGTGTTGAATGAACCAGGCGTCAAGGTGTTGAGTGAAATAGGGGACAAAGTGTTGAATGAACTTGGGTTCAAGGTGTTGAATGAACCAGGCGTCAAGGTGTTGAGTGAAATAGGGGTCAAAGTGTTGAGTGAACCAGGGGGTCAAAGTGTTGAGTGAACCAGGGTTCAAGGTGTTGAATGAACCAGGCGTCAAGGTATTGAGTGTAATAGAGGTCAAAGTGTTGAGTGAACCAGGGGGTCAAAGTGTTGAGTTAACCAGGCGTCAAGGTGTTGAGTGAAATAGGCGTCAAGGTGTTGAGTGAAATAGGGGTCAGAGTGTTGAGTGAACCAGGCGTCAAATTGTTGAGTGAACCAGAGGTCAAGTGTTGAGTAATCTGACACCATGATAACATATTATTCTAGTTGTGAGCATGAAAGTGTTTGGAGGGATTTCCCCCCTCTCCCCCCTCCCCCCACGTTTGGTGCCGTGTTTGCTTACAAGGGTTGGAGTGAACGGGAATTACGATTTTTAAAAAGTGTCTTGGACTAAAATATGCGTGTAACAATGAAGAGGGATGAACATGTTAGATAGCTAAGTTGCTTTGGAAAAATATTTTTTTGAAATTTTTTTGTTTGTTGTAAAACTGTTTTTGTTATATAAAAGTGTTACGAACCGTAATTTGCTGATATCGTTGTTACCGTTAATTGCATTTTTTTATCAGAGAGGAGAAAAGGTAACACAACGCTGATCTTTTGGAGAGGATTTATAGCATGGCAAACTTTTAATTTCAGTTATTTCTTTTTTAAATTGGAGCCCAAATTTTTGCCCAATTATCATCCGTTCGTTCTGAGACTCTGCCTCAGACATGTCAAAAATCACGTGTCGCAAACTCTACGCCTCTCCTAGAATTTGTGTTGTGAAACATGAACACTATTTGTTTCAGCTGATTTTTTTAGAGGTCCTCAGAATTTTCGTTTATTCAACCCCACAGCCAATCCTTCCGAAGATGTTCCAAGTCATCAGAAGTAATTCTCACATGCCGGAATTGGATGTAGGGGGCTATCACAATAGCCAACTCCCTTCCTCGTCAACCGGTTATGGAACCCAAAGCCAGGTATCTTCCCACCCCCGGAATCATCCCTCCCCAAACGCCACCATGTTTACACTAAGCCAATGACTAGCATATAATTCATGTGCAGACAAATCAGGTCTCCGTCCAAGATGGTATCCCTCTAGCCTGTGTAATCTTTGTGAATATATATATTTGTGTGTATAGTTTCTATAAAGTCCACATCATGTTTTTGAAGTGGCAATCTGCATTATCCTTCATATTATTAAACACGATTGTTAAGTAAAGCATAAGCTGCCATGTACCCTTTGCTTTTAAAAGTATATCTCACTATTTTGTTTAAATTTAAATGTTTAGATATCTTTTAATTCAAACATGTCCAAATTATAAACGTATTCCAATGTAAATGATAAATATAATCAAATCATTCTCATGTTTCGTGGTCTTTTAAAAGTGACGATGAGGTATGTTTAATGATTAATGTTGTTTTTTTTAAATTGTGCTCAAGACTACGCCGTTTAAAAACACGGTGCCCTACGACCATGATGAGATCTACGTCCGCCTGGAACAGGTGTACACCAACCTCATGGTGTTCCAGGCCAGCGCCAGGTCTTTCAGAGGTGTCGTTGGGGCCTCAAAGCTCCACGCCAGGACGTACTACAACGTGAACGAAATCGACCCAGTCAAGAGAGAAAATGAGGAACTGAGGAAAAAGGTGATTACATAACACATACAACCGTCCATCACTCAACAGCGCCATACACGCATCTGTCATACAACAGATTATCCTCTAACACGGCTCTACTATCCGCCCATCAAGAATGTGACAGGGATATTTACATGCACGTGTATCAATCACATGGTCATTGAAATACATTTTATTCTACACAATGTCAACATCGGGAATTGCATAAGTCTGTCTGTCTTCTCAAAGTCTGTCTGAGATTAGCGATTGACTATGAGACATGTCGATTTATTCCACAGTGATTGGCTGTGATAGTTTAGACTTTAGACTCCCCACCTTACAGCGACTGAGAAAGTTTAGACTTTAGACACTCCATTTTTGACTGAGAAAAATTAGACAATTCCTCCACATTGACAGGGAACGTTTAGACAATCCAATTAACATTGACTGATAAAGTTTAGACTACCCACGACCCTACATTAGATGATACAATTTTAGACAGTTCACTCCAAGTTGACTGAGAGAGTTTAGAGAAACCAACTCCACAGCGACTGAAAAGTTTAGACAACTCACCCCTCATCCATTGAGAGCGTTTATAAAACCCAACCCACATTGACATAGAAAGTTTGGACAATCCATTCCACAGGTAGCGATGCTGGAGAGAGAGCTGCGGTCGAAGAAGCCGCCGACCTTTGAGGGACTCACTGCGAGCCCAAACCCGATCACCCCTCAATATTATATCGGACAAAACGAAATATACTCTCTACTCCCATCCAAGGGCATTGTCATAGGTGAGTTGATGGACAGACACGGGCGAATTCAAAGGGTCGAAAGGTGCCCCCACTATTATTTGTGTTAATGGGGTTGAGTTACTTCCATACAAAGCTGTATAGCGTTTAACATTTTTCTGTGTTCTAATTTATTTTAAAGTAAAAGTTTTATTTTCCGGTAAGCTTGACTAACTTTCTAAGGAAATGAAACAAATAGTATGAATATGCGGTGTAAAAAAGGCGGGGATGTTAAAATATTAATTAGGTCCATGGTCCTGAAAAATGTTTGTATATTTGTTTCCACTTTGGTTCGAAGGGTTATACACACCTGGGTTCCGTTATAATTAGCCGAAATGGCGTTTTGTTTAGTGTGCGAAGAGATCATCTGAACAAACAAACAAAAATAATATTAAAAAAAAAGATAATTGAAGACTCCTTTCACCATGCAGGCAGGCCGACATCACCCCTCCCCGCATTGCCTGGACCTGTTGATATACGAGCCACCGAGGTCACTTTTAAATGGACCATCACGGAGTATTCCAGAAAACTCAGGGAAGAGAAGATGCGAGGGGGAAAGCAGTACTCAAGTCCCTTCTACTTGTCACATTGTGGATACAGGTATATTGTCGCTATCACGTTGTGAATATGTGTGTTGGCGCTGTCACGTTGTGGACATATTATGTTGGTGCTGTCACATTGTGGATATAGGTGTGTTTGGGCTGTCACATTGCCATGGATATTGGTGTGTTTGGGCTGTCACATTGTCATGGATATAGGTGTGTTTGGGCTGTCACATTGTGGATATAGGTGTGTTTGGGCTCTCACATTGTGGATATAGATATGTTTGGGCTGTTACATTGTGCTGTCATATTGTGGATATAGCTGTGCTGCCTACGTCACAATGAGGATACGAAATCAGTAGTGCTGTCGCATATTTGCTACATGAATATGGTGGCTGCCGCATAATGGCTATAGGAATAGTTCAGCTGCTATTTGTCATGTGTAATTTTGCCCTCATAATAGTGATACAGATAAAGTGTGGTGCAACCTCAGTGATACAGCTTTAGTTTAGGGCAGAGGTCGGGAAACTTTTTGTCTGAGAGAGCCATAAACACCACATATTTTGAAAAGTAATTCTGTGAGAGCCATACATTATGTTTAAAACTAAAAATTCAAGTAAATGTGTGCCTTTGGTGTAATTTCAAAACTAAAAGTACAATAATTATGTCTCTCAATTATTATTTATTAAATGTTTATGCTGTTTTAATGCAATTAATATGTAGATCAAAGGAGTCCGAATAAACGTTGTTTTTTTTTAAACAATCGAACATTTGTCGGAGAGCCAGATCGAGCCATCGATAGAGCAGCATCTGACTCGCAAGCCATACTTTCCCGACCCTTGGTTTAGTGCAATGTACGTCATACAGGTTTATTGTCCCAATGTCAAGTACAATGTTCCCACTCCTGTCCATCACCAGGGCCCAAATGGAGGCGTACCTGAACGGCAACGGAACGGCCGCCCACAGGTGCATGTCCGTCTTTCTACGGGTCATCAAGGGCGAGTACGACAGGTCGCTCAAATGGCCGGTCAACCTTCACATGGTGGTCATCTTGGTCAACCAGTCAGGTACAACTAGTTTAATTTTGGTCAACCAATCAAGTGCAATTAGTCTCATTTTGGTCAACCAATCAGGTGTAACTACTGTTATTTGGTTTAACCAACCAGGTTCGACTATAATGTTATTTTGCTCAACCAACTTTAGTAAAGTAGGGCAGTAATTAAGTTTAAATTCGATCATTGTTAAACAAGCGAGATTAATTCTGATTAAGCCATTCGGATACATCGATAGTCTTTTCGATTCACCAGTCTTGTTTCCACTGTATTTCCACTACATATTTCTCTGCTGCCTCAAACTTTAATTTGTTTCAACACTTTGTGCGTAATTACGACTCCATACATTAAGGGTCTTACCCTTCAGTATCCTGGGGTTATGAAGCTCAACACTCACTGATGTAACATAACTGCTTTTTAAATCCCTTATATTAACTTCACCGCCGTCTCTCTCTGTCTGTCTTGGGCCCGTGGAAAAACAAAAGTAAAAAATGACCCACTTCCCGTGAAGCAATCGAACTGAAATTTGGCACACGTCTCCGATTCACCTAGCAATGCATCGTATCAAAATTTCAGATCGATCGAACGTACCGCAATTAAATTAATGCATTTTTAGTTTATCCGTATATAACGTATGTAATTCAAATTCACTGTTTGTTATTGTTTTTTTCCCACGTGAGAGTTTGAGTTGACGCATTGACGCGCCCCATCGAAGCCCCGGTGTGCTTTTGTTTACATTTTACGTGTCACCCTGAGCTCGGTCAAATGATCGGTGACCAGACTTTTCCCATCCCCCCCACCCCACCCACACCCCCCACCCACACCCCCACCCACCCCCCCACCCCTAGGGGTTGTGAAGCAAAGTTGAGTTCAGACAGATTCAGTCTGTAAATGTTTGTCCCGTTTGAAAATAATCAATACTGTTAGTTATGTCTCATATTATATAAGGGATTTATAGTCAAAAACTTTGTTTTTATGGGGTTGTTTTATTACGGGGTTGTTTTATAAATCCCTTATATTAACTTCACGGCCGTCTCTCTCTGTCTTGGGTTCGCGGTCGCTCGGTCGGGAGGGCGGGAAAAAAAAGTAAAAAATGACCAACTTTCCGTTATCCGATCGAGCTGAAATTCGGCACACGGACCCGTCTCACCCAACAATGCATCGTATTAAAATTTCAGATCGATCGAACGTACCGTAATTAAATTAATGCATTTTTAGTTTATCCTTATATGAGGTATGTAATTCAAATTCACTGTTTGTTATTGTTTTTTTTTCCATGTGAAAGTTTCAGTTGACGCGTTGAGGCGATCCATCGACGTACCCGCGTGCTTTTGTTTACATTTTACGTGTCACGCTGAGCTCGGTCAAGCGAATTGGTGACCTGACTTGTCCCCCTCTCAGGGTTATGAAGCAAAGTAGAGTTAAGACAGATTCAGTCTGTAAATGTTTGTAGCGTTTGAAAATAATCAATACTGTTAATTATGTCTCATATATAAGTGATTTATAGTCAAAAACTTTGTTTTTACGAGTTTGTTTTTTACGGGTTTGTTTTATTAAATCCCTTATATTAACTTCACCCGTCTCCGTCTCTGTCTTGGGCGGGCGGGCGGAAAAACAAAAGTCGAAAATGACCCATTTCCCGTTATCCGATCGAGCTGAAATTTGACACACGGACCCGTCTCACCTAACAATGCATCGTATCAAAATTTCAGATCGATCGAACGTACCGTAATTAAATTAATGCATTTTTAGTTTATCCTTATATGAGGTATGTAATTCAAATTCACTGTTTGTTATTGTTTTTTTTTCCACGTGAAAGTTTGAGTTGACGCGTTGAGGCGATCCATCGACGTACCCGCGTGCTTTTGTTTACATTTTACATGTCACGCTGAGCTCGGTCAAGCGAATCGGTGACCTGACTTGTCCCCCTCTCCCACCCCCACCTCCCAGGGTTATGAAGCAAAGTAGAGTTAAGACAGATTCAGTCTGTAAATGTTTGTAGCGTTTGAAAATAATCAATACTGTTAGTTATGTCTCATATATAAGTGATTTATAGTCAAAAACTTTGTTTTTACGGGTTTGTTTTTTACGGGTTTGTTTTATTAAATCCCTTATATTAACTTCATCACCGTCTCTGTCTTGGTCGGGCGGGTGGAAAAACAAAAGTAAAAAATGACACACTTCACGTGATGCTATCGAGCTGAAATTTTGCACATACACTTGTGTTACCTGACAATGCATTGTATCAAAATTTTAGATCGATCGAATGTACCGTAATTAAATTAATGCATTTTTAGTTTATCTCTATATAACTATATGTATGCGTCTGCTTGTGTTTACATCACACGGGTACCTTGAGTTCACGCCAGCCATCGATTACCATATCTCGTGTTCTACACCTATTCAGTTTCAGTCTGTAAATGTTTGTCGCGTTTGTACACGATCAATACTTTTAGTTGTGTCTCATATATAAGGGATTTATAGTATAGTCAAAAACTTTGTTTTTACGGGTTTGTTTAATTTTCCACCTGGTTACTGTGGATACAGATCTAAAACAGTCTTAGCCGAGCCCATAAAAAAATATACGTTTAAAATTTTGTATGGGTTTAGAACCCAGCTCTCACCCACCCCAATAAATAACATGACTTTAAAATGTCTCTGTTGTGTAATGATAGTTGTAAAAATAAAACAACACCCACACGCTTTCATTTTAGGTCAAAACATGGAATGTCTGAAGGCGGGGGGCCACCAGTTCCAGTTTATGCAGCCCCAGGGTGGCGCCGACAGCGAGACCGACTGCTGGGGGCTCATCGAGTTTGTCAGCCATGAGCTGATACGACGAAAAGATTACATCTCCAATGATAAAGTAGTGATCAAGTGCCGCCTCATGATTCTACCGCCATAACTGTTCAGGACACATGTGATCTCGCTCTTGTCAACGATTGGCTGACGTTCAAAACGAGGCTAAGAAATTTAACGACGCATGTGGATTTTACATTTTACTTCTTGATATTGATGTGTTGCATGTATATAAACAATCTATTCAATTTCTAAGAAAACACTGTTATACAACTATGTTATCGAAAGTAATAATTGAACATTTTGTGGAATGAAACTATGAATGTTTAAACAAATTGTCAAAATAAGACTTGTAAAATAATTTATAAAATTTATTCCGTTGAAAATCATTTCATTGACTAAGATCACCGGCACGCAGAGCCTCATAAGCCGGCACACGAATAAAATATTACTTCCTTAATCAAACCAGCCCATCCAAACTCACATTTTCGGGTTTCACGGGAGTGTTGGCCCTTTGCTATATAATATATACATAAGTGGGTTTCGGTTGAATTTCGGGCACGCGACCTTTAAAAAGGTTCGACATCACTGGATTAGTGACAAGTGTATGGTGTAGAAGTCAACTGCTGCAACATTTTCTTCTCTAGAGATGAGGACGGAGTATGTTCGTTACGTATGTTATGTTTTTTTTTATTTTATTGTTTATTTATAAATGAACATTTTAAAAAAATACATGACTCTTGATTCCGGCTCTATCTCCTGATGTTCCTGATTTTATTATGGATTCCATCATTAACTTCTTTTTGAGAGGCTGGTAAAAATATTCTTTTTTAAACCAGTTTCTTTTGTTGATATTGTAAATGTATTTTTTCTATTGTAATGTGTCCATTGCACCTTTTCTTCCCTTAAAAAAATATAATGTTACGTTGTCTCATTTTAAGATTTAAATACACACCCTAATCAACGTGTAACATGATATGGTTTTTAAGACATTGATAGAATAGAATACATCAATGAAATCTTTTCTATCGTTTGTTATTATTGATATGATGGACGAGTGAATCAGTGAGTGCTATCTGGCAATGAGATTACGTGTACGTATGCCTCCAGGATTTTCTTATCCTCGTTATCCTCATCTCTGACGTACTAATGGATTCACTCACTAGACATTTGAATATATAAGAACATAAGAATATAAGCTAAGAACATTTAATACCTAGTATTGAAAAAACAACATAAACGTTCTAGAATAAACCCGCAAGGTGGTCGAGCTGCATGAGTGCTCGGGTTGAGTACAGAGAGTCGCGGGTTCAAGTCTCTGTGACCCAGGGGCTTGTGTCACATGTGATTAACATAATTTTGTGACGTAAGGTCACGTGTATAAGAAACGCGGGAAGAAAGGAGCATTTCTATTGGTTGAAAGTGTTGGGCAAACAGTTGTGTGTAGACTTCCGTCGAGGAAGGATGTATGATGAATGCCTCAAGATTTCCACGTTATATAACCTCAAATGATATCTATGTGTACAATATATATACATATATTAAAGTTGTTTTGGATAAACGAATTCTTCAGTGAATTATTGTGCACAAGATTATTTACTGTGAGAACGCCTACATAAAGAGTTACATATAAATATCGTTACATTGGTGTCAGAAGTAAAAGTTCTATGTGAACACTGTAAACGATATTTTAGAAAGGAGGTTTCGTGGAAATAATAAGTATTGGATATTTCCAAAAAGGAAAGTATTCATTAAAATAAGAAATACTAGCAGCTATCGTATTTTTTTGAATATTCAAGTTCGTAAGAAGCTGTGAATAAACTTTTGTGGTTCAATTAAAATACTATAATATTTCAAAATGGCGGCATACAGGCACATGGTCACGGCGTACGGTATATACAAATAGGTCGCCTAGTTTGTTCTAGTTTGTTCTACGTCACAGTCGACGACAGTACAAGCAGCCTACACAGTGCTGGAATCTGCGTCGTGTAGGCTTACTGAATGGTGACACACGGTGAACATATATAGGTCGTGACGTCAACAAGCTCAATGCTAGTTGATTCCAGGAAATATTTGTAAACATAACCTGGAACTTGGAAGGCTATGGACTATTAATTATGAAGTGTGAATTATAAATAAAGGAAGGAAAGTTGTATCCATTCATTGTGTGAAGAGTTTGATAATTGCAATTTTGGATTAATGGAGTGAACTAAACTGTTTAAAAACTACTCGAAAATTGAAATTTTAACCAAGTGACTTTTATTCAAAACGATTGGACCATTTAATATATTTTGTCAATCTGAGGGAGCGTATATATAAAGTATACTAAAGATCCCGTGTGAGCATTCTTTTGTTGTCTCATCTTGTCAATACTAGATTTCATGGTTTAGACGTGTCACTTATTTGAACTTAACATTTTGAATTCAAGATTTTTCATTTGGAAGATTTATAACTTTATCAACATATACCTAAATTCCTTACCAAATTGCTTAACTCATATTATTCAATCAAACAAAACATGGATTACTACGAAAAATTAGCTGCCGTATACAAAGAGATCGAACTGAAGAAAAAAAAGAGAAATTTCATTGAAGAAAACGCACAAATAATCAGAGAAGAAAAGATGCGAAAAATAGCCAAATTAAGAGAGGAGCTAAGTATAGCTGAAAAGAAAGTAAAGCAAAGTTTAGCTGAAGAGAAGCTAAGCATAGCTGAAGAAAAAGAAAAGCAAAGAATTGCTAAAGAAGAAGAAAAGCTAAGAATAGCTGAAAAAATAGAAAATCAAAGAATTGCTGAAGAAAAAGAAAAGCAAAGAATTGCTAAAGAAGAAGAAAAGCTAAGAATAGCTGACAAAATAGAAAATCAAAGAATTGCTGAAAACAAAGAAAAGCTAAGAAAATCTGAACAGAAAGAAAAAATGGTTAAGAGACAAGACATATTTGCAGCAATACAAATTAAAAGTCAAGAAAAAAGGCAAGGTATGAGAAACCAGAATCTGCCAAACCAAGGCAACAGACAAACTATTTGTTGGTACTGTAACAAGCCAGGACATAATGCTAAGCAGTGTTACCACAATAAAGGAAAACCAAATAGGGTGTCACCTAATGACAGCTCTATCAGAAAGAAAATAGAAGAACGATCAAGACAAGATCATTTTGAAAACAAAGGTAGACCAGCATGTAAAGAAAAATATAATCATAATTCCAGACATAGAGATTATGATCAAGATAGACAAGCATGGAAAGAAAAATATAATCATAATTCCAGACCTAGAGATTATGATCAAGATCGACAATCATGGAGAGAAAAATATAATCATAATTCCAGACATAGAGATTATGATCAAGAAAGACAATCATGGAAAGAAAAATATAATCATAATTCTAGACATAGAGATTATGATCAAGAAAGACAATCATGGAGAGAAAGAAATAATCATAATTCCATAAATAGAGATTATAATCAAAGCAGAAGATCATGGAGAGGCAAATACAATTTTGACTCCAGAAAAAGAAATTATGATCAACCACGGAGAAAGAATGAAAACCAAGACATGAATGATAGAAAAATAATAAAGTTAAATCGAGCACAAAAAGAAACTAGTGACACTGTAGCCACTATTGACAATCAAATATATGATAGAAGAAAAATGAATCAAGAAGAAACGAGCACTTGTGACACTTTAGCCACTATTAAAAATCAAGTATCTGGTAAAAGCGATGAAAACCATAGTACCAGAGATAAAGATGGTACTAGTGAATCTGAAACCATTCGTGTAGAATCATCTGAAGTAGGAAGAACAATTAGTTGTTTATTAAGCAGAATGAAAGACATAGATAAAGACAATGAATTTCAGATAAAGCTTTCTGACATTAACTCATCTGATCGAAATTCTATTGAACTATCAGGAAGAAAAAATGACATCTCAAAAGCTAAGAAACTGATTCAAGATGCTGGAATTGATATTGTGAATGAACATAATCGAAGTCATGGTTGGTGAATTATTGAACATTTAACAGTCTGAAGAAACATTCAAAGCCCATCGATTTGAATTCATACTCGTCAACTGAAGAATGACTATATTGAACTAGGCTATGCTTTTAGCCGACTACAAATTTGACATTAAACCTGTGAAGGGAAAAGACAATGTGGTTGCAGACATATTAAGTAGAATGACAATAAATACAGACATTCTGTGAATTCCTAAGTGATAAAAACAGGGACTTTATTAATATTAGTCTGTGAATTCCTCAATGATAAAACCAGAGACTGTATTAAAAAGACATTCTGTGAATTACTAAATAATAAAATAAGAGACTATATTAACATTAGTCTGTGAATTACTAAATAATAAAATAAGAGACTATATTAACATTAGTCTGTGAATTACTAAATAATAAAATAAGAGACTATATTAACATTAGTCTGTGAATTACTAAATAATAAAATAAGAGACTATATTAACATTAGTCTGTGAATTCCTAAAGGATACAAGCAGAGACTGTAATTATATTAATATTTTTATTCTTTGAACAATGGACAAGGAACAGTGTTAGAATTCCACTGGATTATTAGTTAATTTTAATATTGATTGTTAAAAAATATTTTAGCTACACAAAATTACAGATGTGTTAAAAAATTTCAGTTTCAATTTTTTCAGCTCAGGTAGACGGCTGCAGTCCTACAGATTTTTTCTCATTGTTTTTTATGTTTAGACTGTTGCAGTCCTACATATTTTTTCTTATTGATCCTATGTCCAGATGTTGTATGTAAGAAAATGAAGGTTCATTGATGATAAATATTTGAATATAGATATAGATTGATTTGATTTTATGGAGACCAAAAATGTTGTATTTCATAAACATTTTTTTTGAAGGATGGGGGTGAATGTCACATGTGATTAACATAATTTTGTGACGTAAGGTAACGTGTATAAGAAACGCGGGAAGAAAAGAGCATTTCTATTGGTTGAAAGTGTTGGGCAAACAGTTGTGTGTAGACTTCCGTCGAGGAAGGATGTATGATGAATGCCTCAAGATTTCCACGTTATATTACCTCAAATGATATCTATGTGTACAATATATATATATATATTAAAGTTGTTTTGGATAAACGAATTCTTCAGTGAATTATTGTGCACAAGATTATTTACTGTGAGAACGCCTACATAAAGAGTTACATATAAATATCGTTACAGCTTGTTCTCGCGGCTAATGGTGTTCCTGAGTCCACCCAGCTATGATGGGTAACTGACAGGGGAGGATTAAGACTGCACGGGGTTCCTGGCTGCAATTCAAACTGCAGCCAGCGTCCCTTTATATAAAATGATTGCTGGCAGCTAATATAAGACTGTATAACGTGTAACTAAATAGTCCATTGGTTCCTTGCTCATGTTTTGTTTGTACTACGGGATCGGCCTTTCACGCCAAAAAGTTTATTCATGAAGAAACCTACACGAAGAAATAACTGTTTGCCGGTATCCTAAAATTGATTGTAAAAAGACAAATTTAAAAAAAATATTTATATTCCACCACTGGGAATTGATCCCTACATTGCTTGCACCACAAGCCTATACACTTCCATACGACCAGGAGAGCTTGACGGAACTGTAAGTTAAAAAAATATCAACAATATTCTTTAATATTTTCTCTTATTGAGCCTATCAAATCAGGTTTTTCGATTACTAAGACTATCGGGTCCGAATAGCGATCAGATTAATAGATAAGATTTTATAAGTTTTTTTAAATTTATGATATTTTCAAAAATTCATGCAAACATTTGTCCACCATTATTATAAAATATACTAAGTTTGGGGGCCCTTAAATCATCGGGCCCCTGGCTTTAGCCCGTTTAGCTCACCCCCCCCCCTTATTCCGCCATAGGTAACTGACAATAGTTTGAAAATAAAGGCGGCTGGGCATTGCACACTAGCTGAGGCCTGCGTCACTTACCATTCTTTTAAGAATCTTCTATTCAGGATCAGTGTCAGTATGGTTTTAATAAATTACTTGAAATGTAATTACTACCATTTAAAGGTTATCGGTTTTAATGGAGAAGTGCAATAAAAAGTTGAAACTAATATTTTTTCTTACTTATATTTGAACATTTTCAAATTATGTCGAGCAAAAGATATAAGCGTTGGTTACACCCAACTCCGTAGACGTGGTCCCATGCTGCTAACACAAAGTTGCAGGTCTTGAACGAGGAATGGCATCTATACGTAATGTGACGACTGCATGACAGGGTTTGCTGTAGAAGTTAAATATAGAGTGAGGCAAAGAAAATTTGAACTTCAATATCATAAAGTCATTAGAAACTCGATCAAAAATGGATTTAAAATAATTTTTAACAGTTGAAAATTATTTTTTTGAAAATAATTTTTTGGTTGTCAAACATTCACATTGATGGGAATATGTTTGATTTGATGAGAAAATTGCTGACTGTTTAGAAAATTGCCGAATAACCGAAAATACTAAGCTAATGGAACATTTGTAAGTGACGTGAAATTTTATGATTGAAACAAATCTGAAGTATAAAAAATTGTTGGACATGTATATTTTATTATTTTTCGCGTAAATTTCCTGAAATATTGAAGCTCCTCTTTCTGTGACCTGGAGAGAAAATAGGAGTCAAATTGCGCGCCACCATAAGGAATTTCCTATATTAAAGCTGTTAGTTTTTATCATATGCGCCAGATTTCTCATATGTGTAAAAACTTTTTAATGCAGCTAAATCTCGTGTATCTTTTTTTATAACATCGGCTAACACAGTGTTGATCTATGTTCTTAATGAAGTTGATTAGTTATTGAATTTCGACACATAAAATATACGAAGCTGTTACAGTTGATGAACTACAGGCCGACTTCGACCGAAGTCGTTCAATTGGTAAATTATTCGACATTGTAAAATTTTGCTTTGTAAACGGAATGGGTACTTAATTTTCTATGCTACGGTCCACTCATCTCTTTCTACGCCACGGTCAACTCATTCCTCTCTAGGTCACTGTCCACTCATCCCTTTGTACGTAATTGTCCACTCATCACTTTATCCGTAAGTGTCCACTCATCCCTTTCTACGTAATTATCAACTCATCCCATTTTACGTAATTGTCCACACATCCCTTTATACGTCACTGTCCACTCATCCCTTTCTAATTCACTTTTCACTCATCCCTTTCTACGTCTGGCTCCCACTCATCCCTTTCTACGTCTGGCTCCACTCATCCCTTCCTACGTCTGGCTCCACTCATCCCTTTCTACGTCTGGCTCCACTCATCCCTTTCTACATCACTATCCACTCATCCCTTTCTACGTCTGGCTCCACTCATCCCTTTCTACGTCTGGCTCCACTCATCCCTTTCTACGTCACTATCCACTCATCCCTTTCTACGTCACTATCCACTCATCCCTTTCTACGTCACTATCCACTCATCCCTTTCTACGTCTGGCTCCACTCATCCCTTTCTACGTCACTATCCACTCATCCCTTTCTACGTCACTATCCACTCATCCCTTTCTAATTCACGTTTCACTCATGCCTTTCTACGTCTGGCTCCACTCATCCCTTTCTATGTCACTGTTCACTCATCCCTTTCTAATTCACGTTTCACTCATCCCTTTCTACGTCTGGCTCCACTCATCCCTTTCTATGTCAATGTCCACTCATCCCTTTCTACGTCACTATCCACTCATCCCTTTCTACGTCACTATCCACTCATCCCTTTCTACGTCTGGCTCCACTCATCCCTTTCTATGTCACGCTCCACTCATCCCTTTTCTAGGTCATGCTCCACTCATCCCTTTATACGCAACTAAGTTTAATGAGGGTTCAAGCAGTCTAAATTGGTAAAGTGATTCTATTTTTCTAACGATTTTTTTTCTTTCCCCTGATGTCTGAGCTATACTATGCATAGCTTATTCATTCGTTTTTCGACTGACTGCACAAGTTTGATTGCTTCAAACAATCCCAACACAATCGACATAATATTATTTCAAAAGTTTTCCTTTAAACTAAAATTAAAATCGGGCACAATACAGTCATAACATTTTTTATATATTAAGTCTTTACAATTCAAACGGTGAAGGTAAGCGGGCGTGAATGACAGAAACTTGAAACATGCTCATTGAAGCGACGACTTGTGTACATCCAATCCGCTTAAGTTGAAATGCTGAGCCATGCAGATGCAGTAGACAGCATCAAAAGCATCCCGATGAGCCCCAGCGGAAGCCGTTTCGTTTCCCCGGTCATAAGCCTTTTGGAGCCAGAGAAACTAGCGGCGCCGGTGATGGTGGAGAAGCCGGCGGACGAAGAGGTAGCGAGCAGCTTGGGAGTGGCGAAGGTTGAGCCCAAAGGGAAGGACTTCATCTACACCAAGCGGGAGCAGTGGAACCGGGCCATCGACTTCTTGTTGGCGTGTATCGGGTTCTCTGTTGGTCTGGGAAACGTGTGGAGGTTTCCCTACCTGTGCTACAAGAATGGTGGAGGTGAGTACCAGGGGGACGTGAGGAGGTGAGTACCAGGGGGACGTGAGGAAGTTTCGCTACCTGTGTCACAAAATGGTGGAGTTGAGTACCAGAGGGACGTGATGAGGTTTCCCTACCTGTGCTACAAGAATGGTGGAGGTGAGTATCAAGGGGTCAAAGTCCCTGTTCCGTGGAGTACCCAGATTTTGTGAATTCCAGATTGATTATTATTTTCCTTTTTTTACAGAATTTTTTTTAATGATCAGTAACTTTCCAAGAGTCTAATTAATACTTTTATAAATATAATGACAACACAATTAACTATATTTGCGTTGGTGTAACGCAGTGTTTCTCAATTATTTTCTGTCATGCCCCCCTCCCCTAGGAAAAAAGAAAACATTTCGCGCCCCCGCACGGCTGTAAATAGTATCATTTGTCTATAAAATTGTTATAAGTACACCTCTGCGTAACGGTCAAGCGAGTCCCCCTTTACGGAGCCTCGCCCCACCCCCCCCCTGGGGGGGGGCGCCCCACTATTTGAGTAACACTGGTGTAACGGAACAAAGATGCTCTCAAATTAAAGTTTAAAATTCATAAGTGTAAATGAATAACTAATTATTGTAATTAATTAAACATTTTTAAAAAAAGTTTTTTAAATGTAATCACTATATTTTCCTTCAAGTGTTATTGATTTCGTCCTGAAAAAAATTATAATCCCATCAATGTTTCTTTTAAGCTGTCAGACTGCGCAGATATCTGACCAACGGCTCGCAGGAATTTAGAAATACTGCGAAGCAAAATCTGATAAAGATGGTATATCAGCGTCTGTGGGGTTTAAAATTGTGGACACATTTTTTTAATGGATGCTGTGTAAATTTGCACACGGGTTTTTCTTTTTAAATTAATTTTTTCACACGAACCAAAAAACCTTAGGCGGGAATATGTGGCCCCGTGTGTTTATATGTTCTCAACAACACACAAGGAACTATATTTAAAAAAATGAAATCCTTGAATAGGTATAACACAGAATCACATTAACGTTCATTGATAACTTAAGGAGCCATTGGAGATATAAGGCATCAGATACAACGACTCGCTAAATTTAGGGCTTGAAACCAAAACAAAAAACGTGCTGGGCGGTATGAACTCAATCTCATGAAACACACGAGCTAAATTTTATGGACCTACGACCATGGAGGGACATATGAACCAAACCATTTCACCCGTGTTTCCAGGGGCAGACGTTGAAGATGTAATTAATACAAGTGTTTCGTTTCGTTTAGCGTTATAATGTTTGCTTGTTACCCTACCGACAGGTGCTTTTCTGATCCCGTATTTTTTATCCGTGATATTTGGCGGAATTCCTTTGTTCTACCTGGAGATCGCCATCGGCCAGTTCATGAGTAAAGGCGGGCTTCAAGCCTGGAACCTGGTGCCAATGTTTCAAGGTAAAATGGTTTTGTAGCTTAGGGGTATCAATATTACTCCAATAATCTATTAAGTCTAAACTTATTTACGACCTGTTTGCCACTTAGTGGTTATAATAGTATGATACGGAACGGTGCAGCAGTATGTGAGAGACAGACAACAGGCTGCGAAGTCCAGGCGACAGGCCAGTAAGGATCGTGCATCCCAGCCATCTCTTGTCCGACATGTGGTCGCACCCTTTGGGCGAGAGATGGTCTAATAAGCCACCAAAAGGACACACACGGCCGCCAGGGCACATGGCTGTTGTGATGAGAATGGTCCTCGTCGATAACGACTGGACAAACAACAGCAAACAACAACAAACAACAAACAACTTAGACATGTCGACACCACACAATTATCTAATATGTCTAAGCTGATTTACGCCTGAATGACACAAAGTAACTCTTTTCCTCTCTTGCCTCGTATTTTTCACTCTCTAGCCATACACTATGAAACCTCCGGCCAAACTCAAAACCACACTCAAAGATACATATGCTTTCAAGGCTGGTTATTCAAGTATTAAAATGTTTCGTTGGAACCTTGTTTTTAAGCAGTGCAAGAAAACTAATATCGGTTGATTTATAAATATTTCTTATAAGCACTCTCTCTAAACTCTAGGACAAAAGATGTAGAAAATAAAACGTGTACAAATTTTTAACGCAATTTCCCATGGGAAAAATTGCGTTTATATATTTGAAATGTCTGTGCTGTCCGTTCGAGCTTGCACAAGCAACTCCTCCTGAACCATACCAGATAAAGGGTTCAGGTCTTTTGCAAATATGTTAAGGAGGTCCCAAGGATGTGCTCGGGCCCAAAAAAAAATACCGAAAAGGTTAAATGGATTTCCTCGAAAATAAAAAAAACCCCGAAAATATATATTTTGTCAATTTCTCGGAAACCATAACAGCTATCGGGTTTAAACAAACGCCAAATGATAGCTAATAATATATTTTTTAAATGTTGGAGAAGGAATTTTTAAAAATCTCTTTTCGCTCGACTCCCGTAATTTTAGCAGCAATTAGTAGATAGCAATTGTTTTGTTTTCTTTCAGAATTATTGATTTCAAATGACTTTTAGTGTAATCTAAAATGATAGTTAATGGGGTTTTCCCGCTTTGTGAATGCTAATGTTAGACTGTTGCGTGCGCGGTGTGCATTATATTGACACAGACTTGTGACTCTAGAAAGATTTCCCTTGAATAAAAAAAACGGAAATTCCTTGTTGGAAATTGTGTTAAATTTAAATACTCATTCGAGTTTTTATTACTTGTTTTATTTATACATATATTTTTTAATCGGGTTATGTAGGAAGGCTTCAGTTGCAATTTTAACAGACATAATAATTAAGGACGGCATAAGGTCTTAAAAAATGCTTAAATATAAATATCTACACATACTCACAGAGCCGTCTTTACACCAGTTTAGGCCCCCGGTCAAATAAATAGTGTTGGGCCCCTTCCCCGCAGGAATATTAAAAAAAATACATAATATATATAAATAAACATTCCCGTGGGGCCCTATGGTCGTAGGCCCCCGGGCAAATGCCCAACGGGCCCATGCGTTAAGACGGCCCTGCATACTCATCACCGCCATGGTCGATGATTTGGCTTTCTTCTATAGCGCCATCTGTCCAATGCTGGTCCAACACACTCTTCGCGTTCTGATCCTCAAAAACGATCGTCCATTTTCGGGCGTTTCATAAATTTTGGCGCCAACCAGGAAAAAAATTTCATAGTTTTATCATTTAAAAATATTTTTAAAAATGAATTAGCGAAAACGTTTCTACTTCCCTGGAACCCAAACCTACTTTCCAACACTAGAACACGTAGACCCCACTCAAGTTGCTGGTGACGGTGATCTCCTTTGTTATTCCTCCCCAGGAATAGGCCTGGCCTCGTGTATCATTGTGTTTCTCCTCGACTGCTACTACAACATCATCCTCACGTGGACCTTCTACTACTTCTTCTCGTCCTTCACCTCAGAGCTCCCCTGGCAGAGGTGCGGGCACGAGTGGAACACCCCCAACTGTACTGACCCGGTCACCGAGTTCTGGGAGTACGTCCTGCTGTTAAGATCGTTTAGGTCATTTGGATGGAGTCAGCTGATAGAATGGTGTGGTATCCTGTGTGTGTGGATAGAATATTCTGATATAATAGTGTGGTGTCCTGTGTGTGTTTCTGGAATCAGCTGATAGAATTATGTTGTAGCATGTGTGTGTGTGGATGGAATCAGCTGATAGAATTATGTTGTAGCATGTGTGTGTGTGGATGGAATCAGCTGATAGAATTATGTGGTAGCATGTGTGTGTGTGGATGAAATCAGCTGATAGAATTATGTGGTAGCATGTGTGTGTGTGGATGAAATCAGCTGATAGAATTATGTGGTAGCATGTGTGTGTGTGGATGAAATCAGCTGATAGAATTATGTGGTAGCATGTGTGTGTGTGGATGAAATCAGCTGATAGAATTATGTGGTAGCATGTGTGTGTGTGGATGAAATCAGCTGATAGTATGATGCGGTAGACTGTGTGATGCTATTTTGCCTCACTCCTGTCACTGTAACAACGTCACTTCTTGGTGGTAACTTTACTTTGGGATGTAAGTGTAACAACCCAAAATCCTTTGGAGGCTCATATATTTTATGCGCCCAAGTACATGATGGTAAACCGATTTTATTTAGTTACAAAAAATCATTTTCTCCCCCAAAGCTTCGTTATTTTATATAACTGTTGGTGCCAAATTCTATCTTTTGTTTAAGAAATAAAGTTCTTGGACTGACCGATGGCCTTCATCACCTTGGAAACCTTAAGCCTGACCTGACGCTATGTCTCATCTTCACTTGGTTCGTTGTTTATCTCTGCATTTGTAAAGGAATTAAGACGTCCGGGAAGGTTTGTCAATAAAGCAATGTGACCCGTTCGTGTTATTAGTAGAGAACTTTTGTATGTTTAGTAACCCGCAACTAAGTGTATTTATTGATGTATTCTGTGTATATTTATTGATGTATTCTGTGTATATTATGATTCTGTATTTAGATGTATTCTGTGTATATTGATATTTTGTATGTATTCTGTGTATTTATTGATGTATTCTGTGTATATTTATTGATGTATTCTGTGTATATTTATTGATGTATTCTGTGTATATTTATTGATGTATTCTGTGTATATTTATTGATGTATTCTGTGTATATTTATTGATGTATTCTGTGTATATTTATTGATGTATTCTGTGTATATTTATTGATGTATTCTGTGTATATTTATTGATGTATTCTGTGTATATTTATTGATGTATTCTGTGTATATTTATTGATGTATTCTGTGTATATTTATTGATGTATTCTGTGTATATTTATTGATGTATTCTGTGTATATTTATTTATTTATTAACGTGCGATCCAAGCAAACATCTATCATAGTTAAAAGTTAAAGTAACTTTCGAAAAGTCAAATTCATACTATTATTAGCAATTTAAAAGAGCAATGAAACAAATATGCTTTTTTTAAAAATGCACTTAGTTCAAGGGAATAACTAATTATTTTAAACTAGCAACAAAGCCCGTCCAAGGACGGGAATAAGTGTAAGGTAACCTGTGAAGTTCATGGTAGGACATCACAACATTACCCACCCCCGTGTGTCCAGAGACCCTACCTCCCCCCACACCGCGATTTGTCCAAAGACCCTACCTCTTCCCCCACACCGTGATCTGTCCAGAGAACCTACCCCCAAACACCGCGGTTTTTCCATAGACCCTACCCCCCCAACCGCGGTCTGTCACGTGACCCTACATCACCTCCGCCGCAGTTTGTCGAGAGACCCGCCGTCTCGACCAGCCATACATGTGTATCACGTCAAAAATACTATACATTATAGTTATAACAACATTACCTACCCACGTCTTTCCCGAGACCCTACCTCCCCCCTCCCACACCGCGGTCTGTCGAGAGTTATAACAAATAGCCCGTAAAACAAAAATTTTGACTACAAATCCCAACGCGAACCGCTCAAAATAAACTGCACCAAAAATAACTCGTTTTGAACGCATCAGCATAGGAAAAAAATCTGACTACACAACTGACATACTAAGAGTAACATTAAATAACATCATCAAAGAACAATATCCTGAAAATTCCTGGATAAGAGTCTACACCGATGGCTCCTCAGAAAAAGCCGGCATTCTTATAGAGTGGCCTAACGGAGAACACCCCGAAAAAGCAACTGCCATAGGAAGTCTCTCAGATAGCACTAGAGCAGAAAGGAAAGCACTAGAGCTTGCCGCAAAAATGCTAACAAGTGACCCCCACTCTAAAAACAGCCAGATTGTCATCCTCACCGATGCTAAGACAGTGCTTCAGTCTCTCAAAAACCCAAACACTTTGATCAATCAGACATTCAGTACAGAACTATTGAAACTGAGCAAAATAACAAAAGAACTTATTCTCCAATGGATCGTTGGACATGAGGAACTTGAAGGAAATGACACTGCTGACTCTTTGGCAAAGACTGGAGGCAGTCAAAACCAGGCAGAGCCAGCTATACACCACGAAGAAATCAAGGCAATTCTCAAAAGAAGTGAATCTGAAAGATGGTCCGAGCTCAAAGACAACCACCCAAACAGTGATGCATACTTCAAACTCCCCCGCCAATCACAAAACATCATCTTCAGGCTAAGGACGGGTCAAAACAAACTTAGGCAACACATGTTCCGCAAACTTCGAATTGGAGAAAGCGAAATGTGCCCCTGCGGGACAGCTGCGGAAAATGTTCTCCAAAACTGCCCTCTGTACCACCATACCCGGACAGACATATGGCCCCAGGAAGCTACCCTCGATGACAAACTCTATGGTGGACTGGACCAACTGACAGCCACAGCGCAGTTCATCACAAATATAGGACTTGCTGTCTAAATCCTCTATCAAAAGATTTTGAGAACGAAGAAGAAGAAGAAGAACGCCGTTCAATATGTAAATGAGATTTAATTTTTCTCCGCCAGTGATTGGCTGTAGGAGTCTGTGGGAGTTTGAGGGACCAATCGCTATCGATGAACGCACAGAAAAATGCTTTTTATCATATAGGATATTAATGTTATAATTAAAGTGTAGCAAATTTTAAAAAACAACTAACCTCTTATCTCTATTTAATTGTATTTTTTCTCCCTTGACATTTTTAAACATATAATTAAACTTATATTATTAAATAAACTTTTGACGACCAATGATCATAAGACAGATATACGCTTTGAGAAGCATTACACAACATTACTAATTTTTTAGTGACAAACACTAGAAACAGAAGTTGACTTAAGCGTCCTTGAAAGACGTTGCTGGCGTTAAAATCATTTGGTCTTGTCTAGCTTTTAGATTTAGGGAAAATTGAAAAAAAAATAGAGTTTTTGTTTTAAAAATCATAACACAAAGTTTTTTGTTGGACTTAATATTTTACATTAATCTAAAAGGAAAGCACTGTCTATTGTGGCTTTGAGATGTTTTGCGGAAATGCGCCCTACTGATGATAAAACAGTTTTAACATTTCCGCTTAATAACATAACTCCTCGGGCCTCAGGGAATGGATGGCAAAAATTTAGGCCCAAACAGAGTTGCCATACGTTCATTTACGTCCCTTAAAAGGTATCTTGCAACCCCACAGTGGTATCATGTTACCCCTAGAGGTATCTTGCTAGCCCTGGAGGTATCTTGCTACCCTATAGAGGTATCTTGCTATCCCTAGAGGTATATTGCTACCCCTGCAGGTATTTTGCTACCCCCTAGAGGTATATTTCTACCCTTAGAGGTATCTTGCTGCCCATAGAGGTATCTTGCTACCCTTAGAGTTCAAAGGTATCTTTCTATCCCTAGAGTAGTGATGGCGAACCTTTTAGGGGCTGCGTGCCCACATTTCAGCCAAAACCCACTTATTTTTATCAAAGTGCCAACACTCTAATGATAGCCGAAATGGGGGTTTGGCTTATAGCTGGTTTGTTTAAGAAAGTAATATTTTAGTCGCGTGCCGGCTGATGAGGCTATGCGTGCCGACTGTGGCCCGCGTGCCATAGGTTCGCCATCACTGCTCTAGAGGTATATTGCTAGCCGTTGAGGTATCTAGCGTTGAAATTTCTGTCGCATCCGGTCATTGGCAGGTGATGTATGTGACAGCCACGTCCCCGTACATCTTCATGATACTCCTGCTGGTCAGAAACAGTCAACTGGACGGTGCAATGGACGGGATAGGGTTCTACTTGACCCCCAACATGACAAAACTCAAAGAAGCTTCGGTAAGATTTGAAATAAGTGTGGACGGATTTTGAAATAAAAACGGTTACCTTTTTATGTAAATAATATTTTTAATTTTTGGTTTGGGGTGTGATGTCACCTTAAAGTTTGAGAGCGTGAACAGTTAATTTTGGAAGTCAAAACGGGTTGGGAAAGTGTGGGAAAAGAAAACTATTCAAATCTGTAAAGTATTCAGAAGAAAAAAAAACGATCTTTAAATCTCCCCTCTCGCATATCATTAAGAAAACCAGTTTCAATAGTATAGAGTGAATTAAATAATTGTGTTTCTCTTTCCTAGTTGGAGCATTTAGAGAGTATTTTGAAAAAGAGTCCGCTTTTCTAGTTATTTTAAGAGCAGTCTTATTGTATCGATAAAATCAGAAAATCATTTTTTTTGCTATAGATTTTACAATTATTTTGGGAGATTTAAGTAATTAATTTATTTTTCGAATGACAATGCAATGTAACTTTTCTGCCGGAGGGCCGCATAAACTGCCAAACAGCAGTTTGGCGGCCAAATACAAACAGTTTTGTTGTAAACTACAGGTAAAAATAGGATCTTCTTTTATCTTTTGGAGATTAAAAGGTCTCCAGGGGCCAGATGAGAGGGCCTCGCGGGCAGTATCTGGCCCGCGGGCCGTGGTTTGGAGACCCCTGTTATAGGGCATTGAAACCCTTATCCTAATGGAGTTTGAAAAGACAAATAACTCAATTATATTTTTGACAGCTTTTTTTTGTTGGTGTGATGAGTTTTAACTCTAGGATTTATTTTTCTCATGATGACAACATGTCTTACACCAAAGACCTTCTATCGAGAGGCTTGCATGGATGTTTTCATTTCTCAGGTGTGGGTCGACGCTGGAACTCAGATACTATTTTCCTCATCTATAGCCTTAGGCACCCTCACGGCATTGGGCAGCTACAACAAATTTAAACACAACTCCTACAGGTAATGGTCGATACGGTTATTGAAGGTGATATATCAATACCAAAAACGCATCTGTTAGCACATTTCGTACTGGTCTTTCTTGTTTCTTCTCCAATCATTTTGATGAGAAATAACCCTGGATTTATGTCAATCCGGAGACGCATTAATTATCTTTCATTGGAAAATAACATTGTAAAATGTTTCCTTTCATTTATATTTTTTACTCAAGCCTCTATTGCCTTGGCCTTAAGCAGTTGGATTTTGCCTTGCAATTTAAATTGTTGATAATTGAGAATTATGAATGCGGGTAAGCGTTGTTTCAACTACTAAATTCTGGAAACTTTTGGGCACCTTTGTCTTTGGCCGAGTCCTGGCATATAGAAACAGGACGAAATGTGGGATTTTTAGTGCACAATTCTTATATCCTATACATGTAATCACTACTCATTATATCACCATCACACTATACCATTGGCATCACCATCACACTATACCATTGGCGTCCCCATCACACTGTACCATTGGCGTCACCATCACACTATACCATTGGTGTCCTCATCCCACTATACCATTGGCGTCGCCATCACACCATACCATTGGCGTCACCATCCCACTATACCATTGGCGTCACCATCACACTATACCATTGGCGTCCCATCACACTGTACCATCAGCGTCACCATCACACTATACCATCGGCGTCCCCATCACACTACCATTGGCGTCACCATCACACTGTACCATCGGCGTCACCATCACACTATACCATTGGCGTCCCCATCACAACCAGGGATGCGTTGATATTCGCGTGCGTCAACTCTGGGACGTCCATCCTCGCCGGCTTCATTGTGTTCACAATCCTGGGCTCTATGGCCAAACAACAAGGGAAGTCAATCCACGAAGTGGCAGAGTCAGGTGAGTTACTCGCTTAACTTCTATTGTCTCTTCCTTTACTCTCCCTTGTATGAACGTGTTCTAAATTTAGATTAGACAGTGAAAGCTCCTGAAATCTCTGTTTAATATAATGCAAATAATATATCATTTCAAACAGAAAGTGTCTCCTTTTAGTGGGAGAAAGAGGGGGGAAGAAATTTTTACTTAAGTCACCAAACCCGACTTCCAACAGCTTGCTCGAAAATGTTAAAAAATAAAAAAATTATATATTTGCATGCGAAACAAAGTTCCAAACCTTGGTGTATTCATTTGCTCTTTCACGCTTTGCTCATGAATTACAATAAGATCTTAATGACCCTACATTCGAAAGAAAATCAGAAGCCCCGAGCCTAGTGCTCATTATGGGTCTTCATGGAATACCCCCCCCCCAAGCTATCTGGACCACTCCCCCAAGGGGACGTAACAGCTGGGACAAGCGGTCGCATCTGAAGTGGCCACCTGGGCATCCAGGACAGAAAGTCGAAGATGCCTCCCACTAAGTTTTACCTCACAAGGAGGGGTGGAATTTCCCTACTACGACCCGCTACCACTTTAGCGCCACCCCGGCAAAGCACACGAGTCTCAATGGTTAGGACCGCCGCTGAGATAAGCAGGGGGATTAATTAAAATTTGATGCTAAGCTCGGCAATAGGATAGGGAGAACAATTGCTCATGAAATTACCAGCATTTTATACCTTTTTTAAAGATATACTTATTTTTTTTAAATATACTTGTTCATCTACAATCTCCGCAAAGAATGCACACTGAACGTGCTTCCAGACCTTGAGCGTGTCAAGCGCCCAAATTAACGCTGCCTCAAAATGCGGCTGGCGTGAGTTGATGAAAATAAATGAAAACGTTAACATATAACAATAATGATAATAATAATAATAATATGATAATTTATATAGCGATGTATCCCAGTAAGAAACTGGTTCGCCGCGCTTTACATAAAAATAATAACATACATACATATAAGTATCAATGCGTTCAATAAACACGTATTTCCTAACAACCGCATAAATGACAGTACGGTAAACATAAAGTACGTTTATCGTTAGATTAAATGTTGTTTAATTAATTTTGAAAGTAGAGTTTGACGAGATATGTCTTTGGTGTAGTCTTGAAGGCCTTAGTAGTTGGAATACAGCGAATGTGTAATGGTAGAGAATTCAATTGTTTGGCGGCATAAAAAGAGAAATACCCATCTCCAAATGTTTTAGTGCGTGTCTTAGGAACTGAGAGAACATGTGTGTCTACAGAAGGGCGTAGCTGACGAGTGCGTGAGTAGACAGAGAGAAGTTCAGTAAGATAGGAAGGGCATCAGATAGGTGTGTGCATCACCATTTCCCAACATTGTCTTTCAGTAATGACATCATACCAATAAGTCGTTATGAAACTGTTGATCTTTCTCCACAGGACCGGGCCTCGCCTTTATCGCCTACCCGAGTGCTGTGGTCCAGTTGCCCTGGGCACCGCTGTGGTCAGCCTGTTTCTTCATGATGATCATCTTACTCGGGCTGGACAGCCAGGTGAGGTGCTGATGGCCCTGAACAAATCCCAGTTCCATACTGGTGTATTGTTGCATTGGTGTATATACGGTGTATTGTTATATTGGTGTATTGTTATATGTGTGTATTGGTGTTCTTCATAATTATGTTATTTTGTGACGATGTGTAACGAGGGAGGGGTGTTTAAGAAATGTGACGTCACTGCAAAAAAGCACTACTTTCAATCAATAAAATTGCGACTTAAATATTTGATTGCTTTCAATTTATTTAATGACGTTTTCAATGGCTTCACACGCATTACAATATTAGAGTGCAGACTTACACTAAATACATATTTAAATGACAAAAAAGTAATTTGCAACATGCTAATTTTCAATTAGAAAATACGGCTTTTATGGGGGGGGGGTGTCAAAGCTTTACGACGTCATATTGGAGGCGGAGGGTCTTTTTTGTGACGAAGTGTGACGAGGGGGGGGGGATCGGCCAAAATCACGTGAAGTCTTTAATGGACGGCCCCTAACTGGGGTGCTGATCCAGGTACCAGGTGAATAACAATTACTTCCCATTCAGAAATCCCGAGGTTGACTTGAAGTTATCAGAACTGTTTAATATATTTTTGTACTTTTTTTCAGTAACAAATTTATCTTATTGACATTTCATGTGTCCGAAAATAAATGTAACGAAATGAAACTAAAATTTAAATTCTTTTATATTAACGACAGAATATGAATGTAAAAATTAGCCGCTATCTAACATTCCTACTAAACTTTGCAGCAAATATAGCATACGGAGTATCTATATAAAAATACAACAAAAAGAAAACAAAAACCAGTATATTTTATGATACTTTAAACTAACTTTTGTTGTGAAAATATACCTTGGGGTTTTTCAACTGCATGATTTTTTCCTTATCCATAAATGAAACTGAGTAGTCACACATCTCATTGAATTATTGATTTTAATTGATCTTTTCTTTGCCTATTATTAGGTGTACTTTGGGGTAGGGTAGAATGTCATCTCTATTTTTCTAGCAGTAGTAAACGATCAAGTTATGAAGAGGTGACGTGTTTCTCGTTGACAGTTTGTGGGTGTTGAGGGTGTCATCACGACCGTCGTGGACCAGTACCCGAAGCTGCTGAGGCGGGGTTACCGCAAGGAGATGTTTGTGGCCGTGGTGTGTGCGCTCATGTGTGTCGTCGGGTTATCAATGGTCTGCGAGGTACTCGATCTTTTCAACAACGATTTATTCTCCACTAAACCCTTTTGCGAGTTTGTTCCCTTGCAGCTTGTTGTAGAACTGTTATTGTTGGTCAGTTGTTGTTGTTTTTTTTGTGTGTGTTTTTTTACGTCCATTGTTACGTGTCTATTGAATTGAACATTCTACTCTGTTGGCCTGCAATTGGTGCGGTATTTTATTTTTCATTGTATACTACTAGTATTGTTGGTATCTTCAGTTGAGGCTTCTTTAAAGAATTTTTATTTGTAAAGTAACAAACATTCGACTAAAAAAATTTTGAAGGGCAACCCGCTGTTCAAAAATTATCAAAAATTATATATATATTTACGCTCAATTATCGCTGATTGTGGCCTAACGCTAAATCATAATCCTTTTGGTTTCCAGATTAACATTAATCAAACAACGCACGGACCTATGACGTCAGCATTTGTGTTGTAAACAGTGCTGACTGACTCAAAGAGTTATTTTTTTTGTGCAGTAATTTGGTGCGCTGCTTTCTAAAATTACTTTAAAAATCGTGTGGTGATTAGCAATGTAAAAAAATATTATATACATACTTTAGGAATATTTCGTATTTATCATAAGTTACTTGGACTTTTGACCAAAAAACCCCTATTATAAAATACTTTGTGTACATTTAAGAAAGTTTAATATTACGTATTTATCAAGCAATGACAGGTTACGTGGTCTTTTGAAAAAGGTGGGCGCCGTAGGCGCCCTTAAAAAGGGGGCGCCGCTGGCGAGACGGCGCCGCAGCACAAACTAGTAATTAAATATTGCCGCTATAATCAACAGAAAAAATGTATTCCCGTCAAGCGTCAACTTGTTTGTCTCAATGGAATGTTATTTCTTTCAATCTTTTTTTTTATAACTTTTATCATGTTTTAGTACACTGGTGTAAAAAGTTTTTGTCTCACTGGCATCGTATCCATCTTATTGTTGAAGATGATTGATTTATTGTTACCATAGTAAAGAGCAGCTCTAAAATTTGCTATTGTTATTTTGGCTCGTGTTGTCAATTTTTAAAATAATTTTTATCGCATTGTTGTTGCTATGATGTGACTGTTAAAGTAATGAAGTAACAACGGGGAATTATGATGTGTAAAACGATACGAAAACGTCCCAAAGTGAACGTTGACCATTTGTTGAGAACTGACATGCCCATTTCTTACCAGTGTTTCCACTGACTCCACAGGGAGGGATGTACGTCTTCCAGCTGTTCGACTACTATTCAGGAAGTCGAATCATCTCCCTGATGGCGTTTTTAGAGTGCTTTGCTATATCCTACGTTTACGGTAAGTTTCGTTTTTAGTTTTTTCACCTCTGACGTAGTTCTCAGGTTGGCTGTCTGAAGAACATCTAATTTTGTTCAGTTTTAGAGTGAGTTCCCTCTCACTCACCCATCCCTCTCACTCACCCATCCCTCTCACTCACCCGTCCCTCTCACCCACCCGTCCCTCTCACTCACCCGTCCTTCCACCCACCCGTCCCTCTCACTCACCTGTCCCTCTCACCCACCCGTCCCTCTGACCCACCCGTCCCTCTCACCCACCCGTCCCTCTCACCCACCCGTCCTTCTCACCCAACCGTCTCTCTCACCCACCCGTCCATCTCACCCAACCATCCTTCTCACCCAACCGTCCCTCTCACCCACCCGTCCCTCTCGCCCACCAGGCCCTCTCACCCACCCGTCCCTCTCACCCACCCGTCCCTCTCACCACACATCCCTCTCACCCACCTTTCCCTCTTACCCACCCGTCCCTCTCACCCACCTTTTCCTCTTACCCACCCGTCCCTCTCACCCACCCGTCCCTCTGACCCACCCGTCCCTCTGACCCACCCGTCCCTCTGACCCACCCTTCCGTCTGACCCACCCGTCCCTCTCACCCACCCGTCCCTCTGACCCACCCGTCCCTCTGACCCACCCGTCCGTCTGACCCACCCGTCCCTCTCACCCACCCGTCCCTCTCACCCACCCGTCCCTCTCACCCACCCGTCCCTCTCACCCACCCGTCCCTCTCACCCACCCGTCCCTCTCACCCACCCGTCCCCTTTACCCACCCATCCCTCTCACCACCCATCCCTCTCACCCACCCGTCCCTCTCACCCACCCGTCCCTCTCACCACCCATCCCTCTCACTCACTCGTCCCTCTCATCCACCCGTCCCTCTCACTCACCCGTCCCTCTCACCACCCATCCCTCTCAACCACCCGTCCCTCTCAACCACCCGTCCCTCTCACCCACCCGTCCCTCTCACCACCCATCCCTCTCACCCACCCGTCCCTCTCACCCACCCATCCCTCTTACCACCCGTCCCTCTCACCCACCCGTCCCTCTCACCCACCCATCCCTCTCACCCACCCGTCCCTCTCACCCACCCGTCCCTCTCACCCACTCGTCCCTCTCACCCACTCGTCCCTCTCACCCACCCGTCCCTCTCACCCACCCGTCCCTCTCAACTACCCGTCCCTCTCACCCACCCGTCCCTCTCACCCACCCATCCCTCTCACCACCCGTCCCTCTCACCAACCCGTCCCTCTCACCCACCCGTCCCTCTCACCCACCCGTCCCTCTCACCCACCCGTCCCTCTCAACTACCCGTCCCTCTCACCCACCCGTCCCTCTCACCCACCCATCCCTCTCACCACCCGTCCCTCTCACCCACCCGTCCCTCTCACCCACCCGTCCCTCTCACCCACCCGTCCCTCTCACCCACCCGTCCCTCTCACCCACCCATCCCTCTCACCCACCCGTCCCTCTCACCCACCCGTCCCTCTCACCCACTCGTCCCTCTCACCCACCCGTCCCTCTCACCCACCCGTCCCTCTCAACTACCCGTCCCTACACCCCAAACCCCAACAAATGTTCGTGTGATCATGATAAAAACTAAAATGAACACGCGTTAGTTTTTCATTCCATTTAAGATTTTTTTAAAACATACCTTATTTGTCTTCAAAATTTACTTGGATTATTGCGGCATGCTATTTTGACTCGAAAAAAAATAATTATATATATAACCTGGAAAGTCATGACAATAATTATAAAGTATTTCTTTAAAATAATTAACCAACCTATTTTAAAAAAGTAAAAAATTATGTAAGTGATTTGCTCATTTCAGAATGTTCTTATTTTTAAACCTTGTTTCGATCATGTGTTTGTAGGCATCCGTCGTTTCTATGACAACGTTCTCATGATGGTGGGCCACACGATGTTGAGCAAGACCCTACCGTACATGCTTGTTTGCTGGACGGTGATTACGCCTATTTTTACTATGGTAGGCAGAACTGCTCTCAAGGCTAATACATTTGTTTCGTATGCCAAAATATGCCTGCATTGTGCACGTTTGCTGGTGCTGATATGCCGTAAAAACAACATGCTCATTTTAACAAATGCACAAGAATGCTAGTAATTATGAAGCTGTGCTATTCCTCGGACAACCAAAGATACATACGAGTATTTATATACAATTGAATTTTTTATCCTATCATATTTATATTTCCATGCAACAGACAACGTTTAAAAAAACACCAAACCTCTATATTTCCATACTACAGACAATGTTTTAGACCACTAAAACTCTATATTTCCATACTACAGACAATGTTTTAGACCACTAAATCTCTATATTTCCGTACTACAGACAATGTTTTGGACCACTAAACCTCTATATTTCCGTACTACAGACAATGTTTTAGACCACTAAACCTCTATAGTTCCGTACTACAGACAATGTTTTAGACCACTAAACCTCTATAGTTCCGTACTACAGACAATGTTTTAGACCACTAAACCTCTATATTTCCGTACTACAGACTGTGTTTTGTCTAAGTCTGATCGACTACTCTGAGCTGACCTACACCCGCTCCAACTCACGGGTCTACGTGTATCCTATCTGGGGAGTCTCCATTGGTTGGCTTCTGGCTCTGTCGTCAGTGATGTGGATCCCCATAGTCGGCATCTTCAAGTTTTTCAAATTCGGTGGTAATATGACGGTGAGCTGCGTTGGTTTTTTTTTCTTCTTTAAATTTGTTAAATTTTTGTATTCCAGAAAAAAATATTTCGGCTTATTCTAATTGTCAAATAGTAATAATCCTGTGAGATTATCAAATATTCTTTAATAAATATTTTGAGTTTTTCCAAAGTTGTAACAATATGATTTCTACAATAAAAAATAAATTCGAATATTGCGACGTATGCGTTAGTATTGCTGTTAAAAATGTATTGTTATCTTTATTTATTTTATTTTATTTTTATAAAGGGCCCTCGCCCAAAACTCTGATCATTATTTGCTCTTATGGGTGTTGAGTTTTGTCAATGGGTCCATAAAGATGGTAGTTTGTAGGGCTGCTCATCTGCCTGTTGGTGTCTGTATGTTGGGGAACAGGAGACAATAGATATAGATATATATATATATAGGTGTCACTTGTTGTCGCCTCAACTGATCCCCTTGGGTCTTGTTCCAGTCACTAATGATACTTGTCGGGAACGAGCAGCCGCTTTTTCTAAATGCATGACATTAGTGGGAGGCATCTTCGACTTTCTGTCCTGGATGCCCAGGTGGCCGCTTCAGAAGCGACCGCTCCAGGGGGGGGGGTCCAAGCTGTTTCGTCCCTTTCTGGGGGAGGGGGCCAGATAGCTGGGAGGGTCTTCCGGGAAGACCCACGAAGAGCATTAGGCTCGGGGCTTCTGATTTTCTTCCACATGTAGGATAATCAAATGCATAACATTAATGATATTGTTCCTGATCTACAAGGAAAGTTAATATCAAAAGGTAACTACAGTATAATGTTTGATTGTTACCTGAATCTGCTCATTCCTTGGTGCCTAGTTGCAGGAAATCATGCGCTAAGTAAGATCGGATCAAAGACGGTATCGCAAAAAGTAATATAGTTATTTACATAATAAATTACTTTTAAAAAATCACATTTTTTAATATTATTTTACTCACGTCTTCAGATATCTAATACATGTATTATCAACACACACAAAAAAAGGATTTATCTGCAAGATATTTCCAGCCCTAACGCTACGAATACTGGACTGTTTTGATATTTTGTTAAGAAAAGTTTGACTCTGTCCCCATAACAAGACGATATTTTGTCTTTTTAGTTTACTACCAAATATGAGAACCATTTTTTAAAATCCCCTTTGTTTCACACTTATGTTTCACTCTACTCTGACGTAGCCCTTACTCTACTCTGACGTAGCCCTTTTCATTTCATTTATTTAACTTTCTCTGCTGACATCAACAGATGACAATGACTTTTTTTACTGTTCAACTTTTTGATAAATCAACTGCACGTTGTTTCATTTTGTTTTGGGTTTTAAATTTAAGTACTGCTTTGCGTGAAATGCTTTGAGAATTTTATTCCTCCACTTTTCACATTAACGCACTATTAGTGCTATACAGTGCGTCAATAAATAACATACGTTCAATATCAAACTTACATTCCTCCGACCATAAGTTCGTCATAAATTTGATTCTTTTAGGTTCACCTTTAGTGCTTTGGGTCCTTGGAAGACGTAAGGCCCCTAGGAGGCATGCGGTCCTTAAAATGCTTGGTACACCTGATTACTTTAATCCTTGTCCAAAATCAATTAAGCCCGGAACTTATTGTTCATATCGCGTATAAATAATTATAATATTGCAAAGTACACCCCTAGAGCTTATTTAAACCTGGCACACCACATGCGTCGTCTCGTGGGTGAGCGCCAAACGTTGTCTTCTTTTTAAGAATCACCTATTCAATTACTAACAGCTGGACATAAAACTTTTATCCTCGATGTATTGTATTGAATATGTAGCAGAGACAGAAAGGTAACCAGGAACATACAATCTGGACCCAGGCACTGAAGTTTTCAAGACTTAAACATGCAGAGGCGTCACTAGGGTTGGTGTCACCCAGTGCGGTAGGTCATGGTGTCACCCCCCTCTCAACTTACCCCCCATAGACCTTCTCCGAGTCTGCCAGTGCCAAAGAAAATAATTTCACACTTTGGTGTCACCCCTTGTGATGGTGTCATCCAGTGCTGTCCGCCCCCACCCTTAGTGACGCCTCTTTGTACATGTCATCTTTGTACTGGTCTTCAAACGCATTCTCATACCACACATGCTCCTTTTATCGTGGGCTCCAACCCAGGCCAATTACGTGCTGCCACTTTAGCCTGGGCACCCATCCCCCACAGAAATTGAACGAATCGCCCCTCTGCCGACGCCAGATCCATGTATCTCCAAGGTTTACCTTCCTTCATATTTCAGGTCTTCAAACTGTTGATGGTGCCGCACAAGCTCCACAAGCATCAGATGAGACCACAGGACAAGAACGAGATAAACCTGCACCGCTACAACGCCGAGAGGTGGGGTCTGAGCATGGATGGTGTCAGCACAGACAGCGATTCGTCTCTGGACATCAGCCGGCCAGTTTCGCCGTGCGTCAAGACGTCCTCATGGACCATCGGGTACAGCAATTAGACTTGACTCTAACAGCAGTGGGAGGTGAGCCTAGCTGAATTTGACGTGACCATAGCTCCTAGTAGCTTTGACGCCCCTTCTATAATAAATAACAGCCGCACGACATGACTCTATCAGTCACAAGGCATACATCCTTTGGCCATTTAGCACAACTCATCCAGCCAAATGACACAACTGTCGCAGGAATGTGACACAACTGTGCCAACTATGTGACACAACGGTCCCAGTCATATGACACAGCTCTGTCAACTATGTGACACATATCATTGTGACATCTTCTATTCCCCTGTATCTGACACGGCAGTACCCTGGCTCCCGTGTAACATATCTGACACGGCAGTACCCTGGCTCCCGTGTAACATACCTGACATGGCAGTACCCTGGCTCCCGTTTGACATGATCTCTCCGTCAGGAATGTGTATTTTTATGACGTGCGCTCTAAACCCCGTTTGTTCTATGACATAGCCATGCTTGTCACGTGACCTATGCTTGCTTGCTATATGACACAGAAATGCTTTATAACACTGCCCCCCCCCCAATGACTGCAGGAAGAGAAAAACCCAACTGCAATTAGAATCGCATAAACCACAAAACTTCGTACTACTGAGATAGCACGGAGATCTTTTTTTTTAAAATGTATTAAAGAATAATCAATACTTTATTAAACGTGGAGCATGACTATTTCGTGATGAAATCAATTTTTATTTTAATTGAAATCTTAACAAAATGATTAAGTAACACGTCGATTTTTTAAAAAATATGTCATAAGTAAGTTGTATAAAGAAGAATGAAAAATCTCAATGTCAAAGATTTTGGTGAACACAATGTAAGAATGTATTTGTTTTTAATGGCTTTAGCTATGTCATGTTTTTGCCATGTAGCAGGATCGGGTGATAGTTTTCGGTAGTGTGATTGTACACAAATCAGTTGGTCGACTTGCCGCTCAGTTGTTTGCTATGTTTGACTCAACGAAAAAAAGGACAATTTTAAAAGATTAAATGCAAACGTATATTATCTCGTTTTATTTTCTAGATTTAACTAATTAAGTTACTGTGTTTTTTTTCTCCATTTTTTTTGCTCATGTTACTTTTATGTTTTTAATTATTTTCCTTTAAAATTAACTACATAGCTTTTTATGCATTCCCAAAAAGCCTAATATTTATTGATGACAAAAGTTATAAACGGGTTGTAAGAAAATCTTAAATAGTAAGACAACCCACAAACACAACAGTTTGGTCGTCGCCCCCCCCCCACACTTATACCCCGTTTATTGCTCTTCTTACTCCTTAAACCTGACAACAGTCCACCCCATAGTTCCATCTATATATTTAATTCACCAAAGCGAGTATGTGCAAACGAGCATGTCGAATGACCCTCGCTGGGGTCGACCAATGTCTCGAGACCAACAATGGATCTTGCGTTCACTTGTGTTGCTCCTTCACAGAATAACATGCGATTCGTAGGGTAGTGGTTATCGTCTGCCTTACAGAGGGAAGGTCCTGGGTTCAAGCCCCAGCGAAAACATTGTTGTTTTTTTTAATTTAAAAAATGTGTGTTCGCGTCCGTTCTTTTCCCTCTTTATTGCGAACATGGCTGACCCTTGCTAGGGTTGGCCAATCACAGTTTATGGTTGGCAAGCTACGGTGGTGAAGGATGGTGGGCAGGTAGATAACCGCTGTGCGAATGTCTCGAGACCAACAACGCGTCGGTGGTTCACTCGCGTTGTTTTGATTTCTTCGTGCTGTAGTTTGTGTCCGTTCTTTCGCCACTTTCTTTGCACTATCCATGAGCAAGTCTGCTACGTATGCTACGCCGCGGGGCGTATCTAGTTTATTGTATTTATTGAAGCGATTTCTGTCGCCTGACGATATGATCGCCTTATCGTGTTTATCAAAATAATTTGACGCGGCATGTGTCTGAAACTGGCTTTGATCATCGAACTAAAGTCATGAACATGACTTTGTTCGGAAGTCTAAGTCATAGAAAAGAACGTCCCTGTTTCTGGGAGTTCAAGAAACTCCTTTCATCTAAAAAAAATAAATCATTATATAGAGACAAAACGTTGATATGTTTTAAATGATCCAGTTCAATTTCAAGCGTGGCATTAGCTCTAAGCTTTACATCCTGAGATTAAGGCGTGATCTCAGTGATTGCCTCTCAGCTGAACACATTGACGTCTACACGTTGAAATGTTCAGGTTGAATCATTGAGTACGGAGTATCTTTTTTAAATGTGACTAAAACGCTTGCCTACAATAGCTCGAATTTTTAAATTATTTTTTTATATCTTGATTCTTCCATCAGTTAACTGTTAAATTCTTGCCCACGATTTGTTAACACCACTCGGTATCTAGGAGTTACTGTAAAATTTTATTTTAAAAAAAATTCGGAAGAAAATCGTTGCAGTGCAAATTTTTAGAATTCAAATATATACATGTAAATACATGCAATATATATATGTAATAGTGTCAAAGTGTAAGTGTAAAAGGAAAAAATTGTATTTAACACTGTAAATTGCACCTATTTAATATCTAATTATATTTGAATATAAATTTCCGGATACATGTTTTCAACAGCAATTTGTTTTCAGTTTTTAAAGAAGAATCTATATATATAATTCTCTTCGTGGTCGGACCATGCGAGGCAACAAGAATCTGCATGTGCAACAGATACTAATTTTAGAAAGCAGCGCACCAAATTACTGCACCAATGCATCAAAAGGTGTGCAAATTAAATATGCGCTGTAAAAAAAAGATTAAATGACGTCATTGTTTTCGCTGATATTTTAATTTTGTAAAAAGGGAACAATGTAAAAAGAGGATTTGATTATGGTTAATTATAACATCAAAAAACAAAGGGGGCGCCATAGGCGCCCTACAACCCCTATTATAAAATACTTTGTGTGCATTTCAGAAAGTTTAATATTTCGTATTGATCAAACAAGGACAAGTTAGTTGGGCTTTTGAAAACGGTCGGCACCGTAGGCGCCCTAAAAAAAGTGCATTAAAGGGGTAAAAGAACTCTCCATGAGCAAGTCTGCGGCGTATGCTACGCCGCGGGGCGTCTAGTATACATTAACCAGCATGCCACTAGCTTCACATAAAATTGAACATAATCAGACTCTTGTCCTGTCCAGCAATAAGTTCATCTAAGAATCTCGGCGACTTGAACCAGCAGCCCTAGGAGAGTGAAAACTGCCACAAGAGCACATGATTGATGACATTACTAATGTGGCGTGTTTACAGAGCCGCGAATAGGAGAGTTTCATTCCGGCTGCCACAAGAGCACATGATTGATGATATTACTAATGTGGCGTGTTTACAGAGCCACGAATAGGAGAGTTTCATTCCGGCTGCCACAAGAGCACATGATTGATGATATTACTAGGAAACATGCCACAAGAGCACATGATTGATGACATTACTAATGTGACGTGTTTACAGAGCCGCGAATAGGAGAGTTTCATTCCGGCTGCCACAAGAGCACATGATTGATGACATTACTAATGTGGCGTGTTTACAGAGCCACGAATAGGAGAGTTTCATTCCGGCTGCCACAAGAGCACATGATTGATGATATTACTAATGTGGAGTGTTTACAGAGCCGCGAATAGGAGAGTTTCATTCCGGCTGCCACAAGAGCACATGATTGATGACATTACTAATGTGGCGTGTTTACAGAGCCGCGAATAGGAGAGTTTCATTCCGGCTGCCACAAGAGCACATGATTGATGACATTACTAATGTGGCGTGTTTACAGAGCCACGAATAGGAGAGTTTCATTCCGGCTGCCACAAGAGCACATGATTGATGAATTACTAATGTGGCGTGTTTACAGAGCCGCGAATAGGAGAGTTTCATTCCGGCTGCCACAAGAGCACATGATTGATGATATTACTAATGTGGCGTGTTTACAGAGCCGCGAATAGGAGAGTTTCATTCCGGCTGCCACAAGAGCACATGATTGATGACATTACTAATGTGGCGTGTTTACAGAGCCGCGAATAGGAGAGTTTCATTCCGGCTGCCACAAGAGCACATGATTGATGATATTACTAATGTGGCGTGTTTACAGAGCCGCGAATAGGAGAGTTTCATTCCGGCTGCCACAAGAGCACATGATTGATGATATTACTAATGTGGCGTGTTTACAGAGCCGCGAATAGGAGAGTTTCATTCCGGCTGCCACAAGAGCACATGATTGATGATATTACTAATGTGGCGTGTTTACAGAGCCGCGAATAGGAGAGTTTCATTCCGGCTGCCACAAGAGCACATGATTGATGATATTACTAATGTGGCGTGTTTACAGAGCCGCGAATAGGAGAGTTTCATTCCGGCTGCCACAAGAGCACATGATTGATGATATTACTAATGTGGCGTGTTTACAGAGCCGCGAATAGGAGAGTTTCATTCCGGCTGCCACAAGAGCACATGATTGATGATATTACTAATGTGGCGTGTTTACAGAGCCGCGAATAGGAGAGTTTCATTCCGGCTGCCACAAGAGCACATGATTGATGACATTACTAATGTGGCGTGTTTACAGAGCCGCGAATAGGAGAGTTTCATTCCGGCTGCCACAAAAGCACATGATTGATGATATTACTAATGTGGCGTGTTTACAGAGACGCGAATAGGAGAGTTTCATTCCGGCTGCCACAAAAGCACATGATTGATGATATTACTAATGTGGCGTGTTTACAGAGACGCGAATAGGAGAGTTTCATTCCGGCTGCCACAAGAGCACATGATTGATGACATTACTAATGTGGCGTGTTTACAGAGCCGCGAATAGGAGAGTTTCATTCCGGCTGCCACAAGAGCACATGATTGATGACATTACTAATGTGGCGTGTTTACAGAGCCGCGAATAGGAGAGTTTCATTCCGGCTGCCACAAGAGCACATGATTGATGACATTACTAATGTGGCGTGTTTACAGAGCCGCGAATAGGAGAGTTTCATTCCGGCTGCCACAAGAGCACATGATTGATGACATTACTAATGTGACGTGTTTACAGAGCCGCGAATAGGAGAGTTTCATTCCGGCTGCCACAAGAGCACATGATTGATGATATTACTAATGTGACGTGTTTACAGAGCCGCGAATAGGAGAGTTTCATTCCGGCTGCCACAAGAGCACATGATTGATGATATTACTAATGTGGCGTGTTTACAGAGCCGCGAATAGGAGAGTTTCATTCCGGCTGCCACAAGAGCACATGATTGATGATATTACTAATGTGGCGTGTTTACAGAGCCGCGAATAGGAGAGTTTCATTCCGGCTGCCACAAGAGCACATGATTGATGATATTACTAATGTGGCGTGTTTACAGAGCCGCGAATAGGAGAGTTTCATTCCGGCTGCCACAAGAGCACATGATTGATGACATTACTAATGTGGCGTGTTTACAGAGCCGCGAATAGGAGAGTTTCATTCCGGCTGCCACAAGAGCACATGATTGATGACATTACTAATGTGGCGTGTTTACAGAGCCGCGAATAGGAGAGTTTCATTCCGGCTGCCACAAGAGCACATGATTGATGATATTACTAATGTGGCGTGTTTACAGAGACGCGAATAGGAGAGTTTCATTCCGGCTGCCACAAGAGCACATGATTGATGACATTACTAATGTGGCGTGTTTACAGAGCCGCGAATAGGAGAGTTTCATTCCGGCTGCCACAAAAGCACATGATTGATGATATTACTAATGTGGCGTGTTTACAGAGACGCGAATAGGAGAGTTTCATTCCGGCTGCCACAAGAGCACATGATTGATGACATTACTAATGTGGCGTGTTTACAGAGCCGCGAATAGGAGAGTTTCATTCCGGCTGCCACAAGAGCACATGATTGATGACATTACTAATGTGGCGTGTTTACAGAGCCGCGAATAGGAGAGTTTCATTCCGGCTGCCACAAGAGCACATGATTGATGACATTACTAATGTGGCGTGTTTACAGAGCCGCGAATAGGAGAGTTTCATTCCGGCTGCCACAAGAGCACATGATTGATGATATTACTAATGTGGCGTGTTTACAGAGCCGCGAATAGGAGAGTTTCATTCCGGCTGCCACAAGAGCACATGATTGATGACATTACTAATGTGGCGTGTTTACAGAGCCGCGAATAGGAGAGTTTCATTCCGGCTGCCACAAGAGCACATGATTGATGATATTACTAATGTGGCGTGTTTACAGAGCCGCGAATAGGAGAGTTTCATTCCGGCTGCCACAAGAGCACATGATTGATGATATTACTAATGTGGCGTGTTTACAGAGCCGCGAATAGGAGAGTTTCATTTTTCGATTGAACAGTCAGCTTTCTAATAGATTAATCAGGAGAGTACCACTAAGACGCTTTAATATAAGTTTGAATCACATAAAACACATATTTTAAAATTCCGTCTCATTAGTACATGCAGGTTGATCCCAAAAACACATTTTTTTCACTCACATTTTTTGTACATTGTTAAAAAAACGCCGCTGGGCAAAGCTGCCAGATCAGTCAAGTCTATCATTGAAACAAATGAGCGCATTACAAACTGGGCCTTACTGGCAATTTGCACTGGGCTTTACGCTGCATTTCCAGACCAAAACTATTTCTTTTAAACACTGCTATACAACTTTTAAAAAACTAACGTTCTCAAACAAACACCCAACCTGGGTGGAAGGGTGGTGTGGGGGTTTCAAGTTCAAGGCTGGTCGTATTTCCTTATTGTAAGGTTTCAACGTTCATTTACTTGTTATTTTCAGTCAGAACACTTAAATATTCTGGTTACAATCTCACGGAACCGGCTGTTAAATCTAAAGTAAATGATGAAATTTCCGCTGGCCCCGGACACCTCAACGACGCGCCGAATCATCTGCAAGGTCAGGTGTATGTTGTGGTACCGCCTGAACGTGTCCAGTTCCGGGACGGCGGTGCGGGCGATGGACAGCACCACACGCGGGAAGTTGCACGTGACGAACATGGCCGACACCAGGGTCACGGATTTGATGACCTGGAGCTCCTTGGCGGACACCCGGCTGGTTTTGGTGCTGGCGTTTTCTTGGATTCCCCAGGACGGGAGGGAACCTTCGCTCGAGTACTCCGACAGGGTGTGGACGGACATGGAGTGGCGGAACTTGGACTGTCTGTGCAGGCTCGTCGTAAGAATGATCAAACACGAGATGACGATGATCTCGCAGGCGTTCTGCAGTATGATCCGCACGATTATGTCGTTGGCGCTGATGATCTCCTCCCGGTCGCTAGCAAACCAGATGGTGTAGATCGAAGAGTTCGTTGCGGGACTGAATTTTTTCTGAAGCCCCTGCGTGGCGAGCAGCGGGACGTAGGACGCCACGCAGATGACGATGAACAGCGCGATGACGACGCACGTTCTGGTTTTGGTGAACACGGACTTGAAGTGCAGCGGGAGCGCGATGCAGCAGCACTTCTGGACGGCCGTGTAGGTCGTGATGAGCATGGAGACGTCGTAGACCATCTGAAAGTACCAGACGCCGAGGTACATCAGCGAGAACATGTCCACCGGCCAGGCGTTGCCGGGGACGCGGTAGAGGGTGTAGCACAGCCAGTTGTAGGCGGCGATGAGCAGGCAGATCATGTCCGTGACCGAGAGCGCGAAGAAGGATATCGTCACGGTGTCGGAGAGGCCGAGCTTGATGAAGACGGCGATGTTGAGGGCGTTGGCGAATATCCCCGGGAAGAGGATAACGGCCTGGATGACGATGAAGTTGATGAAGTTGAGCGTCTCCTGCAGCTCCGTGCTCATTAACCCGGACGGATGAGGAGTGGTGAGTGAGGTCACGTTTTGTTCCGGAAGTGACGTCGTTACATTTATCTCTTGAAATCCGTTGAACGTCGACATTGTTTCGTATTTATAAGCGTTCGGGAATGTGGATATGTTGCTAGGAATGTTTGATAAATCCATATTATTTGTTATGTCTTTTTTATTAATTGAAATGATGACGTATTGTTATAAGGTGAGCGGAAATATGTGGTGCTTAGTCATTTTGAATAAGTTTAATTGTCATCAACTAAAATTGGTGAGTGTGTTGGTCTCAGAGTGACCAGTCGACTTGTGTTACCAGTGCCATGCATTCAGATGTGGTCAATCTATTTTGGTTTGTGTATTCGTTTTTAAAAAATATCTTTCCAAACTGACTTTTCTCACGAGTAACTGGGAAATAGACACATAGAATTTATGATACAAAGTAGAAAACGCTGACGTGCAAAAGGAGAAAAAAAACAAACAACGATCTATTGTTATGTTATAATCATGTCTTGGTTAAATATTTGTTTGCTATTAAAGTTCTTGTGTTATCTAGATTTAGATAGCGGCAATTATTTTACAATTGTTGATAGTTTAGACTAATTCAAATTCAGCTACTTTGTTAACAGATCTAGAAATAAATACACACATAAGATTATTGCGCATTGTGCTTCTCCACGGCTTCTGTCTAGACCTGCATTTTATTAGTCTCTTCTATTTTGACAGTGTGTTCATAGTGTTTTGCTCAGGCAAACTATTCCACGCCCGAATTTTCGAGTGTAAGAATTAGGTTTTGTGTGTTTTTGTTCTTGAATCTTACTTCAAGATTTGGAAAGCTTAAGTTATTTTTACAACTATATTTACACTAGCTTAAATTAATTCACAAATGAAATACTATGCATCAACTGTTTATGACAGTACATAGAAAGATCAACGCCGAACGGTTTATAAGAAGCATCTAAAAGGTTTATCATTAGATGATAGGCATATACATTATCCACAAATCAAACCCCCACCTAAAAACATCCCGCGTGACTCTATTTCTACATAACAATATCTGAATTCAAAGAGGGATTACGTAAAGCGCTTTTAAAGTTAATCATTTGGAATTGGAGTCCGCGTTCAGGGGACGACACGGAGAGGAAATAGCGGCCCTTGTCTTGAGTGCTGTCCCATTCAAACCAGAGTTGAAGTGAGTTCGTCCACTGAATCAACTCGTCAAAGGGCGGTCTCACTTTTCATCTTGTGATGTTGTTATTGTGTGGGCCAAACACGTTTTATTACATCATTTAAACTCCCAAACGGGGAAGGCAAAAAGCTTTTATTTTCCGTTAATAAACACGCAATGAAGATATAAGAGAATCTGGAATATATGTAAAAGGGAGTTGGCGTACATTTATATACTTTCCAGCCACGTATACCGGCATGAGCTGCGCGGCTGCGAAGCCACGCTGATTTTACCGAAACCGCGGAGCATTTAAGAATTACCGCGCAGCAAATTTTGAAAAGTATAATACAATATCCGTGTTTGTGGAGTGTAATTTTTTTTCACAATAAAATGGATGCTAAGCAACTTTGCACACGAATTAGCTTTTTTTTCAAACGGACCAACGAACCTTAATGGGAACATTGCCGGTATATGTCATCTTTTTTTTTAAAAAATACATCAGCGTTCGCTTTATTTGAACTAAGCCAACAACACCTACCTGGGAAAATTATGTTTCTCTTGACGTTAATGGCCGTGTGCATAGTCAAATTGGTTTGAATCATTTCAAATACCATCACCACCACAGGGGGTCTTAAACTTTACTGAATATGGTTCTTCTCCCTTTTTGATTTCATTATAAATTACTACGATAAATTATTTACATACGAAGCAAGGGGATACATAACCCCTGTTTCAACACCATCATATGGCACATAAACAGTAATCCACGCTGTTTGCCAAAGGGGTACTCTAATTACTGGTTGGGAAGCATCGTTCTATGGTAAGTGAGCAAATATTGTTTCTAACAATCAAAATATAATTGCCTCGGTAATTCTTAACTATATTTAAACAATGAATTATTATCGTTTAAGTTTGTCCCTAATATAATTAGTGCCATTACCAAAGTGGGTTTATTAGGTGTAATTAATGTGGGCACCAAGTTCGTTTATTTACAAGACTAATTACCGTACTTACCCAAAACAAATAAAGTGTTATCCCAGTTTGAACTAAGCCGGTTCTTTGTTGCTTTATTTTTCCGGAATCGCTCAAAAATGTTGGTATAATTGTTTCTTTGATTTAACGATTGCGCGTTATAAATAAACACTGAAATTATAGGCAAGAGAGGCGACAGTTGTCTGCGGTAGGCCGTCGATAGTTTCAGCCAATGGAGACTTGGTCTCTGAGTGTCCACTGACGTCACGGGGGCGAGTGGTGAGCTACATATCCTCTAGCCCAGGGATAAATGAGTGCACGTAGAGTGATCAACGGGTCGTTGTTTAACATTGCGGCGATCGTATGCCTGATTTAGGGGCCGTCCATAAAGTACGTCACGCTCCAGAGGGGGGAGGGGTGTAAGAAATTGTGACTAGTTTGGGACAGGGGGGAGGTGAGGGGCCGGCCATGTGTGACGTCACGCTGTTATATATTAAATTTTGATTATTTTCTTAATAAAAAAAATGTGTTCGAAAGTGTGACGTACTTTGTTCAAGATGTGTGACAGTTTGTGACAGGGGGAGGGGGGAGTTAAAAATGGTCAAAAATAGCGTGACGTACTTTATTGATGGCCCATTATCAGTATCAGACATACATGCATTTGATCTCCATATAATTTAAATGCAATCGATTTTATAAAGTTAATTGGGTGAAAAGATTTTGATAATATTTAAATGTACTTGAATTACTTATCTTTCTTTTTTTTTACTTCCCTTTTTGTTCTCATAAAAAATACATAATTGTTAAGTCAACACTTCAAACCATTTATCAAAGTAACGATTCTATAAAAAGGCCATGTACAACTCACGACTTGTGTTTTTTAAATGATTGTATAAACAGGCCATGTACAACTGTGTTTTAAATGATTGTATAAACAGGCAACGTACAACTCACGACTTGTGTGTTTTAAATGATTGTATTAACAGGCCATGTACAACTGTGTTTTAAATGATTGTATAAACAGGCCGCGTACAACTCACGACTTGTGTGTTTTAAATGATTGTATAAACAGGCCATGTACAACTCAGTACTTGTGTGTTTTAAATGATTGTATAAACAGGTCACGTACAACTCACGACTTGTGTGTTTTAAATGAGACTGAAAAATGGCAAACTGATTTTGTTGTCTTATATTTTTATTTGTTTTATGGTCAATTAAAAATTCGGTCAATAAATATGCGGCTTAAAATGGAAGGGGACTGTGTTCAGAGGAAATTATGGTTCAGGGCGTGAAAACAAGTGTGGTGTGGTGTGCTTAATTCGGGGGGGTGGGGGGGGACATCACTTAATGGTGGTAATTATAACGAGAAAGAGATTTACTTGAAGCCACGTTCTGCAATCAACTTTAGCAGACGTAACGGTTTCGTTTGTTAACTGCTATACGCCGGATGGGTATATCTATCCGACATTGGGTTCTCGGGTTATATCAACTTCGAAATAATTCAAAATCAGTCTTTGAATGGTTGCTTACTTTTATAGCTTTAATATCACGATACCCATGAAAAGTTTCCTGCTAAGTTTGATTTTGTCAAATAACCATAAACCTGTGCGATATCAATAAAGGCGCTGAGAGAGAGAGGAGAGGGGGGGCAGGAATCAATTCATGTCGTAAGTAGAGTTGAACATCAGAGCAATGAACTCTATAGACTTATTTAAAAACAGAAATGAGCAGCCAAATGTATGAAGCCATTGCTTAGTAAGATTCGGTAAGACAATAACTAACGTCCCCCCCCCCAAAAGTTGGTGTCAAATGTCCCACACCAACAGGTGGCAGTAAATTATTGTTGACTGAAGTCCCCATAGCCGATGATGTCATTAAAAACAAATATTTTATGTTTAAATATAAGAGGTTTGGCCGTTTTTTAAAGAAACTCAAAACTCGCCCTTTGCATGGGAAAATAAAAATATAACTTAATAACTAAGTGAATAATAGGTAAGTGTTTATTTGATAATAAATAATAGGTTATACTTTACCCTTTATTTTGCCTCTTATTGTTCCTGGTAAAGAAGTCTCACCGTCAACGTTAAAACCTCGGTGTTATTCCTTTGATCCACGGTCTAAAGATGTCTCATTTCGTCCTAACGGCAAGCAGATGATCAAGTACAGAATTCGTTGCATTCGGAGATCCAAGATGAGAATGATGGTAGAAACGGGTATGTTATATACTTTAAAGCTGGCCCATCCCCTTCCGATTTATCGTAACCTCCGCTCCCCCGGATACACCCCCCCCCTCAGTTAAATTCCCCTGGTTTAGGGACTCACACGATGTCACTGTTTAAACACATTTCTATCGCCTGTTGGTGTCGGCATATGACGATAGATGGGACAAACCGCTTTCTTTTGTGGAAGTTGGGGAATTCGGACGGGATGATTATCCGATGGGCGTTGTCCTTTCACGGTGTAAACCTATTAATAGAGATATTCTGGAGTATACTTAGCTGGATGGAATTCATTAAGATAGTAATCCAATATCCGGGTATTCTGTTTGGACATTTCTCAACAGATCTTGGTTAATTCTGCGTTAATTTGAGTCAGATTAATTGCCTTGACAGAGAAAAATCTTGCTTACAACATTACACCAAAAGATTTTGCAAATGTTTCGTTACTTCTATAATGATGATGAAAAACATTGTTTCACCATAACATTGTTTACAATGGTATTATCACGTAATGAGATATGATTGTTCCGTTCTGAGAATCGACAAATGCTTTTTGATGACAGTGTAAATGAAGGCTCTCTAGTGTGTTCCCCTGAAGAAAATACACACTCCATTTAGTTTTTTTTAAAATATCTCATTTCCTGTCATTTATTCATACAAATCAATAAGTTTAAATTTAAGACCTGTCTTTTTTAACGAATTTTTATATCTTCATTAATCCTCAACTATATTTTTTATTGAGATGTTTATATATAATATTTGCTTGATGTGCAATGCTCATTAGAAACCTAAAAAGTAACTTTTGCATAGTTTCTAATTAATACTAATTATAAAAGCATTAATGCACATTGAAATACATTTTACATTTATGCGTCGATGGGACCGAGAAAAGATAATCTCAAACTAAAGATTAAAATTAATTGGTTATAATTAATAATTAATTGTTATTATTAGTTAAAAATTAAAGCAATGATTCGTGGAAAATGACACCCGAAAAAAAATTAAGAAAGGGGAAAAAAGGTTTCCCTTATCTATCTTCATATGACATTTTCCTCTTCCTGGAAAATCTTTCTTTAAAAAGTATTTGTAACTTACATTATTTCGATCCTAATTACACAATATTTATAGTGTAAACATTGTAAACGTCTAGCTGCCACGTTCTCTCATGGTGTGAGAGTGGCAGTAGTCTATACAAGTGCTTCTCACAAAAATTTTGTATGGCGGACCGGCAGGAATTTTTTCCATTGCACCAGGGACTGGTGCACTATTTTCCTTGTACTGAAATGGTAGTGAAATGAAAATTATTTTATTATATTTGTTTCATTTCATGTGGTTATTGAACTTATTGCCGAAAAGTGGACACATTCTTTATGGTTAGTATTAATGAATGAAAATGGAGGATTATAATAAGATTTTTCGGCCTTGAAAGATAACTTCTGCGGACCGGTGGCGGATAATCCACGGACCGGCACCGGTCCGCGGACCTCCACTTTGAGAAACACTGATCTATATGACGCGCAAAACGTTTAACTGCAATATAAGACGTACGAAACAAAGATGCTACTGTATTCAATCCGCTCACTTCAGTCTTGATTCAGATATGGATTGGCCATATGTTAAGAAAAAATGCCTCCAATACAACAAGGCAAGCCTTAAAAATGGAACCCCCAGGGAAAGCGAAAAAGAGGTCGTCCAATAAACACTAGACGCAGAGAATTGGAGGCAGACATGAAGAGAACTGGCCATGACTGGAAGATGCTCGGAGAGGCTGGTCCCAGGATAGAGGGCGCCTGGAGAACTCTCGTAGGTGGCCCTATGCCCTTGGAGGGATCACAGACTTCGAGGATGATCGGCGGATGCTACTCGTGGACGAAAAGGCTATAAAAAAAACCACAAGAACTTCAGTCTGAAGTTCGCGAGATGCATAAGATGTGGTCAGTCGTACTCCATGTGTTCATATGATGGAGTCGATGTTCCCTGGTGATTCCATTCTATGATTCGCACCTACGAACTATATTATACCAAAGTTTTAGTTTTATAGCTTTAGGCTAGGAAAGCATTTCTTTTAGAGAAAACTTATTAGTTACCTCAGCTCTTTGCATGAAGATACATATATTTACTTATCTTATCTTATCTGTTACACACGCTCCTTCTATACTTACTAAATAATTAACTTCAATGTTGTTGTTTTTTTCGAACGACCAACGCTACGGCCTGCAAACCAAAACTTGTGATTTTTTTTTACAATTTAAGTTGGTAATAGCAAGCCTCGTAGCAGTTTTGAGTAGAGAAAAATCGGAGGCCCCTTCGCCCGTCAATGTCAATGTGATATCTAACGCAAAGGCATCTAAATAAGGTAACTATAGAACTTATGAGTTAACCTCACTAAATAAAACAAGATTGTTCCGTACAAAATTCAAGGCTATTTGGGGTGACAATCCGTGGGCTTATGCAGCACCTTGCAGATAATCCATTTGCGCATGCCTAAGGCCGATCCGTCAATAGCGTAGGTAGAGAGTGGGGTGCGGAGGACGCTGTCCGCACTGGTCGGCGCTTTTATATGCATTTTTTAAGAGAGGTGGATATTTTTTTTATTTATTTTTTTTGGAAAAAGATTTTATTTCGTGGACGACGTTATTAATAAGCTTTGCCCATTCCGGGTGCCCTCAACGGTTGCCTCAACCCTAACCTTGCCACTGTGAGCTGGCTAAAAGTTAAAATGGTTAACTCAAAATCATTGTATCTTTATAAGTTATTTTCATTCTTAAGATAATAATACTTAATTTACAGTACTTTCCTCAAATTCCAAGCCATTCCATTTTATTTCAATTTAAACATCTTCTCTGTAAAAATCATTAACTTCATTTTATATCTTTCCCCGCTCCCCACACTAAATATTAATAATGTAGTAATGATTTCACGTGAGCTTGTCGGAGTCGAAGAAGTCCGTTTCACTTGAAATATTATTTTATATCAGATTGGGCCGTGACGCTTAAAGTGTTTTAACAAGGGACACAAAGGTAAATCGCCTGTCCCATAAGTGTCTCTATGAGAGAACATCTGTTCCTTAAGGCTACACCTTTGTTTGTTTGGAAAGTTTGACACTTCCCCCAACCCACTTAAACTACGAAATAAAAAATAACGTTAAAAAACAAGTTTTTGACTATAAATCCTTAATATACGAGACATAACTAAAAGAATGTTCATTATAATACGCATCGCACGACAATTAAAAAATCCAAAATTTTACTTATGTCTCATAAAACATGTTTAATATAATGCGCACCGATCGGGAATATATTCTTTAAAAGTCTTTTCAATATTATACGCACCTTATTGCGCGACAGGAAAGGTTGTTCAATATAATACGCACCGCGACACTCTAGCACCGTGATTCTCAAAGTGGGCGCTAGCACCCCCTTGTGGGCGCTGAAGCGATCCAGGGGGGCAGTGAAGACCACGGCTCATTTTTGGGGGCGGTGAATGACTGTATGGGGGCGGTGAACGGATAAAAAAGCAAGAGAAGATTTAGAAAAAAAATGATTTATGTATTCCGTTCATAAGGTTTATTTTTTCTTTACAAAACGTTTTGGACGTTGGTTTGGTTACAGCTAGAACTAGAAGTTTCCCTGGAGCAGATATCGGCAGTGACCATAATCTGGTGCTAATGACCTTCCATCTCCACCTGAAAAATATATCAAAATAAGGCAATCCACGATTACGCTTTGACCTGGACAAACTGAAAGACCCAGAAATTGCAGAAGTCTTCAGGGCAACCATTGGAGGAAAATTTGCTCCACTCACCACACTATATGAGTCAGAAACGGACATGGACATAGACCTAGTCACTGACACCACAATAATTGAAGCAGCAAAAGAAGTACTTGGTAAGAAGCGAGCAATTAAAAGCTATGGGTCTCCTCTAATATTCTGGAACTATGCGATGAAAGAAGAAAACTTAAGAGCGTAAAGAATACTGCAGAAGGAGCACCCAGATACAGAGAAATCAATAAAAAGATCAGGAAAGATATGGTACAAGCAAAAAAGAAATAGATAGAACAACAATGCTCTGACATCGATGAAAATCTACTAAGGAACAATTCAAGGAAGGCTTACAAAATTGTTAAACACTTGACATCCACCAAACAAGGTCGTATCTCAAACATACAAGATAAATCCGCAAAATGTATCACAGAAGAACAAGAAATTCTCAGAAGATGGACCGAATACTGTTCCGAGCTGTACAATGAAGACTCCAAAGGCGATGCGTCAGTGCTCAACTGCCCAAAGTCAAATAACACAGACATGCATTCTATTCTCCGCGACGAGGTGGAGCTGGCTGTACAAAAACTGAAGAAGGGGAAATCAGCTGGAGCGGACAACATTCCGGGCGAACTGATTCAAGCAGGAAGTGACCCCGTAATAAACATCCTAACTAACGTGTGCAACAAGATCTGGCAGACAGGGCAATGGCGAACCCCCTGGACGCAATCGCTGGTTATCACGCTCCCAAAAAAGGATAATCTACAGATGTGTCAGAACTACCGTACAATCAGCCTGATTAGTCACCCCAGCAAAGTCATGCTTATGATCATATTGAACAGACTGAAACCACAAGCAGAGCAAATCATTTCAGAAGAGCAGGCGGGCTTTAGAACAGGAAGAAGCACAACGGAGCAAATCTTTAACCTGCGAGTTATCTGTGAAAAACATCTCCAACACCAGAGTGACCTCTATCATGTCTTTATAGACTTTAAAAAAGCGTTCGACAGAGTGGCATGCGGCACTGTGGGCAACGATGCACAAATTCAACATAAATGCAAACATCATTGAAGTGATCAAGAACCTTTACAACAGAGCAACCAGTGCAGTACTCTTCAACAGCAAGCTGGGAGATTGGTTCAAGACCACTGTTAGTGTCAGACAAGGATGTTTACTTTCCCCCATCCTCTTCAACCTCTTCCTTGAAAGGATCATGACAGATGTGCTAGAAGACCATGTCAGAACAGTCAGCATCGGAGGGAGAAGTATAACCAACCTACGCTTCGCCGATGACATTGACGGCCTAGCTGGTAGCCAGGACGAACTAAAAGAATTCCTCGCAAAGCTAGAGAAAACAGCAAAGGCGTACGGCATGGAAATCAACGCAGAAAAGACCAAGGTCATGGCTAATAGTAAATTCACAAGCGAGATTCGGATAAACGGGCAAAAACTCGAAGAAGTCTCCACCCTTAAGTATCTAGGGGCCATAATATCCGACGAAGGCTCAAAGCCAGAAATTCTTGCAAGAGTAGCCCAAACAATGGCAGCATTGAGCAAATTAAAGCACATCTGGCAAAGTAAGAAGCTCTCCCTGAGATCAAAGATCCGGCTAATGCGCTCTCTAGCGATGTCGGTCTTTTTGTATGGTTGTGAGGCTTGGACGCTCACTGCAGACCTCCAAAGAAGAATCAATGCGCTAGAGATGAGATGTTTCAGAAAGATATTGAACATCTCCTACACAGCGCACATCATAAACGAAGCGGTCCGCAACACAATAAGTACTGTCATTGGCCCCTACGAGGACCTACTCACATCAATTAAGAAGAGGAAATTACGATGGTACGGACACGTGACAAGAACTGGAGGTCTCGCAAAAACCATATTATAAGGCACAGTCCAGGGAGGAAGGAAAAGAGGCCGACAAAAGAAGAGATGGGAGGACGATATCAAAGAGTGGACCGGCCTGTCATTCAGCGACTCTCAAAGGGCAGCACAGGACCGGGACAAATGGCGTGTGTTAGTGAGCAGTTCACGATGGTGCCCCAACGACCCAACAACGGGTTAAGGGATAGTTCAAGTTCAAGTTGGTTACCGCATACTTCCTCACTTGCATTACGTTTTTTCAATATGTGCAATTGCGCAATTCCAGACTGCAAGAACATTTCAAATACAATTAACGGGGACAAAAGAGATGAGGATTTATCTAATTTTCAAACACTAAAATACATATTTATCAAACAACTGACTTTGACAATACTCTTTTCAACAGCAACCACAGAAGATGGCAAAGGCTTGCTAGCTCCTTACAATTTTACGTTTAAACTATAGATTGCTAAATCGGGTAAACCTCATACTGTTGGTGAAGAACAAAATATACCGGCTATAAGTAAATTAATACGGACTGTTATACATAAGCATCTGATATTATCCACACAAAAATCTCGTTTAGCAATAATACAGTGCAAATAAGAATTGATGAAAAGGCTCAAGTTGTTGAAGATTCGCTGTGTGGCTATTTAAAAACATCTCTGTTTTCTATTCAACTTGATGAGTCAACTTTGCTAGAAAATGAAGATTTACTTTTGTCATACGTGCGGTTCACAAAGGAAGCACTAATTTTCAACAAAAAAATTATTTGATAATATTTGGAAACTGATTCCAAAAAGTAAATACATATGATAAATTGAAATTTAAATTCAAAAGCGGATACCAACAATTCTGGCTGGAAAAGGAAATCCTGAAGTATGGGCTGTAATTTAAATTTTCTTAATTAAATTTCCTTCATCACATTTAGTGGAAAGTAGATTCAGTGCGGTAACTAATTTATTAACCAAAAAACAAACAAACAAACATAAACAACAAAGTGCTAATAGTCAATCGTGGTTACTTAAGATTACTGCTGACGAAAACAGAGCCAATGATTACTACATTGGAAGCAGCATACCAGATTCATCTTCTCATTTATATGATTCCAAATGTTGTTCTTTTTTTTATTTTTTATTTTTTTAATATTTTTTTAGTGTTGCACTATTCTTGAATTGTTGAACCAAGTTACTGGTTATGATTCGCGTGAATGCATTCAAATTGCAGTCAGTCAACATCGATCTGTTCTTAGAGTTATGTTTTTCATACAAGAAAACGCTTGCTTAAAGATGTATTGTATCTGGACCCAAATAGTAAAAAAAAGTGTGGCATTTAAGTTTCTTTAAGTGTGAAAACGCCACACCTAGCGAAACCCACACACACACAAAAAAAAACTCTACCGAAACAACTAACTTTAACTACTCTTTCAGGTCATAATCTGCTTTCGGGTTAAGTAGTTCTAACTGTATATCCTCAAGGGCTTTATCATCTTCTGCACTAAATTGCGAACTGAGAATATTGAAGAATGGTTCCAGGTTCGTATACTCTTGGAACCTCCTTTCAAATTACATAGCAAAGGCATCCAACTTAGCCTTGTACTTGTCGGCCATTTGACCAGAAACGGTTTTTTGTTTCAGCAAAGAGAAATTGCAAAACCTGTTTTCACCTGCTTTCATAGAGAACTGGAAGAGTTTTGCCTGAAATGATTTAACATACATATACATTTCATGCGCAAACAAGCTATTGCCCTGAAGTTTGACATTCAGTTAATTCAACTTTTCCATAATGTCAATGATAAACATGAAGTCTTACTTCGAATCTTCATTAACTATGGTAGTTAAAAAATCACAACAAAACCTTTCATCTCCAGCAACATAACTATTTCTGCCTTGAGATCTCATACTTGTCTCAATAACTTGCCCAGGCTTAGCCAGCGGACACTGTTGTGGTAGATAATATCATAATATTCAAATCTTCAAGCAGTGCCTTTAACGCCTGTGGTTAAGTGCCATGGCTGTTACAAAGCTTATCACACTGACAACTGCTTGAAATTCAACAGAGCCTTACAAAGACTTTTCTGATGATTGACACAGTGGAGAGGTAAATGTGTATGGTCAGGAAGATATTCTTTAATTTTATTTTTCATACTACTTTTTCCAGTTAAAGCACGCGCTCCATCGGTTATTGCACTTGCCATCTTGTTCCACACCAACCCAGTTATGTTAACACAGTTCTCAACAGCATTGAATAAATCCTCGCCTGCAGTTGTTTCTTTGAGGGGGTCAACACCAATGAATTCTTCGTTAAACTCGAAATGAGGATTCATTCCCCGTATAAATACCAACAAATGTGCTGTTCCTCTACATTGGTACTTTAATCCACTGCGAGAGTACCACAAATAGTATTTGCTTGCATCTCGAAGTTGGTACATCAAATTGTCACTTTTTTTTTCAAAACGCCTAACTTAAGTTCCCATGATAAAGAAATGGTGTCAAATTATGTTTTCTGTTCTGGACACATAATGATTGCTGCATCTGTCAAGCATTCCTTGATAAAACTCACTGTCAGAAAAAGGCTTGCTCCGTTTTACGATCTTATGGGATATCTCCAAACTGGCTTTGGTTGCAGCATCTTGTATTTAAGACTGTTTGGTGAAAACATTTTGCTTCTTCTTTAAATTATAATTAACAAACTTCTTGCATTTGCCTCTTTTCTTGGTTCGTTAAATTGTGCCCAAAATACAAAATGTTTTGTTTGGTGGTATCTTTTTAAGTCGTATTCCTTAAAGACGCTCACACACTTACGGCACAGCAAGTAGGCTGCTTTCTCCCAACACTCTTGAAGCAATATTTAATAGTTATTTCGTCATTTAAAAAAAAGCCATTCGTACTCAATCTTACACTCTTTGGTTAAATCAACGTTTATTTGCTTTTAAATTACAAATTTTCAAAACTGTTCGAAATATCGAAATGTTACTCGTAATCAAAAGCCAATTCTGGTTGAGCTGAAATGTAATTTCGAATAGGTATGCTACCAATTAATGACTAATGATTCCGGAGCCATTAAACCGATTTTATATCTCTAGATTCGAATCAAATGCTCGGAATAAAATTTTAAAAATATGTAAAAAATTCTAAGCAAAAATATTCATTACCACGACATAAGCTCGCCACATGTCTAAGGGCCGCATAATATACTCTGGCTGGCCGCATGTGACCCTCGGGCCATGGTTTGCCCATCCATGTGTTATAATAACAATACAAAAATTTGAGGGGGTGGGGGGTGCTGAGTAATATTTTTTCTGAAAAGTGGGTGATAGGCCAAAAAAGTTTGGGAACCACTGCTCTAGCACAACAATGAACATGTTACATAGAGATAAATAAAGATAAACAAAAAATTAATTGATTCAATTACGGTAAATTCGATTTATCTGAACTTTTGATAAATTATTTTTATCATCGGCACAAGTCTACCTGCAAAATTTCAGCTCGCTATCTTACGAGGAAGTGGGTTAAAAATCGATCCAAAGTTTTTTTCAGCAATCAAGGGCTCAAACAGACACCACAAGTTAATATAAAGGATTTAAGAAAAAAAGTGCACAACGCGATATAATTTTAAGATTTTTGAACCGTGTATTTAAAACATATTTCCTCTTGGGTCAGGACGTTGTATTATCTTTTCATCGGGAAGTTCCATTTCAACAGGAAGATGGAGTGAAACACGGGTAAGCACCGTCGAGTGTCGCTTCAGCTGAAAGGAAAAATTCTCGGACGGAAATCTATAAGTTCGTTGTGGAATGAAATTTTCTATTGCTGATCAGAGCCAAATGATATCATGTTATGACTATGTCGTGCAAAAACGTCAACGGACTAGTAACGCGCTGAAATAAAAAAAATAACACACAGCCTCCCATGTTACTATCTTTAATCTTTGCCAAGACTTGTCTTTTCCACAGTGCGTTGAGAATGGCTCTCAACTTATGAGAAAGTCCATTTTAATTTCATTTTAAAGTAGAAACGTTCATCAAAAAGAAAAATAATAATTATCGTTCTAATTATTCTACAATCATTCTACCTGGAGGAATATAAAAAAAATAGGATCTAGTTCAGGGGTCTGGAAACTTTTTGTCTGAGAGAGCCATAAACACCACATATTTCGAAAAGTAATTCTGTGAGAGCCATACATATTTCTTAAAACTAAAAATTCAAGTAAATGTGTGCATTTTGTTAAATTTCAACACTAAAAGCACAATAATTATGGCTCTGAAGTCTTTTTAATAACACTGTCATGCTGTTGCTAATAATGAGTATTACTTACCATTAATGCGACTAATGGTGATGCATGGATTTGCTAATGGCTTTGTAGTCTGGTTGATACGTGGTGAGATTAAGCTTCATGCAGGCGTTGAGACCTTCATCCGTTAAAAGTGATCGGTGGTTGGTCTTGATATTCTTTAGATGTGAGAAAGACTGCTCGCATGCATACGTAGAGCCAAACATTGCCAGTACAGCAATACTCACACTCTGCGGTGTGTGGTATGTGACGGGTAGCGCGTTCAAAGTTTTGACAATCAGCTGGTCTGCGTGTTGAAGTTTTTTTCCTTTCTGCCCATTTGTGTTTGCTCGTCAACTCTGCTTGCTGTCGTGCAAGTCTTTCCAACTCTTCATTCAGTTCCTTGAACTTATTCATCCACATATCTGAGACCTTCAGGTCAGCAGCTTGGAGCTCAAAATCTCTGACTGAGACACCGGGGATGCAACTCAGGTCAGTGCTGTCCACTGCACACTCGTGTGGATGGGTGATGAACTTAAAAAGACTGGTGTGCTCCCGAAATTCTCCAAAGCGTGCTTTAAATGACTACAGGAGATTGGACGTGAAGCCTGCAAGCTGCTGAATATTAAGATCTTGCAATAGTTTCTTACAATAGCTAAAGCGCCAGCAAAGCTAGCCGAATTCCAGTCACCTTGTTGGGTCGAAACATGGATTTGCTGCTGACCAGCTTGCACTCTTGATAGCAATTCTTGACATGCTTTCTTCCTGCTGTCCCCGCAGGATATTTCAATGCAAATGTAGAGTGGCGTGTCTCGAATTGTCGCTTTTATATTTGACCGGTTCAAAGACATAATTTTATCACTGCATATTAAACACACTGCAGAACCAGTTCTCTCCATAAAGGCAAATGCCTCAGTCCATTCCTGCTGAAAAGTACAATACTCATCGTCTTTCTTTCATTTTAGCCATCTTGTCAATAAGGTTTCTAAAATTAGTTAGCTTAAATGCGATTAAAACGAAAGTTTACTTTCTGATCCGACTACAATCATTTGTGTGGACACTTTTACACATGCACACATCGTCCGCTATCTTCGAAAGCAATATACACCAACCCACTTGGACAATGTATTTTTGCCAATTTTCCACAGAAATCCCTGTGATCACTATGATCCCGAATTCCAAAATCTCTCTCCCTTAAATAGCAATCTAACTCCTACAGTTACTAACCCCTAATCTTGATTATTTCATGTATTCTATCACGTATGGCTCTCCTCATTACTATTTGGATAGAATTGATTGGTCAAACAAAATGCGACCTCCAAATATTTTCCCGCTTCGAAACTTTCAAGAATGTTTTACATCACATCACGTAAGCCATAGAAATAGAAAATAATTAGTAAGGTTATTGACTTATGACGAGGTGTTTTTGTTTTGTTTAGTTTTTTACTAAAAAAAGTTTTATCCCAATAATTATTTAGATCAAAGGAGTCTGAAGAAACGATTTTTCTTTAATACTAACATTTTTCTACGAGCAAGATGCAGCCATCAAAAGAGCCATATATGGCTAGCGAGCCATGGTTTCCCGACCCCTGATCTAGTTACTAGTAGGCATTCACAACAATTTATCGCATCCGATTTTCATTTGCTAATTTTTCGAAAACCGTTGGACACTCAACACAAGGTTCAAATGACAGAATAAAAGCAATGCGGCATCCATTGAAATTCACTGAATAGATTTTTTTTAGGATCATTGCTTTGTCTACAGTCTACATTAATGAGAAGAAACTAGTTCTCTATCAGGAGTGATTTGATCCATGGTGTTTTTTTTTGTTGGTCCAGCGTTCATTTATTTATGTATGATAAGAAGCTATTTCTAAATATATATAATTAGCCACCCCAATCTGACGTTAGTTGGCAGGCGACATAAGAACTTCATGTTCAAACTTAAATTTATAAGAAATAACCGATACGAAATTTAATAATTAAATTGCAGCCATTTTAAAGTAACAATATTGTCTTTCTTTAGACACGGACTTTTTAAAGTTTATATGTTTGAAGTAGTAGATGGGTAAGGAGTATTAAGGACTATACGGTTAAGTCCGCGATCATTTATTTTAAGGCAATATTCCTATAGTTCATCTTATTTTTAAGGTGCTGTAAATTTCATGATTTGAGACAGCCACATGAAAGTATATTTCCTTTGGCGGCTTAAACTTAAACTCTAAAGTGACACAGGATTTTCGAACTTTAAATAATGTAACTTCCACCCCCAAAACTCTTTATTAAAAAAAAGAGAAAACAAGTTCCTGGTAAATATAGATCTGCTTCATTTACAAGCATCACTTGCAAATTTTAGGTACATATATGTGGCCGTCCATAAAGTACGTCACGCTCCAGAGGGAAGAGGGGTGTAAGAAAGTGTGACAGTTTGTGACAGGGGAGAGGCGGGTCCGCAATGTGTGACGTCACGGTGTTTTATCTAAAATTTTAATTATTTTGTTAATAAAAAATAATTTTCTGTTCGAAAGTGTGACGTACTTTGATGTCCAAGATTTGTGTCAGTTTGTGACAGGGCGGAGGGGGGGGGGTAAAAATGGTCAAAAATAGCGTGACGTACATTATGGACGGCCCCTAATATATAGTTGCTTAGTCAAGCAACTGGACTAAGAAAACATACAATTATGTGGCCACATCAACAGCTGTAGGAACGACAGATCATGTGACGCCCTATTAATTTGTGTCAAAGGCGGCTTGTGAAAGGGATCAATATACATCACTAAGTTGTGCTGCGGCGCGTTACGGCACCCACCTTTTTCAAAAGCCCAACTAACTTGTCCTTGTATGATAAATACGCAATATTAAACTTCCTGAAATGTACACAAAGTATTTTATAATAGGGGTTTTAGGGTGCCTAAGGCGCCCACTTTCTTTTTGTCAAAGGCCCAAGTAACTTATCCTTGTATGATAAATACGAAATAATCCTGAAAGGTACACAACGCATTTATATAAAAAAAAATTTTTACAGTGCTAATCACCACACGATTTTTTAAACTACTTTTAGAAAGCAGCGCATCAAATTACTGCACCAAAAAATATCTCTTTGAGTCAGTCAGCACTGTTTACAACACAAAAGCTGACGTCATAGGTTCGTGCGTTGTTTGGCTAATGTTAATCTGGAAACCAAAATGATTATGATTTTTAAGTCTATATTTTCAATTTTAAAAAAAAGCATAGTGATGTCCCTTACGTTAGGCGTGAGGCAGTCAGCGATAATTGAGCGTAAATATATATATGATTCCCGTTGTCTGTATGCATGTATGTAATTATAATGCTGTTAGGTGGCGCTGCGAAATTTGTAATGCTGTTAGGTGGCGCTGCGATAGAAATAACACTTTTCGAGCGTTACGTATAAAATTGTTCAATATGATAATAAATGAATCAAATAAAAATAAATCAAATAAATGAAATTTCTGTATTAAGTTATTTTTTAATCTTGTGTGTATTTATATTGAAAACTTCCGTCAATTTTGACCGGTGATACGCTAGTTAGATAATGAAAATCAAATAGATACAGTTACAGTGTTTCCTTAGGCTTTCCAAAAGTATTTAATAAAGTTCACCAGTTTAGTTTACTTTATAAAGGTTTTTTTATATATATCTCGTCCTTTTAAACAGTGGATTTGAGATTTATTAATAGGCAGAAAACTAACTGTAATGGTAATAATTAATGACAATAAATCAGCACCAATAACGGTAGACTCAGGAGTACCGCAAGGAACTGTCCTAGATCCCCTACTCTTCCCAATTAAAAAAAAATTTAACCATCACAATCTCATCTCGAACAAAATGTTGGTTAGGGGCCGTCCATAAAGTAGTTCCCGCAATTTTTGACCGTTTTGAACTCCCCCTCCCTTTGTCACAAACTGTCACAAATCTCGGACGTCACACTTTCGAACCAATTTTTTGTGTGGACAAAATAGTTAAAATTTAAAATAAAACACCGTGACGTCACACATGGCCTCCTCCCTGTCACAAACTGTCACACTTTCTTACACCCCCTCCCCCAGTTTGGAGCGTGACGTACTTTATGGACGGCCCTTTAGTTGCTGATGATTGTATAATCTATAGATTATTGATCAATGCAGTCAGACTAAGATACTGAGCAATTATGGAAAATGTATAATAAATGTATAATAATAACCCTCTTTTCAGACCATGACGTAAGCGAAGTAGCTTTCACAAGTTTTCATTGGGCCACCTTTAACGAGCAAGGAATTGCGTGGCTAGCACAATGCCCCGGGGGCCTAGCCAGTACCGAGACTCGAACCCGTGACTCGAGTTTTTGCTTGGTTCGGCAGTCCAGCGCGCTACCACTTAGACACCGCGCCCCTAAATGTATAACACAAAAAACACACACACAAAAACAGTTTGAACATGGCCGTACGCAGGGGGGAGGGGTTCGTACGTTCGAACGAACCCCCTTTTGTGAATGTGTGCCCTTTTTTTGTAAAAAAAATAGATCTTGACATTATTGAGAGATTTGGGGATCCCACTACAGAATATAAGAGGTCAGTGTTATGATTGCGCTGCATCTATGTCGGGCGCTGTCTAAGGAGTTCAAGCGCGAATTCTGCGAGAGGCCCCTTTTATGGTATACATTATACATACACTGCAGCAATCACGCCTTAAACCGAGTGATCCGACATTCGTGCTGACTTCCCGATGGGCGTAACATGACTGACAAATTAAAAGAAACCTGCATGTTTTTTAAACAACGGCCCAAAGCACGAAGCCTTATTGAAAAACGTCATGCTAACAAGTCTTTAACAGTGCTAAACGGAAGCCACTTACAGATTTGTGCAAAAAGTAGTATTGGCTGAGCGCTACGAAGCATACACACACTTCTATTAATCGTATATTTACATTTTTCATACTCTTGAGATAATTTCACTGCCACGACGAAAACACAACAGCCAAGGATTTGATCCAATTTTGACTAAAAATGGTGATTGGGACACGGACAGTAAGTCTCGAGCAACGTCACTTCTTCATTCCTTGTGTAACTTTACATTTATTGGGACGTTTGTTGTAACGTACAAACTGTTATCTAGACTGGAAGCAATAACAGTCGAACTTCAGAAAGAATCGATTGACATAATTCAGGCTATGTCACTTATTGAAAACCTTAAGCAAGAGTTTACAGAGATTATAACAAATGTAGATTCTTATTTTCAAAACACTTATGATCATATCATTATCATGGTGCAGTCTGTAGTGAAGCTTCAATGCCCAGAATTGCTAGGCAGCAAATCTACCGAAGCAATATCTGCGTAGAAACGCCAATGCAACATTATCTGCGAACTTAATTAATCCATTTCTGTAGCACATCATTGCTGAACTAGATATGCGGTTCTCTGGCTTAACCAGGACATCTCACAACTATTAGCTCTTGTGCCTAGTTAGAAATTGTATGTATGCAGATCTGAAAGGCGATGTGGATTTATATGAGCAAGATCTGCCTTCACCAGAAGTGCTGCCCGAAGAGTTTACCGGGTGGAAAATGATGTTCAGCCAATGGGAAGAGTCAAATCTACCCAAAAAATTGCACTGAAGCTATAAAACATTGCAATTTATCGATTTATCCAAATATGTATTGCTTACTGAAAATCTCGTGAGTGATTCCTGTGACTTCCTTCGCTTGTGAGCGAAGGTTCAGTGCACTCCGACGTTTGCACAATTACATATGTTCAATGGTGCAGGAAAGACTTACCGAGCTTGCATTGATGCATCACTACGCTTTCAATATCAACTAAAACAGTGTTTTACAGATAGATCTATTTGTTAACAAAAAACCAATTAGGGTTTACATCGAATATGTTCTAAAATAAACCTCATAGCATCGTGGTCTTCCGCCTTGTCAGTTCTGTACCATAATGTATGTATATGTAATTCAAATTCTTTACGCTTGCGCCTGCAGATTTCATTATTAATAAGAAAAGAAATGAATGATCGAGTACTTGCATTTTTAAATAAAATACTATTTTGGAAGCTTTTATTTACAGTGTTAATTTTTTAGTGCATGAAAACCTACTTTTTTGGTCACAGTATGCATGATTTTTTTTTATTTATTTTTTTGTGTGAAAAAGAGGCACAAAAGACGAGAAGTTTAATCAACGCCCTCAATAAATCATAGGTACAGAAATATTGATTAAACATTTTCATCCAAATTTGAAGTCATAGCACAATATATTGTAGGTACAGTCATAGCGAGATTAATTCGTTCCAGAGTCTTACTCGTTAAGCGAAACACTCGTTATACGAAACAATTTTTCCCATTGTAAAATACGATAATCCGTTCCATGCTGAAAAAAATAATCATTTTTCCAAAAATTTATTAACATTTATCAAATAAAATTACTTAAGAATTGTTAAAAAGTGAAACATCTAGAATACAATTTAGATTTGAAACGAAAAACGTAAACAAAAATATGAATTTATAGCAAACAATTATTGCTTTTTAACTAGAAAACTGTAAAAGACATTTGTTTTTGCAGATGCTTGAAAAATTGACAAAAATGTGATGTAACCGTTTCGTAGACATTCTTGACACTCCATTTGAAGCATCCATCTCCTCAATTGTTCTTGAGAATAGTGCAGATCGTTGATATCGGCCGATTGTAGTTGCGCGCTAGATTCGCAACCTTCTTCTCGCTTTTCAATGTTTTTCGTTTAATTTAGACAACCACCGTTTTCCCTCTATTATGATTGTCTTCTTGTGATTTTTTAATAAGATAATTTATCAGTTTATTAAACTTTGCACATAAAATAATTACAAATACTGTCTGAATACAAAATTTGTAAAATCGGTTGATCACACACAAAAACAATACGCTAACAGACCGAGTGCTTAACACAGAATTATACATCAGGGTGGACGTGCCGGCTCACTAATGAATTTCCAGGAAAAAGGGAGTTTCGTTTTCTGCGTCACTCGTTATGCGAATCTTCGCTCGTTAAGGGAGCAACTTTTTCCATAAAAATGTTGCTCGTTATGCGAAAATCACGTTATGAGAGGTGCACGTATGAGAGGTTTACCTTATCTTAAAATGAAATGCCTTCGCGAAAAATGTGCTAACCCCCCTTAAAAAAGTCTGGGTACGGCCTTGTGGAGTATGTCTTACCACTCAGCAAAGTGCCCACTGGTATAAATATTAAAGAAAAAGGAACAAATAAGTGCAAACTATTTTATTCATGGAAACGCCTAAACTATGTGTAGCCCTCTGCTAGAGTTAAACCACTGCAGTCCGTCACTGCAGGTTCACTCCAGCCCTCTATGTGACTGGAGTTCACCACGCCAGCGGGCTAGTAACACACTGCCCCTGGTCTGTGTGAGAGATTATTAATAATTGTATGAGAGAAGAAAGGAAGTAGAGAAAGAATGACAGTTGAGTGTGCCAAGGAGAGCTGTTACCAAGTCCTTCAAGACTGCACTTAAGACGCATCTTTTCAAAATGTATTTACAAAAGTAATGGAATAACATTTCTTTTAATGATTAACGTATCTTATGTGTAATGTACTGTCCTTTATGTTGTTATTATGGTATGAATCATAATGAATGGTTATTTAATTAGTATATGTATGTTATGATCTCCATGTAAAGCGCTGTGAGCCGGTTCCTTGCTGGGATACAGCGCTATATAAATTATCAATATAACACTCCAGCATCGCCGCAAGGTGTGAACACAACACGGGAAGCAGCAGTTTACCGGTTATAAGCCATAGCTCAATTGGCGTAGAGCTAGGCGCCAGGGGTTGCTTCTGACGGTGGGAGAGATCACCATGTCTCAATGGATCGCTACCGTCCGCCTCAAGCTGGGCAGCCCCCGGCCAATAAGGTGCAATCCCGCCATGGCCTACCTGCTCCACTGGGTGCGTGGAGCTCAGAGGAACTTCTCAACAAGTAGGCCAGTAAATTCTGCACCTAGAAATAAAAAACAAAAGATAAGAAGACTCCAGCTCTTCGCCTAGCAAGCTGGAACGTTAGGACTATGTGTCCAGGCATTACTGCCAACCTGCAGCTTATTGATGATGCCAGGAAGACAGCCATGATTGACAGGGAGCTTGCCAGACTAAACATCGACATTGCCTGCCTTCAGGAGACTAGACTCCCAGAAAGTGGTACCATAAAAGAATGCAACTACACTTTCTTCTGGCAGGGTGGGACCAATGGACACACCAAGGCAACATGGGGTTGGTTTTGCCATCAATTATTATTATTATTATTATTAACAAATGAAAAGTTATCATGGAATTGAAAAGATAATGAATTCATAAAAACTCCAACAAAACTTGAGCATTATAAAAAATTATTTCTACAAATATGATAAGAAAATAAAGCTAAAACTAAAACTAAAATGCTTCCTTACTTTGTTCAGAGCCATAATAGTTATACTAAAATATGCATCTTCTCTTTGAGACCCATTTACCAAACAGGACATTGATTAACTAGAACAGAAGCAAAAAGAGCTGCAAGATTTATTACTGGTCAATATTCACAATTGACAAGAGTAACCACCATTAGTTAAATCACTAAAGCTAGAAACACTAGATGATAGAAGAACAAAGAACAAAGAAGTAATCTTACATAAGACATAAACTATGTACCAAAAATTAAAAACAACAAAAATCTAATACAATACTCGTATAGACGTAGGGTGGACAGAGGCGTCCCTAATGTTGGAGTCGCACCTTGTAATTGTGTCACCCAAAGCGGTCCGCACCTCCCTATTGATGCCACCATGGGGATGGAAACACTGTTCTTGTTTCATTCACGAGAACAAAAACATACAAATCCTTCATCTTCCGGTTTTGTATTTGGGCGTGGAAATTTTAAATGTTGCCAGAACGAACCAAGAAAATCAATGCACCATCAGTGTTCATAAAAAAATAATATTAAAAAAAGAATAAACATGAACCATGGATACGCGTAGGGAGCAAGATAAGGAAAAGATATCGTCTGTGCTTAGATTTGACCGCATCAAACCACTTCAATGAAGTTTACAATCCCATGGAGATTTTCTTTGAGAGCGTTTGTAAATAATTACCTAACCTCTCTTTTAATAGTAACGTTAATTCACACGCTGTGTTGGCCAGCGTCTTTTTGCACTTAAGATTAACGCGATATTAATGGACACTTCAAACAATCTTACGTAATAGTTATCTTATCTTTTTAAAAAAGCAATATGCTTATGTTATGATTGGCCACGTTTTAAAAAGCTGTACAATTATTTACAAACTATTTCCTTCTTTTCTTCTTTTTTTTCAATAATTGTTGGCCTTGCGAAATGCGCCGATATTTTTTTACTTTTCCGGCGATGAACAGTAAACAATCAACTCATGTTTAATGCCCGGGCATGCATCGTCATCAGCTAACAGTTTTGTAGCTTAGCAACTGGTAGAAAATGGGTTAATAGAGGAACAAACACACTTAAACCAACTATAACCAGAAAGTTCTTCATCGGTTTCAAGCGTTTGGCCACCTCAGGTCATACACTGACGTGAGAGACAGATGACAAAAGTGACGTGGAGTGGATTATCAACTTTAATCCACAGACAAGATTCATTGGATTCAAACAATATCCAGTGTCTACGTCATCGCTTTCGAAAAATCCTAGAGATATTTTGTTGTTGTTAATGTTGTTGCCAATCGCGTAAAATGTGAAACATTCGGGTCATTTGGTTTATCTAATTAGTGGAGCGATGTGGGGAGAAAGGCAGACTTTTTTAAAATAGCTGTCTAAACTTGTTATTTAAAAGTTTGTCTTGAAATCAGTAGTATGAAAGAGTTATCGGTATGTATCATTATGGTGGGGAGCAAAGTTTCCTCTTAGGTTCGTTGGTCCGTGTGCAACTCTAGTGCAAAGTTGCACAGCAAATTTTTTGTGTGAAATATTTTACATAATTTGCTGCGCTGTAATTTTAAACTGCTGCGTAAATTTCGGTCAGATATCTGCGCGACCGCGTAGCCGCGCAGCTTGAAGGGAAATTGGGTGGATTTGGAGGTGGGAGATATCAGTGGGGCACCTTGAGTAAATGCTGCCTGGGGTGAATTACAAGAGGACATCACTCTATACATACACCCGATACACAACGCCCCTTAACTTGGTTTCAAAGATGGTTAACACCTACATAACTGTGGAATCTTTTTTCAAGTTTTGGTGTTATAACTGTAAGTATGCTTTCTCCCATCTTTTCTCTTTTTGTTTCTCTGTTTTTCATCTCTACTTAATTATTTTTCCATAATTACATTTAATTTAAAAAATTGATTTTTTTTAAAAATTTATTTTTATTGATGAAGGCATTTTCCGAAAAGTTTACATACATATTTGTCCATTAATAAATCTTTAAAGTTTAATTTATTGTTTTAATTGCAAAATTCTTTTGTGTCTTGTATTTTATTTGAAAACTTTATCGCAGTCCAGCTCTGAAAGGCCTATGGCTAACCAATGGCTATAAGACAATATTTTGACTACCTGTTTTTTAAACTCCATGCTTCATCTCTTCTTCTATTTCTTAACGGCCATCGATCAATGACTTGATCAGTATGGCTCTTATGAATGTTGAGGTTTTGTCCAAACATCTGTGAAGATCATGGGCTACTCATCCGTGGTGTAGTGACTGGGGGTTGGAGAACAGAGAGCATTAGACACACATACGCCAATGGTCATCACCTCAACTGATCCATTTGAAAGCTTGATCCAGCCACTGATCGCCTTTGGCAGGAACGAGCAGCTCCTGTATTGTCTTGTATTTATCCCCTGGGCATGTCTGTCATTGTCTCGTCGTTGGCTAGGTGACCCAACGAAGCGACGGCGCGCTTTTGTTTACATTTTACGTGTCACTCTGAGCTCGGTCAAGTGAATCAGTGACCAGACTTTTCCCCTCTCCTCCTCCCACCCACCCCTCCCCCCTAGGGTTATGAAGCAAACTTGAGTTAAGACAGATTCAGTCTGTAAATGTTTGAAAATAATCAATACTGTTAATTATGTCTCATACATAAGGGATTTATAGTCAAAAACTTTGTTTTTACGGGTTTGTTTTATTAAATCCCTTATATTAACTTCGCGGCCGTCTCTCTCTCTCTCTCTCTCTCTCTGTCTTGGGCTCGGCGGGCGGGCGGGCGGAAAAATCAGAAGTCAAAAAATGACCCACTTCCCGTGATCGGATCGCGCTGAAATTTGGCACACTGACCCGTCTGACCTAACAATGCATCGTGTCAAAATTTCATATCGATCAAACGTACCGTAATTAAATTAATGCATTTTTAGTTTATCCTTATATGAGGTATGTAATTAAAATTCACGGTTTGTTATTGTTTTTTTCCCACGTGAAATTTTGAGCTGACGCATTGAGGCGACCCAACGAAGCGACGGGGCGCTTTTGTTTACATTTTACGTGTCACTCTGAGCTCGGTCAAGCGAATCGGTGACCAGACTTTTCCCCTCTCCCCCTCCCACCCACCCCTCCCCCCCCTAGGGTTATGAAGCAAATTTGAGTTAAGACAGATTCAGTCTGTAAATGTTTGAAAATAATCAATACTGTTAGTTATGTCTCATATATAAGGGATTTATAGTCAAAAACTTTGTTTTTACGGGTTTGTTTTTTTACTTTTGTTTTTTCCGCCCGCCCGACGACGACGGAGAGACAGAGAGAGAGACGGCGGTGAAGTTAATATAAGGGATTTAATAATAAAACAAACCCGTAAAAACAAAGTTTTTGGCTATAAATCCCTTATATATGAGACATAACTAACAGTATTGATTATGTTCAAACGCGACAAACATTTACAGACTGAATCTGTCTTAACTCCCATTTCCTTTATAACCCGGGGGGGAGGGGAAAGGTCTGGTCACCAATCGCTGGACCGAGCTCAGCGTGACACGTAAAATGTGAACAAAAGCACACCGGTACATCGACAATGTTGCGTCAACGCGCGAACCGAACTTTCACGTGAAAAAAAAATAAACTGTGAAATTGAATTACATATGCCGTATAGAGATAAACTAAAAGTGCATTAATTTAATTACGGTACGTTTGATCGATCTCAAATTTTGATACGATGCATTGTTAGGTGACACGAGCCCATGTGCCAAATTTCAGCTCGATGGCATTATGGAAAGTGGGTCATTTTTTACTTTTGTTTTTCCGTCGGCCCGACGACGAACGACAGACAGAGAGACAGAGATGGCGGTGAAATTAAAATAAGGGATTTAAAAACAATCCCGTAAAAACAAAGTTTTTGACTATAAATCCCTTATATATGAGACATAAGTAAAAGTATTGATTATGTTCAAACGCGACAAACATTTACAGACTGACTATGTCTTAACTCCCCTTTGCTTTATAACACGGGGGGTGTGGCAGAGGGGAAACGTCTGGTCACCGATCGCTGGACCGAGCTCAGCGTGACACGTAAAATGTAAACAAAAGCACCCCGATACATCGCGTCAATGCGCGAACCGAGCTGTCACGAAAAAAAAACAATAACAAACTGTGAAATTGAATTACATACCTCGTGTAGAGAAAAACTAAAAATGCATTAATTTAATTACGGTACGGTCAATCGATCTGAAATTTTGATGAGATGCATTGTTAGGTGGCACGAGTCTATCTGTCAAATTTCAGCTCGATGGCATCACGGGAAGTGGGTCATTTTTTACTTTTGTTTTTCCGCCCGCCAAAGACAGAGAGACAGAGACGGCGGTGAAGTTAATATAAGGGATTTAAAAATGACCCCCTTCCCATGATGCCATCAAGCTGAAATTTGGCTCATAGACTCGTGTTACCTAACCATGCATCGTATCAAAATTTCAGATCGATCGGACGTACCATAATTAATTTAATGCATTTTTAGTTTATCTCAAAATAAAATATGTAGTTTAAATTCACCGTTTTTAATTCCCTTATATTAACTTCACCACCGTCTCTCTCTGTCTCTCTGTCTCTCTCTCTGTCTTGGGCACCGCGGAAAATTAGAAGTCAAAATTGACCCACTTCCAATCATGCCATTGAGCTGAAATTTGGCACACGGACACGTGTCACCTTACAATGCATAGTATCAAAAATTCAGATTAATCGAACGTACAGTTATTAAATTAATGCATTTTAGTTTATCTATATAAACTATATGTAGCGGTCGCTATTGTTTACATTTTACGGGTCTCTCGACTTCACCCCAGCCTTCGGTGAACACATCTCGTGTTTTAACCAGGTAAACCACCTTGAGTTGAGTTAACGCGTTGACCCCACCCGTCCATGTCTACACCCCCTCCCACCTTCCCCCAGTTTTAAAGCCAGGGAAGATAATTTCGGTTTCAGTTTGTAAATGTTTGTCACGTTTGAACATAATCAATACTTTTAGTTATATCTCATATATAAGGGATTTGTAGTCAAAAACTTTGTTTTTAGGGGGTTGTTTTATTTTGTTATTGTTTTTCTTTCACGCGCCAGTTGAGTTCACGCGTTGACGCCACCCGTCGATGTCCACACCCCCTCCCGTCCCTTCCCCCGGTTTTAAAGCCAGGGGATATCACTCATTGTCAGTCAGTAAATGTTTGTCGCCTTTGAACATAATCAATACTTTTAGTTATGTCTCATATATAAGGGTTTTATAGTCAAAAACTTTGTTTTTTACGGGGTTGTATTTTCTCTCTCAATAAGTGCAGAATTTTCTTGTTTGCAAACAAAGCGTCAGCAAAATCAAAAGCCAATTCCCCATTTCTCGCTCGTCAATTATGGACTAAAGGGCTGATTACCCCCCCTTCCCTCACCCCCACCACCACCGGAGTTCATTGAAGTCATGTTACCCCGACAGCGTCTGGTTACGACTTACGTTGATCACTCATTTTTTTCCGCCATTAACGGTTATTAACTATTCATCAGCGCCTGAGAGTTTCCCTGAACATTAATTTTTACTTCTCACCTGGTGTGTGAGCGTAAAGAAGATTTTTAAAAGTCCCACCTCAAAAAAAAACCCACGACATTACTGAAATGTCATTAGCTTCTGGAGTTGTCTCCCACTAGAAAATTTCGTGCTTCATAAAATGGGAGGGTGGGTGATGCACCATGGGTGGGTGGGTCAGGTGGTGTAAAGTGTGGGGGGGGGGCGGGGAGAGAGATTGTCTTACGTGGATACTGACCTAAATCCAAAATCGTTAAACTGGAGTTGTTGTTTTTTGTTTTTTTTACGCTGTGATTTTAACGTAAGAAAATGAAAAGCTTAAAAATGAATTTCATCTGAAGATGTGCGGTAAACAACCGTTAATTAAAAACTATTGAACGGCGTTCGTCCATCACGTGATTTATTTATTTATTTTTTTTAAAGATGATGCCGGACTCGTAAGAGGAAATTAATTTTACTGTCAATAATAAACCCTTCTATTTCCTGAAAGTTTGGTGTGTGTTTTTTTAAAACATACCATGAAATAAAAGAAAAGTTAAAAGAAATGAAGGTCATTTCGTGTAAGATCACAGGTGTGTTTGGGAACACGACAAGACACTGAACATGCCAGGAAGGGTTGGTCACTTAAAAAGGTAATGAAGACGATGATGGCTTTCTCCTTCAGCGGTAAGTGTCCATGCTAGTCCACCATGCTTCAAAAACTCGCTAAAATCAAAATAAAAAAGCCTTTAAATTTTTCTTAAATGTTTCTTTGTTGTCACAATCCCTCAAAAATTTTGGAAGACTCTTCCATAACTTTGCTGATTCAAAAGAGCTCATGCTAAGGGACTTATTCATGTGTCCATTCTGTGCGGTAACTTTCCGAGGACTGCGTAGTGGAAAGTGGAACGCAGCTCCTTTAAAAATACATTCATATTTGAATTAAATACTTTCAAATAATTCAGCACGGATTCATCTATTCAAAATGCTGTAATCTATTCTCTCGGCTACAGGAAGCCAGTGGAGATCCTTAAAAGGCCGGTGAGATTCGATAATACAATATACCCTGCAGTGTTTAGTCTTTACTGGAGTCTCTTCAGTTGGTTTTGAGACTATCTCCACAGACGACTACAGTAGCATCAACCCAGTCTCTATTGAACAAAAGAAACTGCTACAGCATTTGCTTGTCTTTGATTCAGGGAGTAAAATTCCGTGGCCCGTCTTTTAGTGTTCTTGAAAATATAACTATTTCATAGTCTGTGTTGGAGCGGATAAAATTCTGCAGAATAATGTTTTCTCTCGTGTACTTGCTTGTTGTTAGGTAAACTCGTAAAAACGGCCCCGGACAAAACGGCCCCGACATAACGGCTCCGACATAACGGCCACGGTCAAAACGGCCCCAGACAAATTGTTAACATTTTTCAACAAAAACTTTATTTTGTTTCTTTCATTTTAAGCTTTTGTCAACTTTTTCACCCTTAAATAAAGTGGTAAAATTGTAAAATTATATCTTGTGATGTTATTATATTGTCTCTTGTCACCAAACAGCCGCGATTGGTACCATTTCGCTTAAAGGCTATTAAATTCACTATTTTGGTGTCATTATTATTGTTTATTATTAGCAAAATATGACACTGAATAGGTGAGTAAAAATACGAATTTAATATTTCATTGGACATTTTACTTTTAGTCCATCTATTAATCCGGGACAGTTTTGTCGGGACCGTTATGTCGGGGCCATTTGTAAGGGCCGTTTTGTTGGTGAACCCGTAAACCTGCATGTGGAAGAAAGTCAGCAGTCCCGAGCCTGGAGCTCTTCCTGGGGCTTCCCGGTAGATCCCCTCAGCTGTATGGACCCCTAGGGGACGTAACAGCTGAGACCCCCCCTCCCCGGAGCAGTCTTATCTTATCTTATCTGTTTACAGACGCTCCTTCTATACAGAAGATTATTGCGTCCTACGCTTATCTATGGTTTGTGTTTAGTCCTGCATTTTTATTAGAGATTTAAATGCTGATAAAGTTTTGGTTTTCCTGGATTCTTCAGGCAACCCATTCCACGCCCGAATTCCGGACGGGAAGAAGGAAAACTTGTATGTGTTTGTTCTTGCATACGGAATAAGAAAGGTGTTTTTATCCTTATGTCTATTCTGAGGGTTGTATTAAGTTATCTTTGTGTTGTATTTCTAAATTAGAATTAATTGCTTTATGTATGATTACTACTTTGCTTTTGGTTCTTCTATCCTCTAGTGTTTCAAGGTTTAATGATTTAACTAATGGTGTTATTCTTGTCAGTTTCGAATATTCTCCAGTAATGAATCTGGCAGCTCTTTTTTGAATTTGTTCTAGTTTATCAATGTTTTCTTTGGTGGATGGGTCCCATACAGAAGATGCATATTCTAGTACAGGTCTCACCAAAGTGAGGTAGCATTTTAGTTTTATATCTCTATTACATTTGTTAAAGTTTCTTTTTATAAAGCGTACGGTTTTGTTTGATTTTTTAATAACTTCATTGACATGGGGATTCCATGATAGTTTCTCATTTATTAAGACTCCTAAGTATTTTGCATCTTTAGTTTGGGTCAGTTCTTTTCCATGAATGTAATATTTTGAATTTATTTGTTTCTTTTTCTTTGTTACTCTTAACAGTTGACACTTTTCTGGGTGGAAAGACATACTCCAGTTAGTTTCCCATTTTATCAATTCTTCTAAGTCTTTTTGTAAAATTTTGCTATCTTGTTCTGATTTAATTGTTCTATAGATTATACAATCATCAGCAAATAACCTAACTTTTGTACCTGTTGAGATGTTGTTGGGTAAATCATTTATATAAATTAAAAAGAGTAAGGGACCTAGCACAGTTCCTTGTGGAACTCCTGAGTTAACCTTTATTGGTGCAGATTTAGATCCATTAATTATTACAGTTTGCTCACTGCCCAAAAGGAAGTCTTGGATCCAGTGATGTAAGGAACCTGAGATTCCAAAGTAGTTAAGTTTTTTAAGTAAACTAAGGTGGTGAACTTTGTCAAATGCTTTTGAGAAGTCTAGTAATATTGTATCTATTTGATCATTTTTGTCTAAGCCTTTTGATAGTTCATCTATTAAACCTATTAATTGTGTTTCACATGATCTGTTTTTTCTAAAGCCGTGTTGATGTGAGCATAGGGCATTATATTTGTTAAGTCGCTTCTGAAGCGGTCACATGGGCATTCAGGACAGAATGTCGAAAATGCCTCCCACTAAATTGACCTCACAAGGAGGGGTGGAATTCCCTACATCGACCCGCCACCACTTTGGCGCCACTCCGACAAAGCACACGGGTCTGAATGGTTAGGACCACTGCTAAGCAGGGTATCATCAAGGTTGTGAGGTAATATTGGGTGATTGTATAAAATGGTAGCATTATTTATTTACATACTACATAATACAATATTTCTAAAAAGTGGAATAGGTTTTAATTCCTTTTTTAAAATATATTTGTTAACCTTTTTATGAGCTACATTTTAATGCACATGTGACAATGAACATTAAATGATGACTTTAAATGAACTTTTCTCGAGAATGAATAATTTGCCCTTTACGCATAATCTAAAAGAACGCATATCCCATAAATGCTTAATCAACACAATTTACAACGCCTTCGAAAACAGCTTTGTTTACACAAAATTTAATTTCCCCTCTCGTATTTGTCTGATGTCTAACAATTTAATAGCTAAAATAATCCAATTTTATTTCAATTTTATCACTTTTAAAAAATCATTTAAATATACACTCTTAACGATTCTCCAATTCGATAAAGATGTTTGGAGAGTAGGCTGCTTCATTAGAGAATGACGTAGTCCAATGACCTCGAAAGGCCCACTACTCTCCTTGTTTAATGGAATTGTTACCTAAGATTTCCTCTTTTTTTTCTTCTTTTTTTTTCAATCGCTGAGGCTGCAGCTTTATCATCTCTATATTTTTATTCGCACACCAACTTGTCAAGGGATCAAACAAAGTCGCAGCAAAGACTTAGTCAAATAGATGCCGGTGTTTAAAAAAAAGAGGGGGTGGGGGTATTCTAATGATAGATGACGGTGTTGGAACTCAACATTTCGCTCAGAATAAAACAACCAAACATGACTTAACAATTGTGACGGCAAAGTGAAAACTTCCCTTATGGGGCCGTCCATAAAGAACGTCACGTTATTTTTGACGATTTTTAACTCCCCCCTCCCCCTGTCACAAACTGTCACAAATCTTGGGCAACACCCCCCCCCCAGTGGCGGATTTAGGTTTGTCTGCGTGGGGGGGCCATGAGAATTTTCAGGGGGCGCCGAAATTATTTTTTTATTCATTCACTTAGTGCAAATATTTCTAGGTGCTGAAATAAAATTCATTTGTCTTAATTGCTGGTTCTGCAATGAAGATTAGAAATTTGATATGAGATTCACTCTTATTGACTTATTGTTATATTTTATGTTGAAAAAAACATTTCTGCTAACTTTAAATGTGAGATTTACTTTAATAAGTTTTCTTTTTAAGAGACTGCTTTAGTCTCAAATATGAAATCTAAGCTGTGTTGTTTATGTTTACATACATTTTCAGAGTTGCCCTATGGCAACTTGCTAAACAAAAAGAAACATCTAGTCTTAAGTAGATACGGTTAATCAATTGAATTTATGAAAATGGTGGTTAATTTTGGGAGCTGTTATTTGTGACAAAATCTAGATTTCTCATAATCCTTTGTGTTCACTTTCAATTGCTGAATATCCTAACAGACTTAAACATAGAAAACTCAGCATAATAAATTTATAGTCTTTGGGCTAAATAAAACATCTAAAATATTTTGATAATGAGGTAGAATTTGATTAATTTTTTATAGACCTCCAAAAGTTTGTTGTACAATCTGTAAGATGACTCATCAGTTTGTTCAGCTTGCCATAAATAGCAGTGACAGTAACTCAAACAAATAACTAAGTGTTAATTAATAAATGCTGCGTTGATCATTCAAAGTACATTATTTAATATTATTTTTGTTTACATCAAACCCTTGCAATGAATCTCTTCAATATACAAACCATTTCTTTATATTCAGGAGAGTAATAGGTCATAAATGCAAACAAAATATAATGTAATTTAAAAATGTTAATAATTAATAAAAGGCCCTAAGTAATTAAAGAAATCATTTATCATATACGTATTATATGCATATATCATATGTAGGATGAAAAGATGACAGTAAATTATGAACTTAGTTCCAAAGAGAACAACTTATTTTTACTAAAATTTTAAGAGGTACTGTTTTTAGTTCTTGTAATAGTTTTCTATCTGAAAGAATGAAATGAGAATTTTAGCTGGCAAAATATTTCAGTTTAAGACCAGGTAATTTGATGCTACAAATAATGAAAAACACAGAGACTTTGGTGGAGCGGATTGGTTAGGATTAGTAACACACACGCAATAAGTGCCAATAATATTATACTTATAAATAAACTAAACAATTTACATCACAATTTTTAAAAAAATAATTTATCACTGGAAGTTTGAGCTTCAAACTTTGGGAAAATCAATGAACTTTACACAAACAATTATTGTAAGTTCCTTAAATAAACATTTAAAATTCTAATAACAATGCAGGACTAAACACAAACCATGGATAAGTATAGGGCGCAATATTCTTCTATGTAGAAGGAGCGTCTGAAACAGATAAGATAAGATAGATCCCTTAGCCCTATATAAATTGCTTTCTACGCGATTTCATTGAAGTAAAACGATTTATCGTTGATTCAAAGTCAATGTTCTCAGCTAGATCACGTTCAATTGAAATCAATGGCAATCCAGACAAACGTTTGTTTGTCATTTTTGAGCGCAAATAATTTTTGATGAGTTTCAATCTACTCAAACTTCTTTCAGCAGTAGCACTACTAACAGGAAGAATCAAGTAAATTTTATAGAGTATTGACAAATTAGGGATACCTGATGCCATTTGTTTTTCAGCCAAGGACGGCTGAACCTTTTTAAGTTGTAGTTCACTAGCTAATGATACATAAAATAATGCATACAAATCTTTAAAGGTATCATATTCTACGATTGCTTCTTCAAGGTTAATTTCGTGTTTGTAAATTTTGCATAAACTTTGAAAATAATCTTAATTTCCTTTCGACATTTGTGATGGATCAAAACAATAGAAATAAGTAACTGTGCCCCAAAAGTCATTAAATCGATCATCTATTTGTGTTACAAGTGTTTCCAAGAAAGTGAAGTACGTTTCAGATTTAAAGCGTGCTGTTGGATCATCAGCCATTTTATCTCTGCTAAGTTCGCCTGCCATGCTTTTCTTTCTTGCAATTCACTTTTCTTTAAATTCTGTTTTAACATCTAGTTTAGAACCATTTTCGTTAATAAATGAATAGACATCTACATTCAGACTTTCAAAAGCTTCATCGCTTCTCATTTCAACAAACTTATTTCTTCCAAAATCGATCAATTGAAAAGGCTTTGCAAGTAGTTTGATAACACGAAGAAAACTTTTGTAGAAATAGCATCAGAAAAATAAAAGAATATTTTGTTATTAAAACAGATAGTCCAATAGTTTCTGCTCCGATACTTCCTTTATATTCTGTTGATTCCCCTGAATCAAGTGTGGCTAGGATAGCAGAGAATGATCCAACAACTGCATGCTTACGTCTTAAACATCTTGTATCAGAAAGTCGTTTCAGAGTATCTACTGTTGATTCATATTGAGATTTCTTGTGTTCTTTAAGAATGTTTACGTTAGAACCTACTATGGGCGGTGCTTGGTAGACCTTGATGGGCGCCCCATCTACCTTCCAGGTCAGCGGAGGACTTTCTTAGCGTAAGTCATTCCCCATTTTTATTGTGGCTTTAACGTGGGCTAGATCACACGCCCCTCAGCTTGTGAGGCGAGCGCACTATTCGCCATCCAGCCACTGTTTACCAAAGTATAAAAGCCTATAAATCTTTCCACAACATGTCCTGATTTTTTTTAAAATTAACGTGAAGAAACTGACATGTGATCAATTCTAGATATATCAATGGTTGAATCAATAATTAAAGAAAAGAATTGTGCAGACTTAACTTCATTATCAATTGTCGCCGATAATTCAGATGCGATTGATTGATTTAAACCAGATAGTACAGTTTCGTCATTTGAAATACGATATTTAGAAAGCAGTTTGGTGTTGATTAGAAGTTTCGTGTTTAGCAATCTTTTTTTTCTGCTCTAGTGACACGTTTTTAGTGTTCATCGAGGGCGTCTTTAGGGGGGCGCCATTTTAGACCCAACAGGGGCGTGGGGGGGCAAGCCGCCCCCCCTGCCCTATAGCTAAATCCGCCACTGCCCCCCCCCCATAGTACGTCACACTTTCGACCAAAAATTTCCTTTTTATTAACAAAGTAATTAAAATTTAATATAAAACACCTTGACGTCACACATGGCCGGACCCCCCCCCTGTCACAAACTGTCACACTTTCTTACACACCCTCCCCCCACTGGAGCGTGACGTACTTTATGGACGGCCCCTATGATTTAGATTTTAAATATTTGACAGAATATACACACCAGTAACGATTTGTATATTTATCTGCTACTATTTGAAGTCTATAATAAAACACTACATTTTTTAATATATATTTTTAACACGGAAAAGGGGGGAGGGGCAAGGAGGAGTTAGCAGTCAGTGATATCTTAATTTTGTTGATTTAGTGCAGTATGTATGCACATGGGCGTTACTAGGAATTTGTCCAGGGGGTGGGGGGCAAAAAAATCCCACTTTTTTTATATTTTAACTGGCAATGCCATACAGGTACAATTTTCAATTAAATTCAAGTTCAGTATAAAATAAGGGTTGAAAAAAGCCTTAGAAATTAATAAGACTTACAAATTAGTGCTGTAATAGTTAAAATACAACATTTATTAATGCATTTAATAAATTAATTTTTTTTCCTCAAATGTAGGGGGGGGGGCAAATGCCCCACCTTGCCCCCCTTCCCTACGCCCATGTGTATGCATAGAATCTTCAATAAATATTTAAATCTTCTGAGGATAAGCAGCAGTTTCCACACACGCACATCTGGTGGATTTTTATGTACAAGAACTACACATTAAATTATATGAATATAGGGTATAGTGCACTATAGGGCATACACTTCTAACAATCCTTTGGATCGAATCTTCTTATTGCAAACACTGGCATTGTTCTTTTTAGTGACCAGTATTTGTATAAAGTGCATCAATGTTTATAAATGTGCAGAATTTTTAACTATAATTTTAAAAAGAGTATGTTAGGCCTACCTGACGTAACTTTGCAGCGAGGAGGATAATGTTGTTTTTTTTTAAAATTGACTTGGTATATTGATTTGAAGATGAAAACAAAACTTTAAGATACCAAGCAGTCGAGCAGAATCAAATTTCAGACGTTGTAAGGTGCTTAAAACTTCACCTCCTATACCACTCCACGGTCTAATAAAATAAAGGATTCACAAACGAATTGTGTGATTAAAACGATAAATTATGCTTTATTTATGTGGTGATACACAAGTAAACGTTTCTCGGGTAATGCCTTCATCAGTACGAATAAATACACGTATTTAGACTAAATTTACATCATATATTACATACTTAACTATAAAAAAAATAATAAGTAGAGATTAAAAAGAAAAAGAAACGAAAAGAAGAAAGATGGGCACAAGTACTTAACAAAAATACATTTCTTCTGTATGACGCGGTCTAAGACAATGTTTAAACCTGTCTAATACATCCTCCCTGCAGTGCATAGATCTAACATCTTCTCTTCCATCTTCCTTAAATCTCAAGTATAGCATCCTTTACTCCACTAAAGGACAAAACAAATCTAATCTTCCTTATCTACACTTTGAATCATATTTTACACATCACCTATTGATTCAAACCTGAGTTTTGCTTCCAACGCCTATTTGTAGATTTCCGTCTTTTTCAAATAAAGTTTTTAATCCCACTTATCTGTAGTCCAGCAAATGGACAGAATTATCGATTCTAAATTCGAATTAAATTTTTGTGTACTGCGTACGTGCAAGTTCCGACGGTGACCCGGTTAAAGTGACACTTACCAGCACCATGTTCTACGGGAATAAATCGTTGGACATTTATTTCGACTAATGATATCGTCGGAGAATTTTTTTAAAAAGATCCTTAATGACTTACCGCATTAAGAAAAGATGTTTGCCTGCGGTCTGGAGGGAGACCATACCGGGTGGACATTTATAAGTAATCGCTTTTATGGGGGAAGGGGGGTCGAATCGGATCACGTGCCAAAGGAAGCGAGCCAACATCACGTGGTGACTTCCAATACCCAAAACACACGTTCTGATCTTAGTTGATGGGCAAGATGGTCCAGTTTCTTTCCTGTCGCATAGTTATTTGTTGTGTTGTTTTTGTTTGTGTTAATTCAAGCCGCGATGACTTTTTTTAATTAATTAATAGATGTAAAAACAAAGTTTTTGACTATAAATCCCTGATATATGAGACATAACTAAAAGTAGTGATTATGTTTAAATACGACATTTACAGACTGAAACAGAATTATCTCCCCTGGTTTTAAAACCGGGCGCAGGGACGGTAGGGGGTGTGAACATCGACGGTCAGCGTCAACGCGTGAACTGAACTGTCACGTGAAAGAATTATAAACAAATGTACGGATAGTCCGATCGCTTAAACTTACAAAGCAAGTTAATATAAGGGATTTAAAAATATGCTTAGGGCCTAGGGTTATCATTTAAAATTATGGCTACAATAAGATGTGCGAGTTTCAACGTAAACTATATTGTCTATATTTTAACGCTGCGTTTGAGATATTATCGGGGAAAGGCTGTGAAGGTGTTCCAATGGGTTTTGTCTATTGTGTACAAGAAAGTGTTAAGTCAAAAACAACAAACACCACCCCCAACCCCCTAAAATATTTTAAATTAACAAATATTGTTTTCTAGTGTCTATTTTAAAAAAACATATTTTTGTCCATCGCACTTTCTTCAAACATCTATTGAATATGTAAATGTAATTAATTATTAATATTTTTAAAAAATTTTTTAACTAGTACGTAATTTCCTGTTTGTCCCCATCAATAATTATATTATTCTTTGGACACTTATAGTTAAATGAGTTACCCTGGCACATTATTTATATGAGCACTTTTGCACACACACACACACACACACACACACACACACACACACATACACACACACACACACACATACATACAAAAAAAACACACACAAAAAGTTTTTTCATCCAAAATGTTCGCTGTTTTTGTGTTATCCTTTCTCCGTGTGCTTTTGTTCTACTCTGTGCATATTAGCCGTATATTTCTTTTAAACTGAACGCAGTGCTCCATGAATATTATTTTTCAAGTTTTATGACACGCTATTGTCTGTAAAACCCATTACCTGCACTTTTCCCCCCAATTCGTATGCCAAAATAATTATTGTTATTAAACCTTATTTAAATGGCTTTTTTTTCTCTGCTAAGAGAGTAATTCCTTGGCTCATTAGCCCATCATTCCCCCCTCCCAACCCACTCTGTTGTGTGTTTGATTGTTGACATGACGGCTTACTGATGGCTCCATCACGTGTCGACTATACTCTCACCGCCCTCGCCATTTCCTCCATTTACGGATCGACTCGCGTCTCGGGAACGGCATTGAATGGACACGGAGTTGGGTGTAAACCCATTTTTCCGTGGCGGACATGGCGGAGTTCGTTAAGGTCTCGCTGTCATCTTGGACTGCTCTCGTTCCGCGCTTGTATCAACGGGTCCTACTCTGAGGACGATCAAAAGCATGTAAATGTCCTATTGGGTCTCCCTGGGGACGATCAAAGGTTTATAATTTTTTTTAAAAACGCAAGCTTTTTCATCTGGGTTAGAAATTTAGCTCTTCGGACTATGTCGTGTGCCTTTCTTAGTGAGGCACGGCGATTGGTTTAAAAGTATAGGGCGTGGAATGGGTTGCCTGGTAAAAACAGGAAAACCCACACTCTATCAACATTTAGAACTCTCATAACCATGGATAGGCGTAGGACGCAATAATCTTCTGTATAAAAGGAGCGTCTGTAACAAATAAGATAAGTAAAAATAAGATAAGATAAGATAAGATAGGTTTCATGAAATGAAATAGCTAGCAAACCAACTGAAATTAGAAGACGGTTTTTAACCAAATGAATGCTACTCATGTGAGTATGTTAGGCCAATTATGCAGCAAAGAGAAATCCTAGTTCGAACACACACATAAAACAAATGGCATATCGGGAATCGAGCTCGACCCTATCGAGACGGTGGCCTTACATCATAACAAACACTTATTCACACATTTAAAAAAGAGCTTTTTTCCAACTTCATCCGTTTTATCAATACCACAATGACACGCCATCGATCATGCTTGACCACAGGCGCAGTACCGCCTCAGACCCTTACCAATCAAGACTTGTGTTATACGGAGGGATTCAGACAGTTCTGGGATTTAAGTACTTGTATTGGACTGGCAATGATATCCTTCAATCAGAAAATAAATAACAAATACCCGTCTCTTCATATCAGGAGCCAGTGGCGTAGCTAGGGGGGGCGGTGGGGGCGGTCCTCCCCGGGCGGCACTCATTTTGGGGGCGGCATTTGGGGGCATTTGAAAAGTACAGCCCTTTCGGACAACCACCCTTTTTCTTTTGAAAGAGGAAAACCCGGGTGAAAATAAAATATTCGTACTTTCGAGTCGTAATTAACAGATTCTCAAGACATTTTTTATTACACACTGTTTGTTATTACTAACGCATAACCGTTAAGAAATTTAAAATCGCTTAAAAACTGTATTGATTTGTTTTGAACATTAAGCGGTAAACATCACAGATGACGCTTTTTATAAGAAAACTACACAAAGAACACATCACCACTGGACCGAATATACTATTAATATCGCCGCGACAGTTATTGCGTGGATTTTCGACATGCACAGAATGATAAGCGAACAAGTACCTACATGGCATGGTGGTTCAAATATTGTGTTTAACTTGCAAGTAGTAATTTATATTTAATATTACTGTATAAGTTTACAGAAAATTATTCTAAGGTAATTTATTAAAAATTTATTATATTTTTTTTCATTAAAGTAGCATAAACAAAATGTGTGTGTGTTTCATTAAAATACGTTTATTCACTAAAACTTTTACGCCTATCCTATTAAAGTAATGTTTAGATAGTTTGAATTAGTCTATTTTACTGAACATTATTGCGATTTTTGACAAGAAAGATTAATCGCGATTGTTGTTTTTTCGCTCCAAGTTTTGCATAATAGTGAAAATTTGTTAAGATCGTGGATGGTGTATTCACCATTGAAAAAATTATATATTTTGTTTTGCTGTAAACTGTTTGATGATATTTTCCAATCAAATTTTAAGGCGGAAAAATGGTTTTAACAAAAAGTGTAAATCTCAAAATAAGTCATCACGAGTTGAGTCTACTGTACATTCGATCATTTTCCCAATGGAAGGAATTAGAAATAAGAATTGGACAAGGTGCAACTTTTGATAAACTACAACAACAGAATATTGATAAAGAAATAAGAAAAAAATGAAAGCAAAAACTCACAATACTTGATACAATTAGATTCTTAGCAACAACAAAAATTTTGGCGTTGAGGGGGTCATCGGGAAAGTATTCATGAGGAAGACATCAATTCAATTGAAAATAAGAGGACATTTTCTAGAGCTTGTTGACTTGTTGGCCAAGTACGATCCAGTATTATGTGAACATTTAGTAAACATTAAGATGAGTAATAAATATAGTGTCTCCTATTTGTGGAAAATGATTCGAAATGAATTCATAGACCTATTGAGAGGGGCAGTGGGAAAAACAATTATGGACCGAATAAAGCAAGCTAAAAACTTGTGTATGATATTTTACAGCACTCCCGATATTTCCCGTAAAGTTTAAACTATTCAAATTAAAAGTTACGTAGTTATTGATATCAGCGAAGTTAAAGTTTTAGAATCGTATATTTACTTTGTAGAAAATAAAAGAAAAACTGCTGAGGAAATCACAAATATGATTTTAAAGAAATTAGAAAATGTTTAGATACAAAAAAGTTGCAGAGGAAAGGGCTTACGATAATGCTTCCGTCAATCTAAATGCAGAGTTTGTAGCAGCATGCACACATCATTCATTTATATCATTTTGGAACTATCGAAAAGTTGTTTTCATTTTTTTTAATTCTTCCACTCGTCGATGGGAAGTTTTACTTTATGTCACATGTCAAGTTGTCAAACGCAGCGTTGAAACTCGCTGGAGCGCTTGAGCAGAAGCAGTAGCTATAGTAAAAAATCATATTTTTTTTAACATTTTAAACGACTTAGAAAAATTGACATCTGAAGAAGAAAATAGTAAAACGAGATCACTTGCAGAAAATTTTCTCAATTCAATGCAATCTGTTTCTTTTCTATGTTGTCACAATTTATGGGAACCCGTCTTTTTTGTAAATTAATAATAATCAAAAATACCTTTAAATAAAATGTTCACCAATGTCATATAAAACTAAATTCTTTGCAAACCGATTTCATGGAACAAAGAGATGTGCTAATGGAAAAAGCTGTTATAGCAGCCAAAAGAATGTGTGAAGAGTTAGAGACATCGACTGAACGCCAAGTTAGAAGGGAAAAACATATGAGTGGGGAAAATTCAAAAGACGTAGTCTTTTCTTTAGAACATTAAGTACGACGAGAACTTTTTTAATCCATGGATCGAATTATAAAGGAATTGAAAGAACGCTTTGATCATTTGCATGTCCTTGTAAGAAAATATTCATGCATATATCCCATGTAACCTACTAAATGAAGAAATTGAATGTCAAATAAATGATTTTATTGACATTGATAAAGAACATTTTCATATTGAAAGAAGAATGATCCAGGTTTCATGGCTGTACCTATACCACAAAAAGAGGCATTGCGTTGGGAAAATGAAGGAAAAGGCCCCATTGATCTATTAAAATGTATTAAACAGTATAGATTGGAAACTTCTGAACCCAACATTGTAATCTTGCTAAGAATTTTTATAACATTTATTGTTATCAGTGTCGCTAGTTGTGAAAGGAGCTTCTCCAAACTGAAGTTGATAAAAAAATTATCTTCGTTCCACAATGAGTGCATGATTTAAGTCTTAAGACTACAAAATCTTGCAATATTGTCCATAGAACAAAATATAACAAATTATTTAAACTTTCATAGAATAATACACGATTTTCTACTATGGAAGTTAGGAAAATAAATGTAGGCTATAAATAATATGTTTACATACTAATGTACACAATTTTTTCATAAAAAATAATTAAATCATTTATTTATAAATACAAAATAAAAGCATACTAATTGTTATTTTTTGGTGAAAATTTGGAATACGTTTGTCTCATGCTGCAACCTCATTAACTTTCTTGTAACCTTAAAAAGTATCTTGTATTGTCCGTAATTCTTATAAAATATGTTTTATGGGTATAACATCTTATTTGACCTCCTTTATTGCCGCTTACTTAAATATGGCATCCAATGGTAAAAATGTTCGCCACCTTTACTTTGTTTTAATTACAATTATTTATTTATGTTTCTTAATTTATAAAAACCATGATACTATTTACTTAAAAAGGGCGGCAAATTGGAGACCGCCCCGGGCGGCAAAAGGTCTAGCTACGCCACTGTCAGGAGCATTGATTGCTTCTTAACAAAAGTGAGAAACTGACCAGAAGGCGCAAAGGTCTGCCATGCTGAAACTAACTACATTTACTCAGATTCTAACGATGTCTTGTGGGTTTTTTTATCCATGCAAGACACCATGATTTGTCTTGAGAATCCGCGCCTCGGTTAAAACTTGTTTACGTTTGACAGTGACTACTGGGCAATATCTCGGCCCCGGTGAACAGTGAACTGGCTGTGATCAAGGCTACAGTCCGGAAGCTCTGATAAAGGTGCGGCGGGGGTTGGAAGGGGGGGGGGTAGGAGAGATGCTTTCAGTGGAGAGTCAAAAGACATGAGGTTTTGCCGGGACGTTGTTGACAAAAGAATCTTCGCATCGGAGATAACGAGTTCTGTCGTTTGTACGGCGTAAAAACAAATAACAGTTTTACATTATTAGGCGGCGTCATCTGATCTTTAATGAGCCGAATAATGAAAAGCGCCATTTTAATCACAGTGATTATATCAATTAAACAAACACATTTCACGCAAGTCAATACGAGCCAATATCCGACTGATCAGAGTACTGAATTATGGATTACATCCCCATGAGCATGATTGATAAATCAAAAAAAGCATCATTGAATGTCGGCAACTTTATTAGTTAAATCCCTTAACCTAGAAACTCTAGCGGATATTAGAGAAAAAATAGCAAAGTTGTAATATTACATAATGCGCTGCATAAGGCATTAAATTGTAACTGGAAATACGACGCAACAGCTATTTATTGCAACACTTAGATAAAATAATATGAATAAAAACACTTTCCACGTTCCATTCGCAAGAACAAACATATATAAATCCTCCTTCTTCCCCTCTGGAATTTGGGCGGGGAATGGAATGGGTCATCTGATCAAACCATGAAAAATGGCAACACACTATTAACATTCAAAACTCTGATAAAAATACAAGAATGGGGCACTCCATAAATGACGTCACGCAATTTTGGCCGATTTTTAATCCCTTCCCCCCTCGGCACACTTCGTCACAAAAGCTTAGACCCCCTCCAAATATGACGTCACAAAACTTTGACCCCTCCCCCTAAAAGCAGTATTTTCTAATTGAAAAATAGCATGTAGCAAATAACTTTTTTGTCATTTAAATATGTATTTAATGTCTTCACTCTCATATCGTAACACGTGTGAAGCCATTGAAAACTAGGGCTACACCGGATACAAATTGTCGAAAACCGGCTCCAGTCGGAGTTTTGAAGTGAAATCCGTCCGAAGCCGGATTTGTAAAAATGGTCGGATTCCGGAATAGCCTGAGCCGAAATCCTGTACACCCCTATTGAAAAATTCACTAAATAAATTGAAAGCAATCAAATATTTAAGTGGAACTTTCATTTAAAGTAGCACGTTTTTGATGTGACGTCACATTTCTTAACCACGCTTCGTCACACATCGTCACATATGCATGACCCCCTTCAGGCGCGTGGCGTCATTTATGGAAGGCCCCAATAGACATTAACCATGGATAAGCGTAGATGCAATAATATAATAATATTTAACATTAAATTATAGAAGGAACGTCAGTAGCCGAATGCTAAGACAATATAAGATAAGACATGCCTTTAAAATTCATATTTCATTACCCTACACTTGATCGAGAATAACACATTAAATCCTAGTTAACATTTGTATATAATTTTTAAATATTTTTTTCTTGCAACCGACTTATAGATGTATTTTGTGATTTATAAAAATATTTATTTATTTGTACGCCCACATTGAAAATATTCTTTAAATAATATGTCAAATAATAGTAGTTACTAAATAATTACCTCATAAATTTAAGCACCACTTGTCAATTTCTAATCTAAGTTACTTTCCTTGTTTGAACGGAAAACGTCGTCGGGCACATGTAATATTTAAAATGAGCCGCAAAGGAAAACCATCTAACTTCATAAAAAAAATGTTTTGTATTACAAACTGTTGGCCTATTTGGATACTTTACTATTTTGGGGATTCTCTTAACTGTTGGACACAGGGCAGCCGCCAGCTTCACAGCCATTTCTTTTTAAGTGGATTTTCCTTGAGCAGCTGTATCTCTCATGTATTCTCTAAAACGCTCTGAAACGTCTAGTGAATATGTTTATACATGTACGGTAATTGACTTCCATTAAGCACTCACCTTTCTCTCTCTCTCTCTCTCTCTCTCTCTCTCTCTCTCTCTCTCTCTCTCTCTCACTCACTCACTCTCACTCTCTCTCTCGTTCTCTCTCTCTCTCTCTTTCTTTCTCTTTCTCTCTCGTTCTCTCTCCCAACCTCTTTCTCTCTCTCTCTCTCTCTCTCTCTTTCTCTCTCTCTCTCTCTCCCTCTCTCTCTTTCTCTCTCTCTCTCTCTCTCTCTCTCTCTCTCTCTTTAAATAGTTAATAGATTATTTCAATGACGAAGAAACTTCTAAACTTGCAATCCCACGTGAAAAAAGTCTCATCACGGCAGCGGCGTAGGTGGGTATGTGCCGCCTAAGGCAGAAACCAAATTTGCCGCCCCCCCCCCTCCGAAAAATATGTTAACGCTATAAAGTACCAAAAAAATTAATTAGAAAGTAATAATAAGAACACTATATATTTTATGTTAAAAAGAAAGGCTTCATTTCTTTAATAAAATTAAAGTTTTATGTTTTTCCTCATGGCTCAATCTTTCATGTATCAATGTTTTCAGCCATGGCATGCTCAATAGCCAAAATAGCAATAGATTCGAACATGTTTGGTGTATTCGTAATTGATCGTCATTCATTTTTCATTAAAATAATTTTATAGATAAAGCCTTTTTAACACCGTGCATTACTTAAGACAGTTGTAAGCAATGTTCGAATTAATTATATTATTTTAGGCAGGGTAACTTCGAGCCTAAATGTCTTTATAAACTTAAAAAACTACCTAGTCTTGAATTCATTAATTCTTTCTTCTAGTCATGGGGTTAACATATTCCTTGCCTGACTATGTCATGTGGCATATTTTTAATACACTAATTTGAAGACAAAATTTCAAAGTCCAGTAGATTAGCTGGTGTACGAAAATCATGTTTGTTTTCTAAATTCTATATAACTGCCAAAGCCTCACACGAATTTTAACAATCTCATCTTATGAAGAAACCAAATTTCTTCTTAACTGTTATTCTACATAGCATGGATACATACATATTTGCTTCGATCACCAAAAATTTGCTCTCTTGTTCTTTGATTGGAAGGTTCGATTAAAATGATGAGGTCTCCACATAAAATGTTTATCAAATGTTAAAGCATCCCTTTAAGTATTCCATTCAACTAGTTTCTCTGTGAGTAGCCACTGCTAAGAATTTTGTGTTGTTGAGCACTATACGTTTGTAAAGAATTTCGGGCATTTTTAAAAATATTACTTTGAAAATAAAAATATTTCATTGTGACTAGCAAAGTTCCTGCGTCTATTTGTGTGTTGAGATTTTTGTCTGCATCTTTCAGTTCCATAGCTTACAAAGCAACCTCAAAAAGGCTCCATGCATGGTATATTCACTATTTTGTATCCTGAAGTCTGAATGCCTTGCTTGTAGAAGCAATTAGCTATTTCCAACAGTGTATGGACTTGGAAAATAATGCGTAACAACGCTCAAGTGTACTAAAATAATTGGAGAATCCGTTTCAGTTGGAGTATCATGTTAACAAATTAGGTTTAACTGTTTGAACGAGTTTGACATGAGATTTTATGTTTTTGTGCCTTTGTTGAACTCTTGTATACTTTCCACCCCGTAAGAAGTATTAACACACGTTGGGCCTGTGCAGTCCATTATTTTAAGATCATTATTTATTCAAAATCATTTCAGAAATGTCGTAAGCAGATTCACTTTTGCTTGAATGAAATCTTTGAAGGATTCTACAGTGTCTACTTTTTTATTTTCAATCTTTACATATCACACAACTGGACTTGTTTGATCCTTATGTCAAATATATGATGAAGAGCTATCAAATACAATGGAACAATATTTGGTATCTTGTTATTAAAGAAAGATGATTTTTCGTGAACTGTATTTCCTAAAATTGCTATGAGCTCAGCTTTAATTTTAGATTACAAGGTTTTTTTTATCCATTTTCCCACTATGTTCTCGGAGTGCTCGAACGTACTTTGCAAGCTAATGCGTTAGTTCCAGAATAGTGCCTTTATTTGCGACAGTATTGCCCTCTCAGTGACCTCAAAAAGTCACATTCAATTTCGCCAGGATTTAATAATGTCAAATATTCTAACAAGAACTTCTTGCCACTTTGTTTTCTCTTTTACAACTAATTGTCGGTCTTTATTAATAGTCTATTCATTTTTATCCAAATTCTGATTTCTTCTATTTGCAAAAAGTTTTGGTAATGTTGAGCACTTATTGAGTACTTATCTTGGCTCTTCTTTTCTTTTATTAAAATTTATTTTCACGTTTTAACAATTATCTAATTAACAAAGAGAAATTTGCCGCCCCCACCCCCAAATTCTTTATTTATTTGTGCCAAGTTTTAATTCCACTAGATAAGCAATTGTTTCCATTATTTTTGTTTATGCCACAAAATAAAAGACATTAAAATTAAATAAGCCATATAAATACGCCAATATTTTTTTCCAGTAGTTCACTTACACTCACGTTAAAATCAAACTTGAATCAATTATATATACCAGCACATTATTGTCATACTGTCAGTCCCTATGTTTTTCAGCTCAGTAACATTAGTATCAGAAGACTTCAGATTATAATGGAGTTAGAAGTTTTGACATTAGAAGCCCTCTCGTATTTTAATATAGCTCTTCATTTCGTTTATTTTTTTTTATCTTGGCTTCTCTTTTCTATCATTAAAATTTATTTTTACGTTTTAACAATTAGTTAATTAACAATGATGAATTAGCCGCCCCCCCCCCAAATTTTACAACAGGGGCGGCTGTCAAATTTTAAGAATCAACAATTTTATCACCACATCAGTGTCACGTTTTCATACTAATTTAGTCTCTGTTTTTTTTTAAATATATCACAGTAGTATTAGTATCAGACGAATTTATATCCAATAAAGAGTTTGAAATTTTGGCAGTTAAAACGTTCACATGCTTTTGGATAGTTCCTTTATTTCTTTTATTAATTTCATATTTGGCTTTTCTTTAATTTCGATTTTAAAAAAACTCCTCTTTCTTTTAAAATTTTCATTGTAAGAAACTAATTAGCGACTAGGAATTTGCCGCCCCAGGCAAAGTGCCGCCCGGGGCATTTGCCCCCCCCCCACCCTCTCTCGCTACGCCACTGCATCACAGAACAAAGGTTGTTGTTTTTTTTTGTTTTTTTTTGTAATCTACTTAAGTCAAGTTAAATAAAATGATAAACAAACGGAAGACCAAATGAAACTTTCTTGACAACGTTGGTGTTCTGCCCAAATCATCACTTTTTTCTGTGTTTTTAAATCTTCCGTTTTCAATCATCTGCTAAATACATTTTATTAGTTGGCGCGGGAAAATGTCCTGCTCCAAGAGGTGTGAGCCTTTTTTTCACCGGCGTCACTGACTCTTTTCAGGGCTTCGATCAGGTATGCAATAGGGTCGCCATCCGCCCCGATATAACGGGACTGTCACCGTTATGGACCCCCTTGTCCCAAAATCCTGACAAGACCCAATGTTGTCCTGATTTTTTGCAAAATACTGTTAGGGACAGTGGAATTAATCTTACAGTGCCAGTTTAACTACAAGCTGAATGGAATGGAGTTTTATAAAAACGTAAAAGGGAAAAAAAACTTGCTGAAAAAGACTAAATCTTTCGAAAACTATGGTGTACCGACTACTTCTGCCGCATCAAGTTCCATGTCATTGTTTTCTAAATAAAATTTATTATAAATAAATATTTAACACCTTTCTACACCCCAGCTCAGTATGTCCCGACGAGGACCCAGCTAGATATGACAACCCTAGTTACCCTGCATTTGCTGTAGGTAGGACACAGACGATTCTACATCACCTACGATGTCAAGCATCTAGAGGAAGGAAAGCAGTTGAAAAAGCCGATGAATTCGTGTATTATCATCAAGGCCACCATCAATCGATGATTGTTTAATTAGCCCAGGACCCGCATACTCACACGTGTTATATCGGTTAATTAATTGGCTGGCGAAGTGATGATAAAATCGTAAACTTATGTTAAAAGACGTAAGTTTAATGAAGTTGGTGGCAGCAACTTTGAGTATAGTATTGGCTATAGGCCAAATGAATGGCCCACGGCTTTGAAAAAAAGTGGGGATAAAAGTTATATTTATAAATAATGATTGCATTTGAGTGCCTGTAAGGAGGCTGGTCCAAGTTTAAACTAATTAATTGATAAAATTAGCAAGAGATTTTGGGGTTCAGTTTATTTTTTAATATGTAGGCTACTATACCTGCACAAAGTGTGACAAATATTGTTAAAAAATAAAAAAAAATATTTAAATTTAGTTTTTTAATTGTTATTTTTATTATTATTATTATTTTTTAAAAAAAATTTTTTGGAAGTATCATTACTGAAAAGTTTCGTCTACACTACAATCAAGTTCCAATTCGACTCCTGTGGAATTTCGAAACAGTTATTGCTTAATGAATGTCAATGACTTAAAAGTCATGCTCTACTTTTTTAGAAAGATCAAGTCCTCTTTTAATAAATAGAGGTAAAAAAAATATGTTTAAAAACCACGTTTTTATAAGTGGACTAAAAATAAGAACTAAATTTAAAACTTATAAGTTTAAGTACTTTCATTTAATATGACTAAAGACGTTGGGCGGGTGTTTGGTATAAAAATTAAAGATTTATAATTTAAAAGGCTAAAGAGAGATCTAAAAGTGAGAGAATGAGTGAACTACATATGTAAAACCTCATAAGCCTGGTAATAAAAAAGAAAGTACATCGACCACCCTTCCAAATTAAAAAAAAATGAAGTCTGCGAATTAGGGGACATCCTTATATAATTTTCTGTGCGGTCATCGATGGCGATTGGTCCCTCAAACTCATATAGACTCCTACAGCCAATCACTTGCGGAGAAAAATTAAATCTCATTTACATATTGAACGACGTTCAAAACGAGTTAGTTTTGGTGCAGTTTTTTTCCAAGAGTTTATTTTGAGCGGTGCGTGTTGGGATTTGTAGTCAAAAACTTTGTTTTTACGGGTCATTTATTATAACTCTGGACAGACCGCGGTGTGGATTGGGGGGGGGAGTTAGGGTCTCTGGACAGATGGGGATGGGTAATGTTGTTATAACTATAATGTACAGTATTTTTGACGTGATACACATGTATGGCCGTTCGAGAATTCATGGTGGAGGGGATTTAGGGTCTCTAGACAGACCATGGATTCGGGGGGGGGGTAGGGTCTCTGGACAGACCGGTGGTGTTGGGGGGAGGTAGGGTCTCTGGACAGACGGGGGTGGGTAATGTTGTCACCCTGCACTTATTCCCGTCCTTGGACGGGCTTTGTTGCTAGTACTGTAATAATAGAACAGCTGTTCTAAAAAAATTGCGACATCAACTGTTACGACTTGTTTAAAGTTAGACTAAAACAACATACGCTTATACAGGAAAAAAATAAATAATATAATATTATTTTTATTTTTGATAGATAATAATTGTTCATGTTTGCAATCGATGTCAGATGTCTGTTTGATTTACTTCTCTATACACATTTTCAGTTACTGTTACTGTTACTACTGTCAGAAACAGGTATATCCAAACAATCATGGCGGCGCTCACGAATCGTTTACCAGAGTTCTTGAAGCAAGGTGAGAGATTATTTGTTTGTTTGGATAATAAAGGACTCAAGTAGTATAATTCAAACAAAGTTTTAAAACTTCCAAAATGTTTCTCTTGAATTACTATAATTTCACTGTTCGTGAATTCTATTGAGGAAAAAAAATAACTTTAAATTACATAATGAATAAAAACTTATATAAAAAAGTAGTGAGTTCAAAGTCCACCGTTTATCTGCATCAGATGTGCTTTACGTTAGTTAGTCGTTTAAGGCATCAACTGACACTCTACGTGTTATTTTGAAATGATTTTATACCTTTTCTTTAATTTTTTCTGTAATTAAATTTTATATGAAGCTTAGGCTTAAGACTTAATTAGCCTAATACCAGGCACTTAAATTAACTTTAAAAAAATAAATACCAATGACATAGAGTTAAATAGATCTTATTTTAATTTAAATGTTAACACCAAAATTATATTTTTAGGATTTGTAGTTTTAAAGTTATGAATTTTTAAAGTGTGGTTCAAGTTGTCCCAGTACCCGACAATGCATTTTTCCTCCACATTTTGTTACCTCAATTCAGCTGTTCGTGTCACGCACTTTATTTCTCGTTTTAATAATGATTTTATTTTCAGGATCAATGCTACAAATAAAATTATTATTTCTTTATTTTATTTTAAAAATAATCTTTATTAATAAATCATTTTACTTTGTATTAACAGTAAAATTTATCTTTAAATGAAGTTTGTGTTGTGTTTAAAAGTTCCAGTTCACACAACTATCATGACCTACATATGACAAAGTGAACTGTTCTCTATTAAAATGTACAAATAATATTAGGAACTCCTTTTGAACCTTCAACTTTGGCTCATGACTATCTAATTTAACAAAACTGACCAATGGCTAAATAGTTTTTGCACACGGCTACAACTAATGAATGAAAATATTGAAGACATAGTGGTAGTTTGGAGTCACAATGACTGAGGTTGAATGAATTATGAATAGTAATGGTTGCCAGGGACAACAAGTCTGCACGCGGTACATTATGGTATTTTATAATATCAACTCTGCAGGGTTTAGCCGTCTAAATTAAGTATATTATTTAATTAATTCTAGGGATTGGACGGAGCTGATGAAAATCCGAATCCGTCAGATTCGGATTTGGCAAATATAAATCCGTCGGATGCGGATGCGGATTCGGTCAACACTTGGCTAAAAGGGGGTATACCAATGTGTAATCTATAGACAGCTGAGTAAGAGTCCAGGAGTTTAGTTTTATGTTTTCTTTATGTTGGGTTTTCGAAAGTCTCTAGGTTTTTAAATTTTAGTTACGATTTCTACAGCCGTGTTTGATCTGAAAACGGTAATTTTTCAAATTCGAATCCGATGGAATTTTTTTAAAAGATCCGTCGGATTTGAATTTGCTCAAAAAACTTCGAATTCGAACTTCGTCACATCCCTAATTAATTCCATATTAGATAATCTTTAAAGTTCACTTATCAAATCTTTTAATGTTAATAGGCTAAATAATTGAATATTTTATAAGCATCAAGGACTTCCGCCATTAAAAAAGGGGCGGTGGTGTCACTTATGTAAAGGAGGGTCTTGTCACTCAAAATGAAAAAAAGTAATGGCCGACACGTCCTAGGTCAATGAAAATTGGCACAGAGATTTATCAATAGATGGTGCTGATGGCAATTTAATATGGTAGATGGTGAATTTAGATTTCAACAAAAAATTTTGAGTCAAAGATGCCATATATTGACCTTTTTATTCCAAAATGCTGGTCGATTGAAAATACAAAAGAAACCTATTAAAATGTAGGCCAGTATGTCTTGCAAAGCTTTAGATCGGAAAAGCAACTCAAATATGTTTAGAAAGTACCTATTTATTAATAGTTTTACACCCCCACCCCCCTCGGAAAATTATAAACTTGGATCTTCCTGCGCCGAATTTAATTTCCCATACAAAAAACGTAGTAGTCGCCCTTGGCATACAAAAGTACCTAGCCTGATACTAATACTTATGGCTTATGCCTTACTTATGACTTATGATCTATTGATTTATGTCCATGCCTTGCCTTATTAAAAATTAACAAAAAAAGTTTTATTGTATAGTTAAGTTCATTATGTTAAGTAAGAGTGTGGGATAAAAGTAAAAGGAGAGTGAAGTAAGACTTTTTATTTAAATTTTTAAGTAAGGATCTGCTAATTGACAAAATTGAAGTTTCATTTACAATTACAAAGCTTAATTTACATTTCTAACAATAAGTTAATTAAGTGTACCAATACTAGTTTATTAAAAAGAACTACAGGGGGTAGATTCTTGTCATTATTAAACCTTATATGACTTAATGTATATTAATAGAGGCATTGAAGTATTGTAGTTGTACATTTATAAATAAGTATACATTTTTAATTACAAAATAAAAGTTGTTAGATAAAAAGTTAGAGTTAGATCCTTTGCTATTCAAACCGTTTTTATGTTATCATTTTTCTTATCACTTCATGGTCAAAGTCCAAAAATCAAAAAGTTATCTTTAACATAGAAAGAAAGGTTTATGAAATTACCATCTCATTTCTGTACTTCTCTGTAAATTTTTATTTGCTTTTACTTATAATGAAACTGCTATTTCATATATTTCAACCTCCTTAAATCAAAGCACTAATTGATAAAACTATTTACTATAATAAAAATAATATGTATTATTAAATTAAATTATTTTAAAATTATTTTATTTTAAAGGGGGAAAAATGTGTCATGTTTCATCAATTGGGTAAATTAATTAAAAATATGTCCATATTGCAACAATTTTAACAATTGTTGAATGTTATTTTTTCAGTTCAAAAGTAATTAATTTACCTTTATACGTATTTATTTTTTTAAATTTATTTTTTAAAATTTATTTGTACTTATGAACCAAAACATCATTTAAAAAAATTTGGATAAAATATCTTTATATTCAATCTATTTTGGAAAGAGTGAAACATTTTTAAAAAGGGAATAACTCATATTTTTTTAATGATAGCATTCAATGTAGATCTATAACTTTTATATATATATATATATTTTTTTTATATTTAGGAGCACATTTTCTGCGCTGTCAAAGATTATTAGCAACTGATGTGCCAAAAATAACAACACATTATACGATTCATCCCAGAGAAAAAGATCCAAGATGGAAAGGTAGGCAATTAAACATTTAACCAAAAACAAATAATGATACAAACAAAATTTATCTTTAGAAAATCAGAAGGCATTATTTATATTTGTGTTATATATATATACATTTTTTAAGTATTTAAATATTAAAAGTATTAATATATTTTTAATTTTCACTGTTTTATCTATACACAATTATTGGTTTGAATATATTTATTTTTTAATTTTTTTTTATTTTAATATTTATAATTAAATCTCATATTAAATACAGATACAAATATGGAAAGATTTGCAGACACTGCAGATGTTGTTATAGTTGGGGGAGGTCCTTCAGGCCTCACTGCTGCCATTAAACTCAAACAACTTGCTAGTACCAATGGAAAGGAAATCAGAGTTTGTGTGGTGGAAAAAGCCTCTGAGATGGGTAAGTTGTACTTGTCCCTTAGTAAAGAGTCATAAAGTATGATAGTTAACTCTAAACCTTATTAATTCATTTAAAATTCATACTTAAGAATTCAAACTTAATATACACAGCTATTACTTAAGTATGAATTTTACGTTGAGACTGAACCCTGACTGATCTTCATATCTAATAATGAGTAAATTAGAGAATTTAGATACAATGAAGTAATGACTGTAATTGAAGTATTTTTTGTTGCATTCTAAATTACTTTCTGTGTCAACCATTGTTTGATTTAAAGGTGGTCATACCTTATCTGGAGCTTGCCTGGAACCTAGGACGCTTAATGAACTATTCCCAAACTGGAAAGAAATGGAGGTCAGGATATAAATAAGTTTTTAGATAAAGTGGGGATCCATATTTTTAATTTTAAAAAAGCAGTGTGGTAAATAAAATGAAATTATGTAAATCTTAAATAAAACATTCATGTTGGGTCTTATCGATGTTATGGATTAAAAAAATTATTTTAACTTTTTATTTCCTCCAATATAAAATATCTGCCATTTAATTATTTTTTAAAAATCTAAGACCTTTTGATATTTGAAGTTATGGCTATCCAAAACTAAAACAAAGATCATTTAACGTTTAATAAAAATCTGATGTCATCTGTATCTGTACTTCTCCTTTAAGGCTCATGTACATATATAATTTTTCTATTACTAAAAAAAACATAATGACTTATTCTTCATTACTTTTCAGACACCTATAACACAAGAAGTTACATCTGACAAATTTTATTTTTTAACAAAACGCTCAAGAATTCCAGTTCCAATTTTACCTGGTTAGTTGGGTATTTTTTAAAAAATATGCAATCCACATCAAAATATTTTCTTGTTCAATTACTGGAGCCTTGAATAAATTTATAGCTCCTGTGAAACAAGTTAGTTTTGCCTTTTAATTTCATTTGTCCAGCATCTTAAACAAACAATGAGCTAACTTAATGTTCTATAAATACTGTTACATTCTAAAAAGAAAAAATGTGTTCTCTCTTTTAGTCATCACAAGTATTTGACTTTATGCTTACTTTTTAAAATTTATTTTTAAATTTAAAATTTTTAAATTCAATTATATATATATATATATATATTTATATATATATATAAAATTAACTGTCCATAGGTATGCCCATCCAGAATCATGGCAACTATATTATACGTCTGGGGAAATTTGTGCGATGGCTGGCTCAGCAGGCAGAGAATTTAGGAGTGGAGTTATACCCAGGGACTGCAGCAAGTGAAGTAAGGTCATCTAAAAACAGCCGACCCCTTTTAATTCAAATCTGGATGTCTTAACATTTTGTCTCAAGCTGAATGCTATAAATAAAGCTTTCTTAAACTTATAGGTGTTTCATCTGCTTTAATTAAAAATGACTTTGATTTTTGAGTTCATCATTCTCTATGGTGGATAGTCAAAAACTTAACTCATTTAAAGGTTTGAAATAAACTTGGATACATTTATTTATAACATAACATTTATTATAACATAACACTGCAAAATCACCTAATTAATATGTGAGTTTTTCTATTTAACTTAGTCAAGCAACTCCATACTTAAGGGCAACTGTTAAACAACCTCCACATTCATGCTCTCAACCCATTTGTCACCTCTCAACATACATGTTTCCTCCTCTTTCTTCCTACACAAGTCACCCTTAACACTCAAGCCCAGATTGATTTTAACTTTAAGTTGGTAACCTAAATTTTGGGATTCTCTCAACACCTGCTAAAAAACATTTGTTTATGCATTAGTCAAATAAGTACTAGCCAGTTAAGAATTAAACAATACAGAATTAAAGCGGAATTTAGGATAAAGCAGTATTTCAAATTTTTCCTATCAAGGTACTTTACCATGAAGATGGCAGCGTAAAAGGAATAGCTACTAATGATGTTGGGATAGCTAAGGACGGGTCACCAAAGGTAAGAGTGATCTGGCTTTTAATTGTAAAACAAAAAATTAAAATACGATTTTAGAGATTAGTGGCGATCCACACATGAAATTTTTCAGTTTGCTTATAAAAATTGTTTGTTTTTGGTTTGACTCTTTTAGGACTCCTTTCAAAGAGGCATGGAGCTGCATGCCAAAGTGACCATGTTTGGAGAGGGCTGTCATGGGCACTTGTCAAAAACATTGTTCAAACAGTTCAACCTGCGGCAGAACTGTGACCCTCAAACTTACGGCATTGGTTTGAAGGAACTCTGGGAGGTTGACCCAGCCTTGCACAGACCCGGCAGGGTAGAGCACACTGTTGGGTGGCCTTTTGTAAGTTCTTGAAGTTATAATTTTTCCCCGCCTTTTGTAGAAATTTGCTATGTATTTTTAAAATTAAACAACTTAATTCTGTGCTTTAGAATTTTGAAATTTTATAGTCATTCAAACATTTTTTAAAATATTCATTTCCCTATTTTTTTAGATGTGTTGTACACAATTTGTTGCTGTTTCAGGACAAAAACACATACGGTGGATCTTTTCTCTACCACTTGAAGGATGATGGAGCACCTTTGGTGTCTGTTGGCATAGTTGTAAGACAGATTAAATACCTTTTTTTCTTATACAATATTTATAAGGCTCAAGGTTTTTGGTTTGATTTAATTCAAAAGTTAGTAAAGTGATTTTAAATATCCTACTAGGTAGAATGTTCCCTTCTGTAACACTTTTGTCTCACTTTAGGTTGGTTTAGACTACGCAAATCCGTATTTGAGCCCTTTCCTGGAGCTGCAGAGGTTCAAAACTCATCCAAACAACATTAAATTGTTTCAAACTGGCAAAAGAATCGGCTATGGGGCAAGGGCACTCAACGAAGGTGGCTACCAGGTAATTCCTTAATATTTCTTTTCTTTTTAAAATTTCTTTTCTTCGCTCAATGAAGAAATAGAACGTTTGGGGCCATTATTGTATACTCGACCTAGATCATCATGTGAGTTGTTAAACTGGGGGGAGGGGGTGGTCCTATATAATGAGGATTCCACCGAAAGTTGTTAAACAAGGAGTCCAGTTTAATTTTTACTTGACTTTGAGGTTGTTTTCATGCACTAATAACAAAACCTAGCAGCATAAAAAGGCATTGCTATGTCAAACACCTACAACCTAACCTAGGGCCTGACTGACTCTGCAAGGTGCTGCTGACCCCCTAGCTTGATTTTCAAGATACATAATGTTTTGAAATTAAATTCTGCACTAACTCATGCTGCTAAGTAATTTCAAAAAGTCAAAATTAATTAACACCATGGCACCATAAATTGCTGTCTGCTGCTGGTTGCTGTAACATGCAGTAAATAAATTGCTGTAACCTGCAGCACATAACTTCAAACTTGAGTCATAAAATGGTACAACAGATTCATTTACTTGTATTTTAACTCATTTGCTACTAAGCGCAATAACCAAACCCCCCCCTGAAATACTAAGCAAAGGGAGATTACTCTCAAAAACATGCACCCCCATGTTAAATAAAAATATTTTAAACACCTAAATGAAATTTTAAAATAACAAAACACACACCAAAAAAACAGAAAATTGAATGAGCTTTTTAAAAAATGTATAGGTTTGATGTACTTTAATTCACAAATATATTTGAAATAAATCTTGAAAAGTGTTTTTGGAAAATTTACATCGCAGTTTTGGGATGCGACCTCCGTTGTTTGTCACCTTTTTGTCCATTTATTGTCTCATGAAAATTTGAGAAACATCTTATCCACTGACCAATACAATTTTGTAATTGATTACTTGAGTCTAATCATGATGTCAGTGTAGAAAAATTTATATATATCCTCATTAGTAACCTCCTTCCACTGGGTGTCTTTCTTACCCTTGGCTGTTTGCTGCGGTTCAGCGTATCTGTTCGTTTCAGCTCTATCAAGGCAGAGTTCATGAAAAGCTTTTAGTAGTCTATGAGACTGCTGTCAATAGGGAGAAAATGATTTCCCCTATAATTTAATTAAATTGTCTGTAACACTAATGAAATAGTCTGACCAAGATTCAGTGACAGCATCTCCTTTATTTCATAACTGAACTCTCATTAGCGTCACTGTCACTAGTGTCACTCTGATTATGATTAGAGTTAATTATTATCAGTATCACTATCACTAATTTCAACATCTGATTCCTCATTGTTTAAATTATTAACTGCTGCATAATTAAAAGTTGAAGCAGCAATTAAAGAGTCAAGAAAATGAAAGGCCATTGTATAAGAATATTCAGAAACCACACGATCAAATTTCACCAAATACAGTCCGACTTCTAAGCCACACAGTTTTTGAACCGTAAATGACATAAACATCCGTTTTTTTAAACGAAAGCAGCTATGTTTCTACTTTTTAAAAAGCCGAGAGCTATTCACACGGTAACAATGCTTCTCGCGGGATGATTTTTTATATGCGCGTTGCTAGACGCCATGTCGCATTTGGGCGCATTAGTACGGAGGGGGGTATGTCGCATTCAGTCGCATTAGTAGCAAATGAGTTAAGGTAAAAAATATTTTTTTCACATTTCAACATCGCCTCTTGTATTCATCTGTCCAGAGTATACCAAAGTTGACATTCCCTGGTGGCTGTCTTATTGGCTGTAGTCCAGGGTTTCTCAACCTGCCTAAGATAAAAGGAATACACAATGCCATGAAGAGTGGTTTGGTAGCTGCTGAGGCTGTTTACGACACTATTACAGATGATAACCAAGCAGCCAATTCCAAAACTGCTGGTAATATTCTAACTATGGGGGAGGTTTGTAGAGACATACTTTTTAATGGATCTCATTTATTTGTATAACGTGTCATTTGCTTTATGCTTGAATTTTAATAAATTATTTATACAGGCTTAGAACCAGTCTCCTATGAGGAGAGAATGAGGGCAACTTGGACGTGGGCTGAGCTGAAATCAGTTAGAAATGTCAGGCCATCTTTTCACACATCTCTAGGAGTTTACACCGGCATGATATACACTGGAGTTGTGTATTATCTGTTGAGGGGCAAGGAACCGTTTACATGGTCCAATGGAAGTATGTTGAGTTACTGTTTGGTATAACAAAAAATAACATTGTGTTGACTTCAGGTCATTGCTTTTCTTGGTATACATTGGCTCCTTAATTATTACAGCTGTTTTTTTTTAATGTTTATATAATTTTCTTATCTTTTATTCGCTGTGTCTTTAGACATTTTTTGAGAGTTACACAAATATTATGGCATTGTTGAAGATTTTACCTATACTAAATGGGAGATCATAAAAAATACAGTTTTGGAAATGATTTTTTGGCTAACTGTAAGCAAAGGTTATTTTCACAAAAATGGTTTTTGAAACTTTTTTGGACCAATGATTAAATATTGGAGAACATGGTTTAATCATTTTATTTTTTCCATTTTTATGTAAATAAATTTACCATTGGACATTTTTAACTTTAGTTCCAGATCATGAGAGGCTGAGGCCAGCCAAAGAATGCAAGCCCATCGCCTACCCGAAACCAGATAACGTAGTCACCTTTGACCTCTTGTCTTCTGTGGCATTGACCGGCACCAACCATGACCATGATGAGCCTCCCCACCTGACATTGAAAGATGACAGCATTCCCATGGCTAGAAACTTTGCCATCTATGATGGACCTGAGCAGAGGTTCTGTCCAGCTGGTGAGATCAGTCATTCACTCTTTTGTTGTAAAGTCACAAATTGATGAGATGCTTCATGTCTTCATGACTATTGTAAATTAATACATAACTACTTTTGGTGGCAGCAATACTTGCATTTAGAATGCCTAATTTTATTTATAGATTCATTATTGGAATTGTTATTGACATTTAGAAAAGTAAATAAATACTGTTAAATAATCCAATCTCTCTTTGAATTTATTTAAGTCTATACTCTTTACATTTTTAAATGTATAGTTTTTATCTTTTACAAAATTCAATAATTTATTAAAACAATCTTCGGTTTTAGAATATTAAATATATTTAAAAGAAAGCATTATAACAGAATTAAAATTCAGAATATTCATCAGGGTGACCTCAGATTTTGAATATAGTTTCTGGCTTTTAAAAATATTTTGTTGTGTGGTTTAAGTTTTTTTTTGGGTTATATATTCCTCATAAAATTATGTTTAAATTTGGTAAAAATGTACTTAACAATATTTGTATCACCTATACAGGTGTATATGAGTATGTGGAGAAAGAAGATGGCTCAGGCCATCGGCTACAAATCAATGCCCAGAACTGCATTCATTGCAAGACTTGTGACATCAAGGACCCCAGCCAGAACATCAACTGGGTGTGTCCCCAAGGAGGGGAGGGCCCCGCCTACAATGGCATGTAAACAGTTACAAATGTTGAACTCTGAACTCTGCTACAGTTTGTTGTGATCATTTCCCAGGGATAATTTTACAATTAGCTCAGTTAATTTTCTGCTATGTAGAAAATATTGGCTTGAAAGGGTCACAAGTGTGCTGGTATTTGTGGTTTTATCAAGTCTTATTTAACGGTGTGTGTTTTATGAATAATGACACTATTGATCAAGACATAATATTATGCAGGTCCATTTATGCAATTTTAAAATGTATTTCTTGCCATGAAATATAATCATGTGAGCGAACCTTAATATATATACCGTATAAATATTTCTTTAAATTCCCTACAGAGGAATGCACTTGTAAATTTTTTTAGCCCTGTATGCTTTTTGTTCAAATCATCATCTCAACCCCGACTATAATTAGTATCCATTTGGAAAGAATTAATCAAAACATCGGCAGAAGACATCATTGTATCATGGTAACCAAGAGCATAAATGACACTCATATTTGCCAACTTAAAAAGCAACTTTGAGCAGAGCATGTGTCGTTTGTCTACTCTCAAGGCATTTTATTGCTATTATTCAAAGTGCAGCTGATTAAGGCTGAAATTATAATCAAGTAAGTTTGCTTACTTTTGTTAAAAAAGAAAAAAAAATCTACTCTGGATGCACAAAACACTACTCTCAGAATAAACTGTTACCGCTGTACACCAAGTTGTTATCAACATTGAAATGTTATTCATTTCTTCAAAGCGTTATTTGTTTGATCAAGATCAAATGTTATTTCCATTCTGACGGATATTTTTTTAAAGAATAAGAAAAATTTGATGAGAGGACCACTGTCAATATCTCTTTAGTTTATAATTGAATGAACTGTGGGTTTAGCTCAAATTCAAACTGATGACGTAAATTTGTTCTAACATTTCACCAACTGAAGATAGGAATGTCGATTTGAATGTCGTTGTGTTGATTTGAACCTGACATGCCAGTCTAAGAAAAAGTTTTTAGCAACCCTTCCTGCAGAAAACATTTTTTAATGTTGTGTTGGCAATTCAGCCTGAATTAACAAAAAGGTACACATAATATGAACTAGATTTTAGATTTGTACTTTATTTTGCAAAGGTCAATTTAAGAGGAGTTATGTGATAATTGCTAATTCATTTTGTCTTATTATTTACCCATCATAAAGTTATACATTAAATTATTCTTTTTTTTTAATTTACTTTTGTCAGTGTTAATTTATTAAAACCTTTGGGGTCTTGCCACATGTTTTTTCAAAAACTATATTCAGCTCAATAATTTAGTATTTCTCAAATGCTGGCATTACATTTCATTTCCCCCATATGGTATACAGTGATATAAAACAAACAAATTTGTGAAAGGTATCCAGCCCAATAAATATTTAGAAAATCACAAGACCATTGATAAATATTTAACGAATTGTTTATGTGGTACATCATTATTTAATTCTCTTTTATCATAGCAAAATTTGACCTTTCAACTTTCGCTTTAAGTAAGGTCTCTTATTATCCTATGATTTTTACTCTGTCCAGTAAGTCTTCCTTTTGAAGATTTGTGACCTGTAGAGCCAATTCCTAAAATTTTCAGACCAAGATCTTATGATGACATTTTCTAATACACATAAATTCTGCGTTTGTACGCCACCATTGTTTGCACTATTTCTGTGATGTACAAATTACTGCAGAACATCAATTCTTCTGAATGTTTAACAAAAGACAGAAATAAATTCTTACTATCGGCATCATTTAGATAAAAAGCCGCTTAAATATTCTTGCTACAATATATGAATATAGGCTTGGCTTTAAATTTCTATTGCTTCATTTCTTTGTAACTGGCTAACTTATGGTTAATTTTTTTTAATTTATCTTTTAATTGTTACATAACTACTATACTTTCTTTTGTTATTTGATTATTTTAACATTGGGGAAATACAGTATATATTAAGCCTCATAAATATTAAACATTTATGTTTTGGCTACCGAGCACTATCACTTAGTTTTAAGATAGAGGATACTTAGTAAAAATGATAACTTGAATTTAAATATCATTATGAAAATGGGGAATATTCCTTGACACAGCTTTGGACAATCTTCAATCATCGCATTTTTTAACAAATAGTTATAATTGGTTTGATCATTTTAAACACCGATGGTCACGGGTTCGAATCCATGTGACGGCAAGGATTTGTTCCCGGGGCCTAGGGCGCCCCTGAGTCACCCAGCTCTGAATGGGTACCTAACACTAGTTAGGCGGCTGGGTAATGCGTGGAACCCACAAAGCCGTGGCCTGTGAACGCTGCATCCCTTGCCAACAGATCATCTGTCATGGTCTGTGGACGCAATTATCTTCTGCATAGAAGGAGCGTCTGTATAGTTAAGATAATATAACTTTGGCAAGTGTATTACTACAGCTTGAAAAAAGGTAATATTCCTCATTTAAATACCATCTTTGAAACGGGTCACAGTAGATGGTAACAATGAAAATTTGGTTTAAGTCATCTAGTACTTTCGTATGTCTTGGAGCTGCGAGACCTTGTCTTATTGAGTTAATTTATGACAAAAAACTTATAACTGATGTGTTTAAATGAAGAAAAAACAATTGGACAATACAAATATTTGACTGCTGCGAACAAATTGATATGTATGCTGACACTTGTGATTTATCAACTGAGTATAAATCTTTTAAGACTTGCAACATATGATCCAAAAGTATTAGATTAATTTTACAATAATGTGATGTGTTTTTAATAAAATTGTCTAAATACATTGTATTTATTGCCTTTATTCACTTTACAGCAATGACTGTTGGTTTTTTTTTACTATAAAATATTATGTGAAGCATTACAATCATTGTATGCTCTCTACAGGCCTTCTGAGTTTTGTCAATTTTACATAGTAATTTCAAAAGTTATAGGCCTACTTTCCTGTTCAATTGAACTTTGAAATTTAAAGCTTGAGACTTGAGAGTATGTGAGGCCAAATGATGTTGAGAGTATGTGAGGCCAAATGATGTTGAGAGTATGTGAGGCCAGATGATGTTGAAAGTATGTGAGGCCAAATGATGTTGATAGTATGTGAGACCAAATGATGTTGAGAGTATGTGAGGCCAAATGATGTTGAAAGTATGTGAGGCCAAATGATGTTGAGAGTATGTGAGGCCAAATGATGTTGAAAGTATGTGAGGCCAGATGATGTTGAGAGTATGTGAGGCCAAATGATGTTGAGAGTATGTGAGGCCAAATGATGTTGAGAGTATGTGAGGCCAGATGATGTTGAGAGTATGTGAGGCCAGATGATGTTGAGAGTATGTGAGGCCAGATGATGTTGAGAGTATGTGAGACCAGATGATGTTGAGAGTATGTGAGGCCAAATGATGTTGAGTATGTGAGGCCAGATGATGTTGAGAGTATGTGAGGCCAAATGATGTTTAAGTTTTATACATTTGAGTTGTTGTTTTTCTTGCTTTAAAAAAAAATCAAAGTGTTTAGTTTAACTAACTTAGAAGTATTTACTTTTGATGCTATTAAATGCAGCATGCGTTCCAGTCATTATACTAATATAGGGACTGTCGCGTAGGCCTAAGTGTAGGCAATTGTCGATTGTGTTGTTAGGGGCCGTCCATAAATGACGTCACGCGACTTTTGGGCAAATTTTTCCCCCCGTCGTCACACGTGGTCTCAAAAAGTGAGGACCCCATCAAATATGACTTTATAAAGCTTTGTCCCACCCCCCACCCCCACCCGGGCCATAAAAGCAGTATTCCCTGTTTGAAAATGAGCATGTTTCAAAACACTTTATTTTCATTTAAGTATGTATTTAATGCACGGGTTCCCAACCTATGGATCGCGACCCCCCCAAAGGGCAGTGGTGGATTTTCTGTGGGGTCGCCTGCTTAGGGGCCGTCCATAAATGACGTCACGCACCTAGGGGGAGGGGGGTCACACTTTTGTGACGAGGGGGAGGGAGGGGGGTTGAAGAAATGTGACGTCACATCAAAAGGGTAACTTTAAATAAAACTTCCACTGAAATATTTGGTCTCTTACGATTTTTTTTAAAATCAGTGCTTCTCAATGTGCCGGTCGGTAGGCCATCAGACGCTAGTTGGTGTAAGCTATCAAGAAACGAAAATTAAATCTAATTATAATTAGGGCTGCGGAAATTATCGATTAATTTCTTGATTAATCGTTAAAATTTTTATCGATTAAATATCGATTAAAATAATTTTAATCGATAAAAATTCGATTAAAATTTAAGAAAATATTGATAATATTTTTAAAAAATTTTAGTAATAAATAATAAATTATTAATAATTAATAATAATTTATATATTTTTTTTGCGTACAAACATCTCCCGCGTAATATTAAAATTTATTTTATTAAGCTATATTGACCGGCAGACGTCAACTATAAAATGGCTGACAGCCCCCGGGCAAATGCCCAATGGGCCTATGCGTTAAGACGGCCCTGCTGACAGCATCGGCGCAGTTAAATTTAAACATATAACTAGAAAGCTGAGCCAAAATTTTGTTTTTAAGCTAACTGCGGATGGCAAAGTCGAAGATGGTGAAAACGTTTACAGTGTCCACTGCCATAAACCATTCTCGTTTAAAGGATCAAATACATCGCTGACGTACCACCTTCAGCACAAATCAAGTATCAACACATTGTCATGAAATTTAGTTCAAAATATTCTTAATTTTCAATGTCCGTGAGAAATGTTCAGTTTAATGACGTCATAAATTTATATTTTTGATTTTAATCGAAATTATCGATTAATTAATCGATAATTTTTCAAAAGTTAACGATTAAATTTAAATTAATCGATAACAGCCCTAATTATAATCCTTAAGTTTGAGAATCCACAAGATAACATATGAAATTGTTACACTGCGTCGTTTGATGTTGACATCAAAGCATTTGTGATGTAACCGCAGCTCCGTTTGGTTCTCTCACAGCAGGAGTCGTCGTTAGCCAAAAAATGCCACTGATGAGTTTTATAAGCATGACAAGTGTCTAAAAATGAATATGATGATGTGTAGATATTTCACGTCAAAACGACACGGAATATCCCTTTTCTTTAAAAGGGGAAGGGGGGGGGGTAATCTATTTGATAGCATTAAAAACGTTTTAAGTTTGATATAATTGTTCGATTGGTTTTTGGTCAAAAGCCCCTGGCCATTCTAGATATAATGATAAATGAGCCCATTTAAAATTTGTCAAGTATTCATTAACTTTATTGAATGCATCAAATTCTTGCGATCGCAATTCGAGAGGAGCACAAAACAACTTTTCTTCTTAGCTCAGTTTTTAAGGCAATAATCATCATCATATATATTATATTTACGCTCGATTATGTAGCCGATGTAGCCTAACGCTAAGGGACATCACTCTGCTTTTTTTTTAAATTGGATAATCATTTTGGTTTCCAGATTTTCATTAAACACCCTCCACACTATTATTAATAATTAAACAATTTCATGCGGACGTTCGATAAGAGTTATTTTTGGTGCAGTAATTTGCAGCGCTGCTTTCTAAAGTTACTTTAAAAATCGTGTGGTGATTAGCACTGTAAAAAAATATTATATACATACTTTGTGTACATTTCAGAAATATTTCGTATTTATCATATAAGGATACGTTACTTAAAGCTTTTGCAATGAAAAAAAGCAAAAAAAACTCTATTATAAAATACTTTGTGAACATTTAAGAACGTTTAATATTACGTATTTATCATACAAGGACAAGTTAGTTGGGCTTTTGAAAAAAGGTGGGCGCCATAGGTGCCCTTAAAAAGGGGGAGCCGCAGGCGCCACAGCACAAACTAGTCATATATATATATTTACCTCAATTATCTATCACTGACTCACTTTGGCCTAACGCTAAGGGACATCACTCTGCTTTTTTTTTAAAAATTGAAATTATAGACTTAAAAATCATAAATATTTTGGTTTCCAGATTAACATTAAACACACTCCACACTATTATTAATTGAACAACTTCATGCGACGCTCGAAAATAGTTATTTTTTGGTACCGTAATTTAGTGCGCTTCTTTCTAAAATTTCTCGCCGTAAAAAGATATTATATTGCGTCATTGTTTTAGCTCATATTTTAATTTTGGAAAAGGGAACGATGTAAAAAGAGGATTTGAAGATTGTTAATAATAAAATACTTTGTTTACATTTCAGGAAGTTTAATATTTCGTATTTATCAAACAAGGATAAGTTACTTGTGCTTTTGACAACAAAAAAGTGGGCACCGTAGGCGCCTATTATAAAATACTTTGTGTACATTTCAGGAATTTTAATATTACGTATTTATCATACAAGGACAAGTTAGTTGGGCTTTTGAAAAAGGTTGGCGCCGTAGGCGCCCTAAAACAAAGTGGCCGCCGCAGCACAACCTAGTTTTAAATATCACAGAAAGGATACGTGCTACAGACAAGTCCTGTGGATTAAGATTATTGTCACTCGTGTCAATATAAATGAAAGTAGGGTAGATTTAGGTGTCTTCGTGTAGTACGTAGGTAAGAAATCTACATAGTTGTCAAGTTTTTTTTTAAATGCATTTTCTGGAAGGGACTGGTTCAATAATGGGCATATGTTCCAAGCGTACACGTACACATGACGTATTTAAATATATCTAGTGGATTGTAGTTGATGTTATATGTCCCAAATGAGTCTGCATTACCCCCCAAGAATTCCCTTTTTGACCCCAGATGATGTTATTTACCTCTGTTCGCCGACCTCTTTGTTACGGAATGCCCGTCAGCAGGCCCGGACTTAACAGACTCGGGGCCCCTAGGCACTTGACATTCTGGCCCCCCCACCCCCCAAACCATCTCGAGGATATTTTGGAAAGTTTGCAATTTAAATTCACTAGTACAGAACATACAATTTTAATTGACTTTAATTAATAACTTTAATAAACATCAGAATAATACAGTCTAAGTTACTTACGTTATTGAATAAAATTTATAGAATCCTAAGTCGAACTTTCTTTTGTGCAAAAGAACGAATGACGTCGTCATAGTCGATTGACTTCATTATTTCTGACTCGATGTACATTACAGAGAGTAAATTGAGCCTCTTTTCTCCTATGTTTGATCATGAGTAATTCTTTACTCTCTTTAACGCTGAGAACGACCGTTCTGCTGAGCAGTTTGACGCTGGTGTGCACAAAAGTATTCGGAGCGCAATTCCTACGTTTGAATAAATGTCCAAAAAGCCTGGGGCGCAATGAGCCAATGTCGAGGTCGTGTTTCACCATTGCTTAATGTTGGGCTAAAAAGTGACAGCGATAGATACCTGATTTTAGAAGAAAAGTCGCCATCAATATTTTGTTTCACGCCTTTTTTTTAACTAGGTACTCCAAGGTAACTTCGTCTAGCATCCACTCAGTTGGATCGTCACTTAAAGAATTAGATTCAGGATTTTCTAAAGAATACTTTTTTGTAGCTGTTACAAAGTTTTCAGAAGTAATGTTTTCAGGTAGCTCGTTGCAGTCATACACGTTTTTTGCAGTTGCCTGTTAACGGTCATCGGCTGCATCGCTGCAACTGCTACTGGCTAATGCACAAATACTGCTAGGATTAGAGCCAGAACTAGGTCTAGACGAAGACGAGACGAAAAATGTGTTTAACTTAGGAACTTTACGAAGAAGCTCTTTGTCTTTTTAAATCCCTTATATTAACTTCGCGGCCGTCTCATCATCTCATCATCTCATGGGCTGGGCGGGCGGAAAAAGAAAAGTCGAAAATGACCCACTTCCCGTGATTCGATCGAGCTGAAATTTGGCACACTGACCCGTCTGACCTAACAATGCATCGTATCAAAATTTCAGATCGATCGAACGTACCGTAATTAAATTAATGCATTTTTAGTTTATCCCTATGTGAGGTATGTAATTCAAATTCACGGTTTGTTATTGTTTTTTTCTTCCACTTCCACGTGAGTTTGAGTTGACGCCGACCGTCGTGCCGTCACCCCCCTCACATCCCACCCCCATTTATTAAAGACAAGGGACATCACTCGGTGTCAGTCTGTCAATGTTTGTAGCGTTTGAAAATAATCACTACTGTTAGTTATGTCTCATATATAAGGGATTTATAGTCAAAAACTTTCTTTTCTGGAACCCGCTTAGATATTTATTGAAGTCAGACATCGTGCGTGACATCGGTTATTTCTATAAAGAATATAAAAACGAGTGTCATTAAACAATAGAACTTTATTTAATTATTTGGGATAATGTTTTTATGTTTCAATTTTTTGTTTCTCTGATAATTTGTTCAAAGTTCAAGACAATTTCGGTTTTCCTCAAATTTTCTTAATTCAATAATTTCTCTTGGTTCAAGTAAATCTTTTTTTCTGTTCATAATTACATATAAACATACAATCATACAATTAATTTAATAAAGGACAAAAATATGGTCCAGCCTGAAGCGTCTCTGTTCCGTACTGCGTCACTCGACACACTGGCTCCATATTCGGTGGCTCCCCGGCTTCGAGTCGTGGCACCCTGTCTTGTTTCTTGCTTCCCTGGCTTCCTATTTCCCGATCTAACATTTTCCCTGTCACTATATTGCTGACCAAAGGTATGCAGGTGAAATTGTAGAAGGCCATCTAGTTAAAGGCATTAAAACGAACTTCATTGAAACCTTTGGCAGGTCCCCATAAACTACCTGTGACATCTCCCTGGCCTCTGGTCAAGTCTTTCGACTTTAAATAAAAAATGTTCTCCCGGTCCCTGTCAATTATCTGTAGTCTGAAACCCAAATCTCGGCTCGGGCGGTGTCTTGTCCTGCGTGTGGAATGGGGAGAGGGAAAGTCAGGGTCATGCCGTTTTTTACTGGTGGTGCAATCTGTCACCCCCCCCCCTTACGCCTTCTCCACAATATCGCAACAGCAGCTCAGAACGCGGCTTACAATGACAAACCAACACAAACGAACCCCGTGCACTTGACTACTGGGCAGTGTTATGCAAAATGTAGTAAAAATATTTAATATACTATTATTTTCTATAAAGCTTTTTGGTAATGAAGCCAGGCTTTTGGGCTTATGTAAAGATCCCACGACCGGGGCCCCTTGGCTGGCTGGGGCCCTAGGCCCGGGCCTTGTGGGCCTAGGCGGAAATCCGGCCCTGCCCGTCAGTCAAATGAGAGAATTTTTTAAAATACATTTTTAAAATTTTATTTTTAAATAACTTTTTTCTAAACAAAGACGTTAACCATGATGATCAATAGTGACAATAGTCAATGTTTAATTTGTATGCATTAAAACAAAATATAATCTAAGGATGTTAACACAGTTCGTTTTCTGAAGGCAGCTTAAACGTTTATAAAAAAAAGCTTCACGCGGGATACGATATTACAATGTAGATCTTCACTAAATAAATAATAAATACTTAAATGACAATAAAAGTGATTTGAAACATACTTATTTTCAAATAGAGAATAAACTTTTTTTAGGGGGGGGGGTCTAAGTTTTTGTGACGACACGTGACGAAGGGGGGGAGGGGGTAAAAAATCGGCTAAAATCGCGTGACGTCATTTATGGACGGCCCCTTATACAGTTATCTTTAAATTAGGTTCACTACATGTATAAAGCAATTTTCTTTTTATTGGTGTCTTGAAGTTGAAAAGTTCGTAACCTGTATGTTTATTTTAACGACAGGCTTTGATTTAAAAGAGTAGCTTATCTATCAAATATATTATATCAAATATGAATTATATGAACAGCAAAATAAGCATAACGACAACTACTCGGAAATTAAATGAATGTTATTGAATATTGCTTTTCATAATGATCTTTGGGTATTTTTATCCAAGCTGCAAAATGATCTTATCTTACATTGCGATGTTTGAGAAACTGTGAAGTGTGGTAGATGAATCTAAATGTGAAATTAAACAACCCCGTAAAAACAAAGTTTTTGACTATAAATCCCTTATATATGAGACATAGCTAAAAGTATTGATTATGTTCAAACGCGACAAACATTTACAGACTGAAACCGACTGATGTCCCCTGGCTTTAAAACAGGGGGAAGGTGGAGGGGTGTGGACATCGATGGGTGGCGTGAACGCGTGTACTCAACTGGCACGTGGAAGACAAACAATAACAAACTGTGAAATTGAATTACACATGTTATATAGAGATAAACTAAAAATGCATTAATTTAAGGTACATTCGATCAATCTGAAATTATAATACGTTGCATAGTTAGGTAACATGTGCAAAATTTCAGCTCGATCGCATCACTGGAAGTGTGTCATTACTGTCATTTTCGACTTTTGTTTTTCCGCCCGCCCAAGACAGAGACGGCGGTGAAGTTAATATAAGGGATTTAAAAATGAAACATGAAAGAGGACATTACTGAGCATCTCGAATCTCTTGAAAACTAGCTCCAACATTACTTCCATGAACTGAATGAAGAAGAAACTACAGTGACACGAAATCCATTCTCTGCTTCCCTTGATATCGCAGCATTCCAGAAGAATTAAAAAGATGAATTCTCGGATTCGCGGATTGATTCGTCGGCACGTAACTAGTTTAATGAGAACTCGCTCACACAATTCTGGTGTGGTACATATCATTCATACCCAAATGTGACGATGCTTGCCTTGTGCTCAAGTTTTTGTTCCATTGGTGTCAGGGGCCGTCCATAAATGACGTCACGCGATTTTGGCCGATTTTAACCTCCCCCCCCCTTTCTTTTCCTTCCTCGACACGCTTCGTCACAAAAACTTAGACCTCCCTTTTTTTCAATATGACGTCACAAAGCTTTGAGCCGTATTTTCTCATTGAAAATTAGCATGTTATAAATTACTCTTTTTTTTTGGCCATTAAGTATGTATTTAGTGTACGGCTGCACTATAATATCGTAACACGTGTGAAGCAATTGAAAATGCCATTAAATAAATTGCAAGAAATCAAATATTTAAGTGGAACTTTTATCTGTCGAGAAGGGGTGGCCTCTACGGGGCTCGACTGACGAGTAGGGTTGCGGGCCATGGACCTGACCGCGACCTGCGACCCGAAACCGACAACTCCTGGCAAGCAATGCCGCGGTCCGATATGTTAGGCGTTAGATGATAGTCACATAATATGATTACTGTCGCTGTACGGATCTTAGGCAAAGCATTTAGATGCAATGCCAATGATAAAAACCAAAGTACCCGTTGAGGGTCGGGTAAATCCGAAGCGACTGTTTCATCCCCCTCATTTTACTAGCAACGCTATTGAGCTGTGCCTGTTTAGGGCCTGGAGCGCCAGTACGGATTAGCAAAAGGTACCGCGAAGAACGCAGCGGACGCCAGCTCTGAGGAAACCTTCTGGTGGGGGTTACACTCTAGGTAGGTCATTGATGATACTCCGCTTAGCGGCGGTCCTAACCATGGAGACCCATTTGCTTTGCCAAGGTGGCGCCAAAGTGGTAGCGGGTCGTAGTCTCGTAGTAGGGAATTCCACCCTCTCCTTGTGAGTGTGAGGCCAATTTAGTGGGGGGGGGATGCCCAGGTGGCCGCTTCAGAAGCGACCTCTTCCCGGGTTCACAGCTGTTATGTCCACTTGGGGGGCAGATAGCTGAGTGGGTCTTTTGTAAAGACCCATAAAGAGCATTAGGCTCGAGGCTTCTGATTTTCTTCCACATGTAGGATCATTAGTGGAACTTTCATTAAAAATTGCGCATTTTTATGTGACGTCACATTTCTTTAACACCCCCCTCCCCCTTGTCACACATCGTCAAAAATGCTTGACACCCCCCCCCCAGTCATTTATGGACGGCCACTTATTGTATCGCAAAACTGCAGTGAATTCGTTTGGAATTTGAGGTGACATATACAATATTATATACATGCTTCATTTTCACATGATATTCTCGGAGTCATACTTTGCAAGCAGAAATGTCAGTTCCAAAAGAAGCCATTATTTTGACTTGCACTGTCCTCTCCATTAGTCTATATGCATGGATGCGAGGTGACTAGTTCTGTTTTTACAGGAATTTAATCCATTTCAAACATTAAAAAAAAATAAAATTAGCCACTTTTTAAAATGTTGTCAGAAAGAATTTTTAAAAAATTTTTAAATAATAAATTTTTTTTAAATTTTTTTTTAATAGCCTATCATTTTTTTTTAATTTGATTTTTTTGGTTGTTTTTTTTTAAATTTATTTTATTTTTTTAATCGGTTGTGTTGAGCACTTTATTCATGGTTGGCTACTTTTAGATTTATATTCGACGAGTTGCTGACAAATTTGAAGAATAATTAAAGGTACCAGCCACCAGCACATTAGTGTCATACTTTTTCAGTCTCGTGTTTTTTCAGTTCAGAAGCATTAGTCATTAGTGTGAGAATAATTTACACCCAATACAAAAGGCTGTTAAAAGTGTAGCTGTAGAGACTTCAAAATATTTTGGGTTGGTTCCTTCGTTTCTTAATGTCTTCCTTAGCTTTTCTTTTATTTTGATAAAAATTCCTCTTTATTTTACCCTTTCGTGTCTTGAAGGTAATCAATGATGAGGAATCCCCCACCCCCTTTTCTTTTCTAACAAAGTGCAGCCCGGAGGCCTTCCCTCTCCATCACTACACCCCTGGGTCGCGGGACACTTGCCTCTAACAAAAAAGGGGTCACCACCCGAACAAGATTGGAAACCTGTGATTTAGTTTAAGGCTGCACTCTAATATCGTAACACACGTGAAATCATTTAAAACGTAATTAAATAAATTGTATTCAATCAAATATTTAAGTGGAACTTTTATTTAAAAGTTGCGCATTTTTGCTGTGACGTCACATTTCTTAAATACCCCCTCCCCCTCGTCACAAATGTATGACCCTAGCCCGAGTCCAATTCCATCCCCAAATGGGGGGGGGGCATTTAAATAAAATTGGTAATAAAAATAATAATAGCAAAAGTTTTTAACACAATCCTTAATTTACTTTCGTCTCGTTAGTCATTCCGCAACACTGTTTTGAAAATATCAAAGAACATTATAACTGATAAATTGTATTTAAAATAAAAAAAAATTAAGATGTTTTATTTGTTAGCTAGTACTGTTGTTGAAGTTGACGTGGTATCTGAAGTTAACTAAATTAGTCACCTCGTGTAAGTAAAAACACAGTTTAGTTGTTACAAAAGGTGTGTTTTTTTAAACAGATTATTAAATGGATATAAAAACTTAATCCGTTTCGTGACTCCGTTCTTAAGCAAAAGATTTCGCTAACACAAATAATTTTATTTTGACCACTGAAAAATTAAAACTTTGACTTGACTTAGTGATGATTAAATTAAGACTTAGTTTAGTTCCTATTACTATCACTAGTAAATGTAAAAATTACAACTGATAACCATAGTTTTTTTACATTTATTTATAATTATAAAGAAAGTAAGACTTAAAGTGGCAAGACCAGACTCGATGGGGATATGTCATAATTAAGACTAGGTGAAGTCTGGTGAAGTAATGAATTATGAATATGAAGGTAATTCCGCAGCTTCTACAAGTATATTAAATTATTAATAATATTATTAATATTATTTCACAGCGAAATTTAATTTTCTTGTGATTAGTCTTGTGATAAATTGTTTTTAATTTAATTAAATATTAAATGCATTATCATTATCAATTATTAAATTATGTGTTGTATTTGAGCTATTACAGAGCTAAATTGTAAGTCTTACTAATTTCTAAAGTTTAAGTCTAAGGCATTTTTTCGGCTCTCTATCTTCTTATCTTATCTATACAGACGCTCCTTCTATGCAGAAGATAATTGCGTCAACAGACCATGACAGATGATCTGTGTTGGCAAGTGATGCAGCGTTCACAGGCCCACGGCTTTGTGGGTTCCACGCATTACCCAGCCGCCTAACTAGTGTTAGGTACCCATTCGGAGCTGGGTGACTCAGGGATGCCCTAGGCAACAGGAACAAATCCTTGCCTTGACATGGATTCGAACCCGTGACCATCGGTACGCCAGTCGAGCGCGCTGCCACTCGACCACCGCATCCTCTATGAAACTATAACTATGATACATAATCCGGTCACAATACGTCCATTTTGTTTAACTAGCGCCCTGCTTGCCAGATGTTTTTTACCCATGACCCATGCTAAAATAAATTACTGACTGAAGATTTTTTTTAAAAAGTATTATTCATCTATTTTAATATTCTTATAAGATAATTAAGATATTTAAAAGACAATTTCATTTTTTATTTCATTACTAGATGTTTGGTTCTTATTTTGTTAGTTTTTAAGTGAGAAAATTTCATTTGGCATCTTACTGTAACAACCTGGCAAGTAAGGTGCTAGATAAACAAAATGGATGTATCCTACTCCGATTATGTAGCTTCAAGGGCCGAAAAAATGCCTTAGAAATTAATAAAAATTACAAATTAGTGCTGTAATAGCTAAAATACAACATATAGTAATGCATTTAATAAATTAAAAACGTAAGTTCTCATGAGAAAATTAAATTTCGCTGTGAAATAATATACGTGTAGAAACTGCAGGATTACCGACTATGAAAAAAAGAGAAATTATTTAAATGAAAAAAAGCTGAAGTACTAAATTGTCAAATAAAATATGAGATGGCATGCAATTACGAGTCATACTATTTATGAATATAATAAAATACCTTTGTCTTTGTGATTGTGGGGAACCTAGCAAGTTTATTGAATTGAATCCTCTAGAAGTATTAACGACCTGGTTTAGCCCACTCTCCTGACATTGACATGTCAGCAAGAAAAAATGTAATGTTGTAGGGAAGATAAAAACTTAAATTATAACAACATTATTGTATCTCTCTAAATTTTCATCAAAATTCAAAATAAGTGGGCAAAAGCATGAAACCCTTAGCATTACAGTATTACATGGAGGGAAGATGAATGAGATTTGTTACAAAGCAATTGGCAAGTGTGGTGAATGTTACGTCTCTATGTTAGGTGGATTGTACCTTGCTCTCCGCTACACACAACATACACAAGAGATGACACAAGTCTGTGTAACGATGCAATGTTTATTCTACTATAAACAACTGTACAACTGGCTGTCTTGCCTTGACATAAAATACATCTATATATAACGGCTGTATGCTCAAGCATGCCCTCGGTCCGACCCGACCGCTTCTGGGCGACGTTAAACTCAACTCTGTGTTACTGCAACCCTGCAGCTCCCCGGTCTATCCTGACCGGTCTGACCGCACAACACTGTGCGAACTACACACTCTCTGCCACACCCCGCACTCGTCTCGACTACTCTCTTATATACCCCCCAACTGGTCTCAACTGACCCTGGCGTGTCCTCTGGTCATGTCCCTGACATATCCCGTGTGACCAGAAGTTCACTCAGACATCACTAGACATTATTCCCGTGATAGGAGTTCATACCCGTCAACAACGCCTTGACCCGACTCCAACACTGGCTCACAACAATCTCACAACAATCTCACAACAATCATTCGCAGTGATTCTCATACCCTGACATATCCCCCCTCTTCCGTTAGATTCTACTTACGGGTAGAATCTCACAATACAACAAAGTCAGGGCATGGAATCACTGCACATTACAATTACAATAATATAATACATAATGAAATAATATCTTTCAATATAATTTTATACACAACATTGCATGAAAAAAAAACACTAGTATATACAACACAGAGCATAAATCCACTTGGTCGTACCTTTATACGACTTCACTAACCCGCAACTCGTACGTTATCATTATCTTAATTCTCAAAGAACCAACCTTCGACCTACTACTGGTCATAACACCTCACATAATTAGTATCCAACAATTGACCATTTTTACGCTAGATTGTTTATCTATTTACAACTGACTCTACTGGTTCCTCATATAAATGCCTTAAGATATTTATTCCAGGATTACCTCCAGCATGAGATAATGTTATAGGGATAACTACTTATCCAAACTATAGACATTTCAGCCTGATTGTATTTAACCCATTACAATCAATTATATAACAATCATGTGCATATAGTAGTCGTAATCAACATAATTCATCATAATACTCATAATCATGAACAAAATCATTATCATCATATCTCATAATTTCATAAATATATATATATATATATAAATAATTACATCTCCTTATAATGAAATTTTGCCCGAGGTCACCCGGAGCCAAAAATTATAATAAAAAACATCAGCACGAAAATACAACCATCTCATATTTATTTACAACCATCCGTAAGTACTAACTAACATAAGTACATAATCGCTATGAAACCTTACAATCATGTTCATATAATAATAATACTGGCCCGAGGTGACTCAGACCTCAATTTCTACCCAAATTAGTCCCCCTGAACAAGCAACTCTACTTGTTTTTCGACCTTCGTGACTCGGCCGAATCATAAACCTGTCCTGCGAGTCCTTGTCGGTCATGGTTTGATTTCTGCTCAGTAATTATGATTGACATTACCATATCTGTCATGATCCTATGATGTTATATCGTAGTTTGTCTGTGTCAACAACCATCTACCCGGCCGCCCTTGTCACAACTTTTAAATTTTTCTTGACCTCTCAATTTCCACTTTGTCTCCCCTCTATCCCCTGGTCGCCGTAACTCGACCGAATTTTGATGTAAATACCTAACCAATCAGCTGCCATATCTGCTTATTGCCGAGATAAAAAATCTGCAATAATGTTATCTTCACCTTTAATGTATTCAACGTTGAAATCGTATTCCTGTAACATCAAAGACCACCTGGAAACTCTTGAATTTTCAAATTTAGTCGTATTCAAATATTTTAACGCTTGGTGGTCACACTGGAGCGTAAATCTCGCACCCATTAAATAGTAGGATAATTTCTGAATTCCCCATATTATTGCCAAGCATTCCCTCTCTATTGTTGAGTATCTAGTTTCCCTGTCAAAAAGTTTACGACTAATATATTTAACCGGGTGGAGCATATTGTCTCTCTTCTGCATCAAACATGCCCCCAATCCCTTCGTTGACGCATCTGTACGAACTATAAAGGGTTCCTTAATGTCGGGCAGAACCAAAATGGGGTTATTTGTTAAATAGTTTTGGATTGTATCCAATGCTTGTTGGCATTCCTTAGTCCAACATATATTATTAGGTTTACCTTTCTTTGTAAGGTCCGTCAATGGGGCTGTTATCGTTGAAAAATTCTTATATACCCCCCAACTGGTCTCAACTGACCCTGACGTGTCCTCTGGTCATGTCCCTGACATATCCCGTGTGACCAGAAGTTCACTCAGACATCACTAGACATTATTCCCGTGATAGGAGTTCATACCCGTCAACAACGCCTTGACCCGACTCCAACACTGGCTCACAACAATCTCACAACAATCTCACAACAATCTCACAACAATCATTCGCAGTGATTCTCATACCCTGACAGTGAACAATGAAAAAATATGTACAGAACAGCCCCACATTTAAGATAAATTATAGTGCAGTAAATAAGTTTAAATAACTAGCTGACCTCAAGTATTTTTCATATATTCATAATAAATATCATTATTACATTAGGGGCTAAAATAATTCATCTACCAGTTACAATAATTTTTTTGAATGAATGCTTTCTTTTACAGCACCAACACTATCTATTATAGAATAGCATGCTTGTTGCGCTCAAAAGCCTGCCAAATACTCATGCATTAAAAAAATTGTATTTAAGAAATTTTAAAATTGCTTCCGTCATTATCAACTTTTTTCTATTCTTCAGCTTAAAATTCACATATTGACATTTTAACAAAAAGATTAAAAAAAGATATGTCAGAGTCAGATGAGAAACAACATTTGCCAGTGCTGATGAAGGCGAAGAAGGAAAGACTCGAAATAAGAAAGAGTTGAAAGAAGGTAAAGTGTCATGCTAATTATCTAAGCCTAAGAATTAATCCATATACAATCAAACATGTGAAGAGCACAAACCCTCAGGTCCAATAAAAGTTATACTTCTTTTTCCCAGGAATGATGGTATTTACTTGTTTGACACAAATGGTGATTATTAGTAATTATTTTAAAAAAGAAGTCATAGACATTTTAAAAAAAAATAGATATAAAAAAACAAAATTGTAATTTTTTAAAATTTTATAGGGGAAAAAAAATTGTGGGCAAATAAAATTTTATATTCCTTTGTATTGTTGTGATTTTTTTTAGTTTTGGTAGCTTCCGAAGATATGTTTTAGCTTATAATTTTACTATTGGTCTATGTTTCTATTGAATTATTTATTTTTAAAGTTTATGCTTTTATTTTACTTATGCAAATAAATGTGAATGATATGCAATTTAAAAATTGAAAAAACATTGATAATCTTAAAACAGTCAATACCCTGAGTACCTAAATTCTTTACCAGAGTTTTCACCTCAAATTACATGGGCATGCACAATTAAAGAAATTTTACAAGTGTGTTAAGAACAACACACAATCTGTCATCACTCCTCAATGCAATGTCCTGCTGTTACTAAGCATTATTAAAATTTATATGAAAGCCTCAGTTCATTCACAGCTGTTAGTCTTGTAGCAAATCTAACTAGTAGAAGACTGCTGAGCAAAAATATGAGACACCCTTTTGCTAGGCAAAATACCAGGGGGCATGGCATGTGGTATTCTGAGGGGAAAAATAATTGTATTCTCTTAGGAACTATTGTATATCCTTGCTGGGAGGATTACCACACTATTTCAGTTTCAGGGTATATTCAATCTGTGCCCATCATGTTTCATAGCATTGCCAGAGGTGGTGGTATTCCAATGATTGATAGTCAAAGGAACCAAAATAAATTTTTAAATGAAGAATAATATCAATTTTTATCTGCTTCAGAACTAGAGCCTAAACAAAGGGAGGGTGTTGGAACAGATGGGGATACAAGATTAAATACCCAGCAAGAAGCCACCAAGGCTGGTGTTATTAAAGGGAAAGGCAAGCAGCAACCGGCACAAAAGGGCAAGAAAAAAGGTGCTCTATTGATTAAGGATACATTTATTTATCAGGACACTGTAGATAAGCATATATCGTGAACTCATCTCAAATTATTTTGTATAAAACCTATGTATAAACTATAAAAAAAGAAAGAAAGAATGAACTAAAGAATCCAATTCCAAACACTGAACAATTAACCATGAAACTACATTTAAATTCAGAAATTAGTTGTTGTTTTTTTTAGATAGTATGTGTTTTAAGTTTTAATTTTATAAAATAAAAAATTGGGAGTATATCCACAATATTCCACATGTTTAAATTGTGTAAAAAAATAATAATTTTTTAACAAAACAAAAAACAACCATGTCATCTGTTTAAAAAATATTTCAATTTTTATAGGTAGTAAGAGCAGCCAGCCTCTTACTAAAGAAGTACAACAAGCTGTTCCTAAACCAGTCAGCCCTGCAAAGTCATCTTCAGACCCCCAGGCTGTGTCTTCAAGTTTAGCATCCACATCATCAACCAATCCAGTTGAATCTGATAAGGGGGCACCATTGAAACCCACTAAAGAACTTGATTCCAAGGGGGGTAAAAACGTGGTCGACCAAAAAAGCAAAGAATCTAGTAGTCAACAAGCATCCTCAAAAATCAAATCAGAATCTTTACAGGAGGATCAGACAATTGCATTGGGGGGAGAGTCTAGAAGCTCTCTTCATGTTGAAAAGGAAAAATTATTAAAGAATGAAACTGTTGAATCCGTGTCAACAGCTGTGACAAAAACTGAACTTAACTCAGACAAAGTTGAGACAAAGCAGGCAGCTGACGTGAGGAAGGGTTTGCAGTCAGGTGCTGTACCAAGCCCAGAAAAGCAGGATATTCCAAGAGGGGAAAAGGATCACACAGTAAAGCAGGAAGAAGTCCTCAACAAGCTCTCAGAATCCATCCAAAAGGTAATTGAACTACAAATTAGCTGTTAATATATTTAAGCATTGAACCCATAATAGACATTCATATTTTTAAATTGTAGACAAAGTTTGCATAAACTTAGCATCTGTAAAGTTTAGATGGTAACACTCCAGAGTGTTTTGTTTAAAAACAAATCTAGTAGAAAGTAGGGGTTTACCGATATGCCTTTTTGCCGATATTGCCGATACCGATATTACCAATATTTTTTTTGCCGATATGAGTACCGATATGAGTATTTGTTCGGACAAAAACCAGCGGTAATATTTGATGACGTCATTCTTAAATTTATCACTCGTAATTATTTATCTTAGAGGACCACCGATATGCATTTTTGCCGATATTAACGATATTTTTTTCCGATATGTGTGCCGATAGGGTATTTGTTAGGACAAAAACCAGCGGTCATATTTGATGACATCATTCTTAAATGTATCACTCGTAATTATTTAAAAATATTAGGGGACTACCGATGTGCATTTTCGCCGATATTACCGATATTTTTTTCCGATATTACTAATATGAGTGCCGATATGAGTATTTGTTAGGACAAAAATAACAGCGGTCATATTTGATGACATCATTCTTAAATTTATCACTCGTAATTATTAAAAATATTAGGGGTCTACCGATGTGCATTTTTGCCGATATTTTTTGCCGATATGAGTATTTGTTAGGACAAAAATAACAGCGGTCATATTTGATGACGGCATTCTTAAATTTATCATTCGTAATTATTTATATTTTATAATTAAGGGGTCTACCGATATCCAGTTTTGCCGATATTACCGATTTTTTTGCTCCCCGAAACAAAGTTTCCGATCTGTTTACAAGTTCCAGATCATGACCTACATAGGACTCATAACAAAACGAACAATCCTTTATAAAAATTTACAAGCAAAATTAGGAAGTCCTTTTGAAACTTCAACCTTGACTCATAATTATTAATTCTAACCAATAGTTTAATGGCTTTTGCACACGGCCACCTTTTATGAATGAAACAATGAGAACAAATTAATAGTAATAAGTGAAAATGAGGTTGAAGGTTGAATGGTTGCCAATGACAGCAAGTCTGCACACGGTACATTTTGTTATTCCATACGAAACGAAATGTTTTAGACATCTGCGATTCTGCGTGCATCTTTGCTGTTAGTATTGGAGCAATTACGTGAACATAATGTTTACATGTTATACATTTTCATTATAGCAATTACGGTATACTTGGCATCGGCACTATTTACACAGTATTTCTGAGTATACGAAAATCGGCCGATACCTAAACAATATCACAGCACATGGCACACAGTATCGTGGCTGCACATATTAATACTAGAACTCTTTTGACTATTTCAATACCGGTATCGGGGTCGATATATTAATTTTTCGAGATATTGTAAATCTAAATGATAGTTTTTTTGTTTCTGGGTGGGGGGTGTCAAAATGTCACTTATTATGAAATATCGGTGACGTCAATATCGGGACCTTTACATGCTACCGATACCGATATTGCCGATATCCAGATATCGGTGCCGATATATCGGCTGGCCGATATATCGGTAGACCCCTAGTAGAAAGAAATTACTTAGATATGACAAGTTATAACACAGGGGTGTCCAAACTTTTTGTAAAGAGGGCCATATTGGATGAAGTAAAAGGATATGGGAGCTGGGTTAAGATTTTTTTTTAAAATTACATACATCGAGACCAATATAGTAGGCCATATCATTGTTTGTTTTTTTTTGTTTGTAACTTGTATTATACTTTGTGTGGAAAAAATAGAACAATACCATAGCGATTATAGAGAGACTTTAAAAATGTCTTATTAATTCATTAGAAAATTTTTAAATATGGATAAATAATGGCAAATTAATAGAGTAAAGATGTATATTTTATACTAATACCTTACAATAATTAAAATGTGTTGAAATGTAACTACAGCCAACTAGTGTGGGTAAATAAATTGTGATGTAAAAACCGTCTTAAAATTTTAAGTACACAGATGCCACATTTATTTCCTTGTCCAAGTTAGCGAAGAAGAAAAAAAAAGCAACATTAAATCAACAATTTTGCCATTTGGAAGTGATCAAATTTTGTATAAATATCAGCACATAACTTTATCAGCTTTATTAAATCAATATTCATGTTGGTAAACTATTAAAGGTCATCGATGTTTGTTTTCATTTGATGGCATCGTCTTTTGTACTTAAAAAATCACATACAATGTAATTTCAGCTTTACTTATAAATTCAATGTAGTCATTAAAGAACATATTCATGAGTCAAATAATTATTTAAGATGAAGCCACAGGCCAGTTAAAGTTTTAGCACGGGCCTTATTTGGGCCAGACTTTGGACACCCCTGTTAAAACATCTACAATTTTTAACATAATTATTTGAACATTCGTGCAATTTTTTTATTATAAAGAACTCAGAAGGTGGATGGGGTTGGAGTAGCTGGGGCTCATCTATACTGACAGCTGCCACTCATTCAGTACAGACCTTTAGCCATCAAGTTGGTATGTTGATTATGTTTAGGACAGGGTCAGAACATGACTGGTATTAAAGCTTCCATGATCAGGGTTAAAACTTGACAGATGCAAGCTAGTTCTATTTATTTTATTACTCTAAAGTGCTTTCATTTTAATTTTTAATTTTCAAATTTTATATAAAAGAAAACCCTTCACCATAAATTTTTAGCTTTATGAAGCCAGTCCAATATTTCCACGCAATCTTCCACAGGTGATGGCCTCTCCACAATTTTGGACTCTGTAGAGTCATCACTGAGTATTCCTGATCCTGAAGAACTTGTGAGGGCTGAGGGCGTCACAGAACCAACTCCTACCACTGAAGAACCACCCACAGGTAGAAGCAATCAAACATTTATGCTTTTGACATAAGATACTCTTTACATTCTAATATGATCATCTCAAAACAGATATAAATGATTAAAAAGGATTTATGGTGATGATGCAAGTAAATGCAATTATAATTTTTGTCTAATTTAAAAATCATCAATTTTTGGAATAAAGGAATAGGATATCTTGAATAGAATGTTTTAAAAACATTATCCAGTTGATATGATGAGTGCTTGACTTCATTGTTTAATTTGTTTTTATGCAGATAAAAGTATATTATGTTGCAAACCTCAAGCCATAATATCAAAATTTAAGTTTCAACATATGGAAATGATTGAGTTTTCAAAATTGTTTAATAATATCATCACTGGAAAAGTTAGATCCTTATGTTATTTAGAATGAAATTGACTTTTATCTGCCACATGCCTGTGATTTTGTCTTCCAGCTGTAGTTAGCCAACCAAAAGAATTAAAAATAACAAAACAGTCTGAGGAAGAGAAACACCAAGGAGAACTCAATAATGATAAAGATGAGTTGGAAGAAACAGATGGAAAGGAAGCAAATGGGGAAAAGCAAAAAGAAGATGGCGGTGGGTGGTTTTCAAGCTGGGGGGTTGCAGATTTAGCTAAAAAAGTTACAGACACAGTAAGTCATTTTATCATTATTATCTTGTTAAGTATGAAGCAAATATTCACATAAAGTTTTTATTTAACTCAGTCCCCCCACTGAAATACTACGTCGGCGCTTAATACATTTTCCTTTAGCTTTTTATTTCATTAGAAAAATACTTTATTTTCTTTCATAAATCTTAAATACAAAAAGATAAATGCACTGAAAAATTAATTAAATTTAATAATATTTTGCATTTGCTACAAAAAAATAAAGACAGTTTTGCAAAATTTGGTTTGTTGGGTGAACACATCCTAGATATAGATCCATCATACTAAAGCACACATGAACTGAAAGTGAAAAAAAGACAACTTCCAGTTTTTTATTTTGAAATCACACCTTTGCCAAAAGTCTGAAGAAAGGCGAGACTTTGATGCTATTTTATATAAAAGTGTGAGAATATGACACTTTGCACCGGTATGCATTGAGAAACTTGCGGAGGAACCCCCCAGAAACGCAATTGGTGGCATCAGGAAGAAATGAGTTAATATCTACTGACATCAGTATAATTTGTAGCAGTTTTGGCTTATATATTATACTGTAAAGGACATAATTTTAATGAATAGACATAATAGCTTTAGGGTAATATGGTCTAAATGTCAAACATATTGTGCTAAAATTTGTCTGATAGTTCAATCTTTGAGTTTAACAAAATTTTACAACACAAACATGTAGAGCTCATCGTCAAATCATTTTCTCTTACAGGGCAAGTCTTTGGCGTCTAAAGGGCAAACATTAATGGCTGGAGGTTTTGATGCTGTAGAAAATCTGGCATCAGGTGGCATTGATGTACTGGAAAGTATTGGCAAAAAAACCTACAATACATTATCAGAACATGACCCAGCCTTCAGAAAAACCAGGGAATTCTTATCCCCAAAAGGAAATAAGCCCAACCTGTCCAGTGTCTTAAGGGATGCCAGGGACAAGGCAGAGCTTGAGTCTGAGCAGGTCAAGGAAAACGAGGAAGCAAGGAAGGCTCACTTCGGAACTCTCTTCGATGATTATCAAGGTATTTTTTTAAAAATGGCTAGAAACCCCATTTGGTTAATGATTTATTGGAATACCCACTTCAAACAAATGTTATTCAATGTTTAGATAAGGTGTCAGAATTAATCATTCCTTTAATGTCCTTGTGGAACATAGGTCCTCAATACTTTGTGTAGTCTCTTGCATGAATTCCCAGCTCTTTCCTATTCTCTGTGCCTCACCTTATTTATCTCCATGTGTTCTTCTCTCTTCCTCTTCACCATTAGCCCTGGGGGTTCCATTCTATTGTTTGTCTCGCTTTATTGTTTGTTGTATTTCTTTATAGTGAGTCCATCTCCATTTTCTTTCTAGGATTTGTTTTTTGATTGTTTCTTGTCAACACATCTACCCCTCCTTTTTTTTTCTCTTTTTTTTTCTACATAGTTCCATGATTTTAATAATGTTACAACATTTTATTCTTTCTCAGTCATCGGATGATAAAGGTCTGCATTCTGTTAGTAGTAGAAAGGTAGCAGACTCAATGAAGAAAAAATTACTTACACCACAGCACATGACAGTGTTGTCATTTGAAAACTAAGAGTTATAAAATAAATAGATGTAAAAACAAAGTTTTTGACTATAAATCCCTTATGTATGAGACATAACTAAAAGTAGTGATTATGTTTAAACGCGACATTTACGGACTGAAACAGAATTATCTCCCCTGGTTTTAAAACCGGGCTCAGGAACGGTAGGGGGTGTGAACATCGACGTTCGGCGCCAACGCGTGAACTGAAATGGCACCTGAAAGAATTATAAACAAATAGTTGGTTCGGTTGGTCGGATGGTCCGATTAAACTTACAAAGCAAGTTAATATAAGGGATTTAAATATTTAATTAAATTAAATCTAGACATGGAAAAAGTGCGCAAATATTCACAAAAATACTATCATTGAAAATGAACATGTGTGCACATTTTCAGAATGATTGGATAACGGGAAGGGGTTCAACATTGGGATATTAAAAATAGTCCGATTAGGGATAGTCCGGTTAAACTTACAAAGCAAGTTAATATATGGGATTTAAAAATGACCCCTTAAAAACTCTTGTTTTAATTCTAATTGTCAGGAATAGCTCACCTAGAAGCCCTAGAGATGCTGTCCAACCAGAGTGAGAAGAAGGTTCACTCCCTGCTCAACTCCCTCTCATCCCAAGATCTGGCCACCATCAAACCTCTGCTCATTTCCATCAAAGACACATTCGAGTTAAAAGATGATGAGGATGATTCAGGTTTGATCATTTGCCCCGTGGCCTTTTTTTTTAAATTGTAATCTGTTGTACAACTAACTCCCTCTTGTTTGAATGATGATGGCTTGTTTGTTTCAATTCTTTTAAATTTAAACTTTTATGCATTTTTATTGATGTAAAAATTAAAACTACTGTCCTGTTCTAATGTTTAAATATGTTGGTACTAGAATGTTTTTAATGTTCATCAATTCAAGTACCCTAAAAGCTACACAAATTTTACAAAACTGTATTTTTGTCAACTCATTCAGGTTATTATTTTGCAAAATTCGAGTCAAATTGCAGAATGTAAAACAACCTTTTTTATCAGACAATAATGGAAGACCTTGGTGCGAGGGTGCATCTTGACGCTTTCGGTGTCAAGATGCGGCTTGCGCAAATATTTATAATTATATTACTTTATTTTCAAAACTCATGTTAGTGGCTCTTTAAAAACTGGGAAAATTTGTAAAATGTAACTTTTGGCTCTTCCGTCTGAAAAGGTTGCCGACCCCTGCCTTGGTGGAATGAAGCTAAAGAACACCAAAAAGCCTCTTTACTAAACAAAATCATCAGTTGTAAGACAAGGCCTAGCTTTCAATCTTCTCTATTTCTCCAGACAAAGCTGGTGATCAAGATTTTAATGGTTTAGTGAGCCAGTGCCTAACAGAGTTGGAGCTGGGAACAGCATCCGACAAACTAAACAGAGTCCATGATATGGTCAAACAGTGGATACTGGACTTTGATGCACATGAAACTCACGACAATGACAGCCTTAAGGTTTGCAGTTACGTTTTTCTTCAACAAGCAGTTAAATTTCTTACACATTTCATGTCTGTTCTGCAACCAATAGTTTTTATAAATCATATCTTTTGAATGAAATTTCTTCAAACAAAAATGAGAGGTTTTATCAAATTTAAAAAAACCCAACTTATTATAGTAAGTTAAAAGGCAAAGAAAAAAATATACAAGAAGTTTGGGTGTGCCCCTCGGATTGTTTTATCCAGATTTTACAGAACATTCTGGATTTTTATTTGATTAATACAGGAAGTGCACCAGAGGAGCATTCAAGCCCTGGCTGAGCTCACTGCTAAAGGTGTGGAGCAGTTACATAAAGCAGGAGAGCTAGTTTTGTTGGAGAGAGAAAAGGAAAAAGACTTTAAAGAAAGAGCCCAAAGTTTGGCTAGGTAAGGGGAAAATGGCCCAGCTAAGAAAATTAATAATTTTCTAGCTCCCTCCTGTATCATATTTTTGCCTATGTAAGTCGATCACGCTAAATATGACATTCCATGTTATATAGCCATGGAAAATTTACCTTTTCATTACATTAAAAGTGCAATGATATACAGCTCAAACTTCTTTAATTTTGATTGTTAATGTCATTTGCATTTCAATAACTCTATTAGTTAACTATTATTAGTTGGCACAGACAAGTTAGAATGTTTGTTATTTTAAATTTCATAAAACTTTAAATTTTTCTATATTAGACTTAGAATTGTAATGGCAGTCCAGTATTTTAAAAACCAATGATATTGTGTTTCCAGATTAACTGGTGTGTTGTGTCATGAGATTGGAAACCTAGCAACTCAGTTTGCAGCATGCCTCAATAAAATGGATGTGAGTAGAAAATGTTTTCTAAACTTACTAATGCAACTTTAAAGAATTTAACATAGTTATTAAGTTCTATGCTATGTCGCTTTGTCTTAGAAAATGTCACTTAGAGATGCATTTGATCAGAAATAGGTTTTTTTGTTTTGTTTTTTTATGATGGCAATTCTGACTGATCACTCACTTCACATATGCCTTTTATCCTGCCTGGGTCTTGGATTGTCTAAAAAGATTGTCCATTCATCTTGGCGTTGTGCTTGCCTTTCGTTGCTTCCAAGTTTTTTCTATACCATGTCTCAAGCTTGTGCCTCCATGTATTATTTGGTTTTCCTCTATTTCCTTTTTGGATGTTAGAGATTGTTTGGAAATGATATTTGGGTATTTGAGAGTGCTCTTCATCAACGTTCTCTGGATATGTCCTGTCTAGTAAGTCTTTTTTGAGGATGTTGTTGGGGGCATACGATGTTCTGGATCTCCCTTAAACAGTTTTTTAGTCAAATTCTTTACTTTCTGAATGATGCTCTCTGGTGTTCTACAAATTTCAATCCCACAGAGTAGAATTGATTTGGAATTTGTGTTCAATTTGTTTTTAACTAAAGCAGACTAAATGAAAGTCAACGATAGTGTTTAAAATGAAATGAATAATTTTAGTATATTTGAACTTGTGTAAATAAATTACAATAATTCTTGATAACATCCATGATCCAATAAAAAATGTAGAATGTATAAAGTTTGAATTTTAAAAAAAAATTTTTAAAAGAAAATAACCTAAGAATTTTTAAATTTCTCTTTCAGGGTAAAACAGATAATATTGATGAGATAACACCCCTGGTTACAAATGTTTACCTTGAGGTAAGTGTAGCCGAGTGGCGGCTTAGTTTTTAAACAATAAACTCAACGTGGCCCATTGTAAGGAATCAAACAGATTATCTCATCAGAACACAGAATACACAGTGGTTAAGTCTCTCCTCTCTCTACGCTACCTCTACACTCTTTTAGACCAGTGTCAGTCTGTTTCTGCCCACTGGTGGTGTCGCTAATAACCGACTCCATGTGAATCAACTCCATGTGCTGTGAACCTCCAGTTACCCGTGGAGGTCAACTATAGCGGACTGCTATATAAGGATAAATATTCACTTGCCTACAGGAAAAGACAGCTTGAAAGATACTTGATATAGAAGTACTTTTTATGATATTTCTTAAACTACTAGCGTACACCCGTCAAAAATGACGGAAGTTTTCAGCTGAAATCTATTTATTTTATAAAAAATGCACTTTTTTTTAGGGCGCCTACGCCGCCGACCTTTTTCGAAAGCCCAACTAACTTGTCCTTGTTTGATAAATACGAAATATTAAACTTTCTGAAATGTACACAAAGTATTTTATAATAGGGCGCCCCCTTTGTTTTTGATTTTATAATTAACCATCATCAAATCCTCTTTTTACATTGATCCCTTTTCCAAAATTAAAATATGGGCGAAAACAATGACGTCATATAATATTTTTTTACAGGGCATATTTAATTTGCACACCTTTTGATGCTTTGGTGCAGTAATTTGGTTTTCCCTGCTTTCTAAAATTAGTAGCGCCAGGACTGACAGACACTACTTGTGTGACAATTGCAAATTATATTGTTTAATTGTGCAGTCCAGAAAATTTAATTAAAATTTTCATTCTACCAAGCTGCACCCAAATAAAATAATTTGTATTTCTCTATTTAAAAAAACTCTCAAGTTATTATTCTGCTGTACATTGCTTTGAAATTAAAATACACTATAGCTGTATTGGAAAGCAGACTTCTCAAAGTACCAACCACATAAAAATCTATTTAATATTGTTGATTGAAACATAAATTTTAAAGTTGTTGTTAATGAAAATACAAATTTCTACTTAAATTTTTTTCATGGCTAGGGTCTTTTTCCTTCTTTTAACCCTTTTTTTGTGTGCATAATCATTTCTTACATATCTATTTTAAAAAATCAAATAATTCCCTATTAAAGGCTAAATAGTGTGTTGACCTATAAAGGAGTTCCTGTTTGTATTCATTTCAAGGAAATTTCACCCATTCTTTACCGAACAAGTGTCTTTTAAACCACTTGAGCATTATTCTGGTCCATGTCTTGTACCTATTTTGTCATAAAAAGATTCTTTTTCTGTGTTCCAGGCTACAAACAGCAGCACTTATATCCAGGACGCATTTCTCCTTTTGTTACCCGTGCTACAGCATGCAGCCATTGAGCACTCCATCCTGTCCAGACACTCATGACCTTTTGTATAGATTTGGGGTTTTGTAACCTTTGTAGATAGAGGTATAGATATAAATATATATATGACCTGAACATTTGACATTTCCTGTGGTGATATAATTTTAAAAATGTTAAATGCACAAGGGATGTGCAATGTTCCCTCTGAGATCCTTTGGTCCATGTGGAGAATTTTAAAAAATTGTGTACATCCATTTGAAAAAAACACATTTAAAAACATTTTAACCCCACCAAGAGATATTAAATTATACTTACCAAAATTTGCTGTGTGGTAATTCTAAACTGGCAATGGTCAGATATCTGCGTGGGCGCGCAGCTTAAAGGGAACATTGGGGATGTGTGTTATCTCAAAATATATTTAACTTAAATCTGTACATTAGCTATAGTTTAATTGATGGCTGTTTCAAGGCCATTTAAAAAATACTGAGAGGAAAGCTAAAGTCAGAAATAATAGCCGACCTTGTTGTTTTCTTTTACAATTTATATTTAACCATGCAACTTATTGTAACTTAATTATTGTTTACATCATGCTGGGCAATTTTATAAAACTACTACTCCACAAAATACAAATTTGTATAGATGTAACGAATAAAAATGTCAATAAAATAAACAGGTAATTTTAGCACACACAAAAATTGTGTAATATATCACTCATTATTTAGAACTGAAAGAATTAAGTATAAAAATATGTCATATTGATGGCTTTGAAATAACAATACTTATTTGTCAACTTATTATGGAATCCAATCAAATAGTATTTTAATGGAAGTATTTTAACATTTTGTGTGTAATTTCAATGATTGATTGTTATCAAGTGGTGGTGGAACCTCAGAGGATTTTTTTCTTACTTACTTAGCTGCAGAGTCTGATTTTTGAAAGTCAATGTTTTCATATTTTGGTCTGAGTGTGGGATTTTCAGGGATTTCCTCAGAAAAATAATGAAAATATGGAGACATCACATTGAAATATGCGGGTATGTTTTCATCAAAACGCCTGACAAATTTCTGAAAACCTTGACACTTCATGAAATATATTTGAAAAGCTGAAAGCTCCAAATCGAATTACCTTGTTTTTCTATCATGAATTTTCAGTACATTAAACCATCCATGCTTTGAAAACAGTTTTTAAAAAAAATATATATATATATATAATATAAAATCATAAAAGACCTAATAATTCTTTTCAATGTGAGTTCCATGTATTCAACATTTCTATGCAGTGTATATAGCACTTATCTAATAAAAGGGAGGTAGCTGTCCACTTCTTTTCGTTGCAGTGCACCAGACGTCTTGAGTTCCTAGCTTTGCAAAAACCTCTGACAAATTTCAATGTTGTAATTTTTAACATGATGATGTTCTTATTCAAAATTAATGAACCCATGAAAACAAAATAAAGCCAAGGTTGTGGAAGAAATCTTGTTTTAAGCTAATTTATGTAAATAAATTTATACTATTTCAGAAATCATGTGTTATACTTTAGAGACATGAGGAACTGATCATTCATGTTTTGTAGCACTGTTTATGATGTTGAATAACATCTTCTATGTATTATATTTTTAGATATTTGACATAAAGCTGTGGTTTAGACATTTTTTTTATTGTAAACCTCAATGTTAATGCAAAAGTATGGGTAATTTCATCATGAGGACTTAATGTTACAGTTGGGTGCTTAAGATTAAATAATGGGGGTTTTTTGTGGGAAAAGATTACATATCAAAAATCTTTTGGCATATTATATGTATGTCTCCCAAATGCAAAACAACGTCATGAAGGAATAAAAATACTACTGCTTTTATTTAAAAATCTGGATTAACATTTCTGTTTATAGAACTTTCTTTTAAAAATCAGGCTTATGTTCTAAAAATTACTTCTTTAATTAAACAACCCCGTAAAAACAAAGTTTTTGACTATAAATCCCTTATATATGAGACATAACTAAAAGTATTGATTATGTTCAAACGTGACAAACATTTACAGACTGACACCGACTGATGTCCCCTGGCTTTAAAACCGGGGAAGGGGGAGGGGGTGTGGACATTGACCAGTGGCGTGAATGCGTGAACTCTACTGGCATGTGGAAGAAAAACAATAACAAACTGAAATTGAATTACATATGTTATATGGAGATAAACTAAAAATGCATTAATTTAATTACGGTACGTTCGATCGATCTGAAATTTTGATACGATGCATTGTTAGGTGACACGAGTCTATGTGCATAATTTCAGCTCGATAGCATCACGGGAAGTGTGTCATTTTTTACTTTTGTTTTTCCGCCCGTGAACGACAGAGAGAGATGACGACAGACAGACAGAGATAAGATTTCGAAGTTAATATAAGGGATTTTTAAAAAGTCAGAAATTAAGATTGACAATATTTTTATGGTTGTATACTGTACTAAATTCATGCATGTATATTTAAAAACATGAGATATTAAACCAGTTTGTATCTTAAATATTTTTGTTATAAATTTATTTCCAGTGTGTGATGTTTTGAATTATAAATTCAAACTCTATTACTACTTAAATTTTATTCATGATCATGACTTATGACCTTTAAACTTTTAGAGCAACGAAAACTATGGAATAGATTTCATTTTTACAAAGTAGTTTAGGCAGTGGCGTAGCAACGGGTTGGCATCGGGGCAGTTGCCAAGGGCGCCAGCTCAAAGGGCGCCACTAAATCTCTAATTTTTATATTAAAATGTATATTGTTTTGTGCTGAAAACAACTTAGCTTTTCGTGTACACGAACAAGATGGAGGTATTTTTTTGAATCTGATAAAATTTGTGAGTCAGTTTGATGTTGGTTTTAAAAATTCCTGTGAATCACATATTTAAAATCACACTAGCTATTTGTCGCCAACAATACAGAATGAATTTATTAATTTGTTATCAGCGAAACTACAAAGAGAAATAATCAAAGAAATTAAAGAAGCTAAATATTATAGTATAATATTTGATAGCACTCTGGATGTATCTCACAAAGAACAATTAACTGAAATTATTCGATATTTAAAATTGTGAGATAAAGAATATACCATTGAAGAGAGGTTCGTTAGTTTTATAAACACAACAGAAAAAACAGGAGAAGGAATTGCCTTGGAAATTAAAGCAGCATTAATTCAAAATGGTTTATCACTTGAAGATGTACGTGGCAAAGGTTATGATAATGGGGCCAACATGGCAGGGCAGTACAAGGGAATTCAAGCCATACTTGAAAAAGAGAATCCACTTGCTCGGTATATCCCATGTTCTGCACATACATAGTTAACATAGTCTTAATTTGATAGGTGTGCAAGCGGCCAGCATTGATGCAGATGTTGTAACATTTTTCGGAACTAAACAGGAATTGTACAATTTTTTTCTCCTCGTCAACTAGTAGATAGGAAAAAATCTCCCCAGTCACTGAAATCAGCCTAAAGAAGCATGCGGACACAACATGGTGTTCCAAAGCAAATGCTGTAAGTGCTTTATATGAGCAACTGGAGCAAATTATTTTAGTATTAATTGCAATGAAGGATAATCACTTAAATGGTGACGCATTATCTGTTGCTAAATCATTGCACCGTAAAATCAAGTTACAAGTTCATTTCGTTTATAACTATTTAGAATTTGATATTGGAAAAAATAAACAAAGTCAATTTAGCACTACATTAAAAAAAAGACCAGGATATTTATCGATCATCGTTGTTAATAAAGGGAATTTTAAATGCCTTTAAAGATCTAAGAACTAACGAAATCTATCAAATAAAAAAAATCCCAAAATTGAAGAAATGTCATGTATTAAAATGAAAATCGAACCAGTTCAAAAAAGGAAAGCAATACGAAAACGAATGCCAGGAGAGCATGCTGAAGAAGAAGGACCTAACTTGGATAAATTCAATTTTTAAATTTTGTTTTGCAATCATTGATTCAATAATGATGCAGTTAAAATACAAATCCCTTTCTCTGAAAAATATAGCAGAAGACTTTAACTTTCTGACTGGCAAAGCATTTCAATCTTTTGCAATGACAGATTTAGAATCTAAAGCTGATCTATTATCAGGCAAATATCCTGAAATAAATAAGAGCAATTTATAATTGAAATAAAATGCTTTAAACGCCAAATGATTGAACTATTGCAAAACGAAAAAACCCGATGACATGTTTCATTTAGATCTTCTAAATGTTCTCGCTACATGGGAATCAGTGGCGTAGCTAGGGTCATCTGCGCCCGGGGACATGACACTAAGTCTGCGCCCCTTCTTGGACCGACATATTCTGGGGGCTCACTGTGCCCCCAAGAAAATTTTGAAATTTTACGGTTTATATGGTTCATTTTCAAAGCATCTGGTATTTTTAATGAAATAGAATACAGACTAATAATTCTCTATACGATTGTTAACAATTTATTTGAAAAAATATATACTCTACTAATTATACATGACTGGAATAGACATAGTCTACAACAAATTAATCTTCCTTGATTTAACTGTCGCAAACTCGTCAATCACGTTGTCAAAGTGTTTCTCTTTCGATGCTAAGAAGTGCAAGATCACTTAGACGATCTTGTCCCATTGAAGCACGTAAACAAGACTAAATAAGCTTCAGTTTTATGTAGGACAGATCACATCTTGCAATTGAAACAGAAATTGTATTTGCAGTGAAATGCGCAGATTCGGAAATACGTTATCTCCATAAAACCAAGAAGATCCAAAGGAGTTTCCGGTAGAACTTTAGTCCGGGTACTGAGCAGCATTTTGCTCCGATTTCTGTGCACAATTCGTGACCATTGACATCAATGTCGTAGAAATTTCAAAAATCTAAGCAAGTTTGACGAAGTTTATTGACAGCGAGAAGAGTTTTGACGTCTAGTAAAAATCCACATTTGGTGTTTAGGTTTTTTTAAATGTTAAAACCGTCTTGATATCTCCTGTTTCGAGTCTATCAATTACGCTGTTCATAACACGTGCAATTTCTTCTTCTGCAGAAAGTCCTGCATCTCTTGCTAATTCTCCAGGTATCATCTTATGCCATCTAATCTTTCTGTCAACCTCGATTCCCCAAGTTGTGCATCTTGTTTTTCCTTTGTCTACCGCAAACTGGCTCAAATTATTACAAATTTTGACAATTTCTTGCTCCAGCGATTCAAGATCAGATGCTGCTTCCTTGAAATTCATAGTAGAATCCTGCAACTGTTTCTGGACACGATCAATGTTCCCAAGTATGATGTTCCAGAAATGTAACACAACTAGAAAGTTAATTCTCAATATACCTGCCAGCAAAGTTTCTGCATCACTACTGGTGTCAGGCGTTATAGTTGCATCTTCTGATAATTTTTTAAACATCCCTACTAGTTCATCTAGTCCTTCATAAACAGCTTCTGATCGTGCACTCCAGCGTGTTTCAGAATCCCTCTTCACTGTCATTGGCACAACTCTTTTTAATTATTCCCAACGAGTTGTTGAACGAGAGAAAAACAAATATACTTTCAACTGTTCTGTGATTTCTGGCACATATTCGCTGTTTAATGTCGGATATATTCCCAGTCAATCCAGCAGCATTGTCATAACATTGTAACCGACAGTCGGCTAGAGGTATGTTATCAGCTTCCAGTTTCTCTACGATAACTCTTTCAAGGCTTGCTGCGTTTTTGGAATGTATCTGAAAAAAAAACCTAAATATGATTCTTTGATTGTTACTTTTTTAGTTTGAAAAATCCACATCCACAAATCTGATGAGTTGAGAAAGCTGTTCCCGGTGTCCTTGATCGGGTGTTGAGTCAAATAAAATACCGTAGTACTTGTTTTTTGCTGATTTCACTCAACAGCTGATTCCTTACAGTGGATTTAGTAGGTGGATAAACTCATTTTGGATTTCCTGTGATAAATAAGATACAGAACCTGGATTTTCTCGGGGATGTTGAATGATTACAGAGAGAAAGTTTCCAACATTTTTATCCTCGCACCTTATGCAGATGTTCTTCATGGCCACGCAGTGCCAAATTTTGTGAAACTAGAAACTTATTACAGGTAAGTATTCTTTTCAAAATATCGCGCCAACGTTGCTTTTCCAATTGAATTTGAGCTTGTACTTGGACATCAATTCCAGTTTATTCAAGTATCCTCCGCTCGGCTTCCTTCAATGTAGTAAAATCTCTGCAGTGGCCAAGACTGTTTTCATGAGACTGTAGTTTTTCTGACTTTCTACATTTGTTGAAACCATTTGCTAACTCAAATGAAGATTTTGAGTTTGAACGTGATGATGTAATCGATGGTGGTAGACAGAGGCGTCACTAGGGTTGATGTCACCCGGGGTGGTAGCTCATGGTGTCACCCCTTCACGACTTAACGCATAGACCTCCTCCGAGTCTTTCAGTGCCAAGTAACGGGAACATACTGAGTTTTACATTTTGGTGTCACCCTGGTGCTTTCTACACCCCTCGCATTCCCACTTAAAGTTTTCGCGTTTAACGTATTTCATTTTATTTGGTTTGTTTGTTTTGTTTGTTGTTGTTGTTGTTTTTTTTTGTTTTTTTGTTTTTTTTTCTAAGTGAAAAAAATTGTTGTCTTTTTCTTTTTTTTAACATACAATCGTACACAGTAACATTTTAGATTTTGGTGTCTTACCCCTGATGGTGTCATCTGGGGCGGCCCACCCCAACGCATCCCCCTAGTGACGCCACTAGTCGTAGGTGGTCCTATGTTTCCATTAGAACTTACTAGGGGCTTTGTAGACCTTGGTGGGCGCCCCATCACCCTTCCGGGTCAGTGGAGGAATTTCTTGGTAATTCATCATTTTTATTGTGGCTTTAACGTGGGCTCGATCCCAAGCCCCTCAGCTTGTGAGGCGAGTGCACTATTGACTTCGCTATCCAGCCGCAGAAACACTAAACAGCTTTATTAATTGGTGAATATAATAGCCACGAGCGATTTACTCCCAGCAACTCACAGTTTTTTTTTAAAAAGCCATCAGCAATCCTACATTGTGGATGTGTAATTTATTTATGGGTAGAATGGCGCCCTTAATGCTCAATTGGGGCGCCACAATCATGCTTGCCAACTGGCTTGGAATGAAGATATTTTCGGAGCTCAAAATTCAATCTTGCAAGCGTATTTTGGATACATAAGTTTACATCAAAATAAAATTAAATGATAATATTTAATACTCATTTTGGCGCCCCCTAACGTGGCGCCCGGGGACATATGTCCCCCTCTGCACCCCCCTCGCTACGCCACTGATGGGAATGCCAAGAATCGTAACCGAATATCGAACGAGCTCTAAAAACATTCCTTACAATGCCAACCACAGTAGCCACTGCTGAAAGGAGTTTCAGCAAACTAAAAATGATAAATAAAACAAACCCGTAAAAACAAAGTTTTTGACTATAAATCCCTTATATATGAGACATAACTAACAGTATTGATTATTTTCAAACATTTACAGACTGAATCTGTCTTAACTCAAGTTTGCTTCATAACCCTGGGGGGGAGGTGTGGGTGGGAGGGGGGAGGGGTGGGTGGGAGGGGGAGAGGGGAAAAAACATTGACAGACTGACACCGAGTGATGTCCCTTGTCTTTAATAAATGGGGGTGGGACGTGAGGGGGTGTCGGCTCGACGGTCGGCGTCAACTCAAACTCACGTGGAATTGGAAGGAAAAAAACAACAACAAAAACGTGAATTTAAATTACATACCTCATATAAGGATAAACTAAAAATGCATTAATTTAATTACGGTACGTTCGATCGATCTGAAATTTTGATACGATGCATTGTTAGGTTAGACGGGTCCGTGTGCCAAATTTCAGTTCGATCGGATCATGGGAAGTGGGTCATTTTTGACTTCTGTTTTTCCGCCCGCCCGCAGCCCAAGACGAGAGAGAGAGAGACGGCCGCGAAGTTAATATAAGGGATTTAATAAAACAAACCCGTAAAAACAAAGTTTTTGACTATAAATCCCTTATATATGAGACAGAACTTAAAGTATTTACAAATATCTACAGACTGAATCTGTCTTTACTCCCCTTTGCTTTTAACCCAAAAAGGGTGGGGTGGGGGTGGGAGAGGGGAAAGGTCTTGTCACCGATCGCTGGGCCAAGTTCACCGTGAAACGCCAAATGTAAACAAAAGCACGCCGCTTTACCTGGTTTAAGCACGAGACGTGTTCACACCGGTGGCTGGCCTGAAGTCAAGTGACCCGTAAAATGTAAACGATAGAGACCTCTACATATAGTTTATATAGATAAACTAAAAATGCATTAATTTAATTACGGTACGTTCGATCGATCTGAAATTTTGATACGATGCATTGTTAGGTCAGACGGGTCCGTGTGCCAAATTTCAGTTCGATCGGATCATGGGAAGTGGGTCATTTTTGACTTCTGTTTTTCCGCCCGCCGAGCCCAAGACGAGAGAGAGAGAGACGGCCGCGAAGTTAATATAAGGGATTTAATAAAACAAACCCGTAAAAACAAAGTTTTTGACTATAAATCCCTTATATATGAGACATAACTAACAGTAGTGATTATTTTTAAACATTTACAGACTGACACTGAGTGATGTCCCTTGTCTTTAATAAATGGGGGTGGGATGTGAGGGGGTGTCGGCACGACGGTCGTCGTCAACACGACGGTCGGCGTCAACTCAAACTCACGTGGAACTGGAATTTAAAAAAAAATAACAAACAGTGAATTTTGAATTACATACCTCATATAAGGATAAACTAAAAATGCATTAATTTAATTACGGTACGTTCGATCGATCTGAAATTTTGATACGATGCATTGTTAGGTCGACGGGTCCGTGTGCCAAATTTCAGTTTCGATCGGATCATGGGAAGTGGGTCATTTTTGACTTCTGTTTTTCCGCCCGCCGAGCCCAAGACAGACAGACAGAGAGAGAGAGAGAGAGAGAGAGACGCCGTGAAGTTAATATAAGGGATTTAATAAAACAAACCCGTAAAAACAAAGTTTTTGACTATAAATCCCTTATATATGAGACATAACTAACAGTAGTGATTATTTTTAAACATTTACAGACTGACACTGAGTGATGTCCCTTGTCTTTAATAAATGGGGGTGGGATGTGAGGGGGTGTCGGCACGACGGTCGTCGTCAACACGACGGTCGGCGTCAACTCAAACTCACGTGGAACTGGAATTTAAAAAAACAATAACAAACAGTGAATTTTGAATTACATACCTCATATAAGGATAAACTAAAAATGCATTAATTTAATTACGGTACGTTCGATCGATCTGAAATTTTGATACGATGCATTGTTAGGTTCGACGGGTCCGTGTGCCAAATTTCAGTTTGATCGGATCATGGGAAGTGGGTCATTTTTGACTTCTGTTTTTCCGCCCGCCGAGCCCAAGACAGAGACAGAGAGAGAGAGAGAGAGAGAGAGACGAGACGCCGTGAAGTTAATATAAGGGATTTAATAAAACAAACCCGTAAAAACAAAGTTTTTGACTATAAATCCCTTATATATGAGACATAACTAACAGTATTGATTATTTTCAAACATTTACAGACTGAATCTGTCTTAACTCAACTTTGCATCATAACCCTAGTGGGGGGGAGGGGTGGGTGGGGAGGGGTGGGTGGGAGAGGGGAAAAGTCTGGTCACCGATTCGCTTGACCGAGCTCAGAGTGACACGTAAAATGTAAACAAAAGCGCCCGTCGCTTCGTTGGGTCGCCTCAATGCGTCAGCTCAAAATTTCACGTGGCAAAAAAACAATAACAAACCGTGAATTTAAATTACATACCTCATATAAGGATAAACTAAAAATGCATTAATTTAATTACGGTACGTTCGATCGATCTGAAATTTTGATACGATGCATTGTTAGGTTAGACGGGTCCGTGTGCCAAATTTCAGTTCGATCGATCATGGGAAGTGGGTCATTTTTGACTTCTGTTTTTCCGCCCTGCCCGCCCGCCGAGCCCAAGACAGAGAGAGACGGCCGCGAAGTTAATATAAGGGATTTAATAAAACAAACCCGTAAAAACAAAGTTTTTGACTATAAATCCCTTATATATGAGACATAACTAACAGTATTGATTATTTTCAAACATTTACAGACTGACACCGAGTGATGTCCCTTGTCTTTAATAAATGGGGGTGGGATGCGAGGGGGTGTCGGCACGACGGTCGGCGTCAACACGACGGTCGGCGTCAACTCAAACTCACGTGGAACTGGCAGAAAAAAAAACAATAACAAACAGTGAATTTTGAATTACATACCTCATATAAGGATAAACTAAAAATGCTCTAATTTAATTACGGTACGTTCGATCGATCTGAAATTTTGATACGATGCATTGTTAGGTTAGACGGGTCCGTGTGCCAAATTTCAGTTTCGATCGGATCATGGGAAGTGGGTCATTTTTGACTTCTGTTTTTCCGCCCGCCGCCCGCCGAGCCCAAGAGAGACAGAGAGAGAGAGACGGCCGCGAAGTTAATATAAGGGATTTAATAAAACAAACCCGTAAAAACAAAGTTTTTGACTATAAATCCCTTATATATGAGACATAACTAACAGTATTGATTATTTTCAAACATTTACAGACTGACACCGAGTGATGTCCCTTGTCTTTAATAAATGGGGGTGGGATGTGAGGGGGTGTCGGCACGACGGTCGGCGTCAACACGACGGTCGGCGTCAACTCAAACTCACGTGGAACTGGGAAAAAAAAACAATAACAAACAGTGAATTTTGAATTACATACCTCATATAAGGATAAACTAAAAATGCATTAATTTAATTACGGTACGTTCGATCGATCTGAAATTTTGATACGATGCATTGTTAGGTTAGACGGGTCCGTGTGCCAAATTTCAGTTCGATCGGATCACGGGAAGTGGGTCATTTTCGACTTTTGTTTTTCCGCCCGCCGAGCCCATGAGAGATGAGAGAGAGACAGAGACGGCCGCGAAGTTAATATAAGGGATTTAATAAAACAAACCCGTAAAAACAAAGTTTTTGACTATAAATCCCTTATATATGAGACATAACTAACAGTATTGATTATTTTCAAACATTTACAGACTGACACCGAGTGATGTCCCTTGTCTTTAATAAATGGGGGTGGGATGTGAGGGGGTGTCGGCACGACGGTCGGCGTCAACACGACGGTCGGCGTCAACTCAAACTCACGTGGAAGTGGGAAAAAAAAACAATAACAAACAGTGAATTTTAAATTACATACCTCATATAAGGATAAACTAAAAATGCATTAATTTAATTACGGTACGTTCGATCGATCTGAAATTTTGATACGATGCATTGTTAGGTCAGACGGGTCCGTGTGCCAAATTTCAGTTCGATCGGATCATGGGAAGTGGGTCATTTTTGACTTCTGTTTTTCCGCCCGCCGAGCCCAGCCAGACAGAGAGAGAGAGAGAGAGAGAGACGGCCGCGAAGTTAATATAAGGGATTTAATAAAACAAACCCGTAAAAACAAAGTTTTTGACTATAAATCCCTTATATATGAGACATAACTAACAGTATTGATTATTTTCAAACATTTACAGACTGACACCGAGTGATGTCCCTTGTCTTTAATAAATGGGGGTGGGATGCGAGGGGGTGTCGGCACGACGGTCGGCGTCAACACGACGGTCGGCGTCAACTCAAACTCACGTGGAACTGGGCAGAAAAAAAACAATAACAAACAGTGAATTTTGAATTACATACCTCATATAAGGATAAACTAAAAATGCTCTAATTTAATTACGGTACGTTCGATCGATCTGAAATTTTGATACAATGCATTGTTAGGTTAGACGGGTCCGTGTTCCAAATTTCAGTTCGATCGGATCATGGGAAGTGGGTCATTTTTGACTTCTGTTTTTCCGCCCGCCCGCCCGCCGAGCCCAAGACAGAGAGAGAGAGAGAGAGAGAGAGAGAGAGAGAGAGAGAGAGAGAGAGAGAGAGAGAGAGAGAGACGGCCGCGAAGTTAATATAAGGGATTTAAAAATTACTTGAGATCGACGTCAGGTCAACAACGCACATCATCTCTAGCTCTTCTTTCAATCGAAAGTGAACTTACCAGTCAAATTAACTTCGATGAAATAATCACCAATTTTGCAAACATTAAAGCAAGAAAAGTTAGGCTTTGAACCTTTGATATAGGACATATGAGTGGATCGATGGAGTGTTACTTAAATTTACTTTTAATTGTGAGTTCTATCGTTATGTATGAGATAATGAGTTTGACACATTGACACTTTGTTTTTATTTATAATACATGATAGTTCAAGTTTTGCAGTATTCTTTATTAACGCAACAATATCCCGTTTTATCCTTCAATTTATTTGGTATTATTTAGTAAATAATAAACTGCAAATTAGTATTGTTTCTGTCTTATGCATTTTTTGATATTCACGTTGTATGACTGTCACTGTCAGACTGCGTAATTATTGTCTAACAAATGAAAAATCGCACAGCTGAAACTTGTCAATTTATCAAGGGCGCCAAAAATCTAGTTACGCCTCTGAGTTTAGGACTCATGTGATTTCATATTGTTGTTGTTGTTCGTCTGTCATAGTTGATGATGACCACTCTCATTATATTAGTCCAGTGCTAGGCCGCCACATGTGTCCTATGGATGATGATGATGAGTGACTTGCGCTGTGAATTTGTTTAAAGTGAGGGAGATTTGCGCGACACGTCGACCTCACTCTCTTGCCCAAAGCCATCTGATCCAGCAGCAAGACGTTGTCGTGACGGCTGGGGATGGGGTTGGGTGCAGTGGATGACCAGGACGTCCTGTGTGTCTCGTCATGCTCTAAGCACTCCACTATGCTTTGCTGTAAGTCGCCTCTTGCCCTTTGGCTCATAGAAGATCCATCGCGTGGGCAGCCGAAAACAGTCTTCACTGGGTAGACCAATCCCACTTCACCAAGGTTTGTATACCATCAGTTACCCTCACCTGGTTTAGCCGGTCAGTCGAGACAGATTTCATATGAAACTAGTAAAAACCTACATCTTAATCATATCTCATATCTGATGTGATCAAATTCATTTCAAGGAAGTACTAAATTAAAAGAAATTCAAAGTTTTAAAAAAAAATCATAGGAATGAGAGAGTTATGCTATACAAGTGCAACATCATTCATGATTGGGTGTAGCAAATTTTTTCCACACCATTTTTCTATTAATGCATGGAAAAATTACCTGCATCACTTTAGTTATGTCTACTTCAACAATTTTTAAGTCTGTGTTAATTTAAGTGTTACTTATTTAAATAAGTGAATATAAACTAGGTATAGCTTCATTATTATCTATTTTTAATCAAAGTCTTAGCATTGGGCATTATTGATATTCAGATATTCTTCTTTTAAAGGATAACAGTTTCCAATTATTGTATTTGGTTCTCTTCAGCCATTGATATGTGTCACTGCTGTGTCACAACACAGATTTAAAATAAGTATAAGGAATGCATTTTATTAGTCCATTTCTTGCCATCAATTTTATCCCTAGACATTCACTGTAATTTTATCTATCTAAAGAATTAAAGAAGGTTCTAACTATAATTTTGAGCTAGAATTAGTTACAAAGAGGGTATACAGAAAACTAACTACCACTTAAATGCAACTGCGTTAATGTAACAAATATAAATTGTAGTACAATGTAACATTTTTTGTAGGTTATCATGATGGGATAATTTGGTTTGGATTAGACTCTATTCTATCCTAACCAATTTTAAAGAAAAATGAATGCTTGCAAGAACATTTTTGCTACATTTTATTACATTTGTACTTTGAAATATAAAAGTTATGTTTTTAAAAAAATAAAAAAATCTTTATTTTCTGGTTGTTGTCTACTTGGATTACAGCTGTTTTTCATTTAAAAAAAAACTTTTTGTTTTTGTTTGTTTGCTGAGGAAGGCTTCTGGCTGATTTGTTCCTTGTCTTGTTGTCAGACTTACCCTTACCCTGTTCAACAACTTCCTTATTACCTGAGCCGACCTGATGCAAGTCTTTTCCCCCACCAAACCTTTTTTTTTAAACCATTATCCAAGGATGAGCTTTTAAAAGAAATTCCCAGAGCTTTGTAGCTGATATTGAATTTCCCAAAGTCATGGACTGTTCAGTATTTGTTTTGAAATTGAATGGGATTTTCTGGAATGTCTCTTAATATTCTTGCTAAGACTTCAATTATTTATTTAGACCTGTGTATCTATGGCTTTATGTAAGCTGAGTTATCAAAACTAAAGCTTATCAAGAATGATATATGATCCACCATGGATAGACTTTCTGATCTGGCTTTACTATCAGACTATCAGTCAAATGTTGACAGGTATTTATTTTCGTGAAGTGACTGACTGGTTGGCAGCTTTGAAGACCAGGAAAGGATAACTTTAAATAAAAGTAAATATAATTTTCAATATCAGTAACACATAACATTGTTAGCTAACTTTTCTTAAATATTTTTAACAATTGAACTTCAACTCATGTGTTGTTAACAAGAAGGAAGACTGTGGTAGGCTGTCAGGGGTATGAGAATCACTGAGTGAATGTTTGTTTACTGTGTGAACTCTCTTCATGAATATAATGTTTTGAGCGAACTCCTGGTCAAACGGGTGTGTGGCCAGAGGACGCGCCAGGGTCAGTTGAGTCCAGTTTGTGGGGTTTATAAAAGATGAGTTGAGTCGAGACTCGCTAGAGACGGAGTTGCGCATTGTTGTGCAGAGAGACCGGTCGGGGTAGACCGGGGAGTTACAGCGTAACACACAGTTGAGGTTTAATGTCGCCCAGAAGCGGTCAGGTCGGACCGAGGGGACTTAGACACTGTGTGTGAAGAGGACTTGAGCAGGGGCCCTGTACAGTGTGTACAGTAGAATAAACGTTGACTTGTACCCAGTCTTGTGTCATCTATTGAGTGTGTATGCAGCGGAGAGCAAGGCCCAATCCACCAAACATCCGATAATTTTCAATATCAGTAACACATAACATTGTTAGCTTACTTTTCTGAATATTTTTAACAATTGAACTTCAACTCATGTGTTGTTAACAAGAAGGAAGACTGTGGTAGGCATAGCCTGCAGAGATTTAAGATTTCATGGCGGGATTGGATACAGATTGTGACTGAACATTCAAGGGGACAAAAAAAAACTTCATTTCAACTAATTTTTTAATTTCATATTTTTTATTAATCATTATGTTAGCATTTTCTGTTATAGAACATAGAATTCCTGCAAGAACAATAAGTCACTTTATCTTTATTTGAAAACTGCTCCACACTGAATAGCCCAAAACAAAATATGTTGAAAATGAGCGATTATATACATGACAAAGTATAAAAAATATCAAAAGACTGGCATATCATGAAAATCCACTAAAACTGTAAGAAAAGCATGACATACTTTGTAAAATAGTGTTCATTAAATTAAGTATCTTTAAAAAAACAATCATTGGGTGGAGAGGGGGAAAACGCAAAATATTTAAATTGGACG
>CALYLW010001183.1:0-139127 GCA_944989445.1 Ampullaceana balthica
CATATCTAACTAAAGGTTATTATACAGTACACCCCACCATACCTAAAGACTTTTCCTAAACGGGGCTGTCCATAAAGCACGTCACGCTCCAGGAGGGGGGAGGGGGTGTAAGAAAGTGTGACAGTTTGTGACAGGGGGAGGGGGGGTCCGGCAACGTGTGACGTCAGAGTGTTTTCTATTAAATTTTAATTATTTTGTATATAAAAAATAATTTTTTTGTTTAAAAAAGTGACGTACTTTAGAGGGGTCCGAGATTTTTGACAGGGGGAGGGAGGGGGTTAAAATTTTGTCAAAAATAGCGTGACGTACTTTATGAACACCCCCAATCTACGAAGATATAATGCTAATCCTAACTCTTCCAAAATGTATCCTTTTTGTCTTATCTCTTTTTCAATATTACAACCGAAACAAACCATCTATTTGTTTCGGTTCTTAGAGCTGACATTGTTTTAGCTTCTGGTCATCGCAGTGGTTCTAAGACAGACGTGTCTCTGGTCACCCAAGTGGTTCTAAAACAGACGTGTCTCTGGTCACTTGACTGGTTCTAAGACAGACGTGTCTCTGGTCACCCAAGTGGTTCTAAGACAGACGTGTCTCTGGTCACAGAAGTGGTTCTAAGACAGACGTGTCTCTGGTCACCCAAGTGGTTCTAAGACAGACGTGTCTCTGGTCACCCAAGTGGTTCTAAGACAGACGTGTCTCTGGTCACCCGAGTGGTTCTAAGACAGACGTGTCTCTGGTCACAGAAGTGGTTCTAAAAGAGTTAACTCTCAAATCCTCCAAACGATATTTCTTTTCAACGTGTGATATCTCCCTTCGTGTTTTTGTTTCCTTTTATTGCGCATGAAGACACATGACAACACAGAAAAAAGTCCAGGAGTTCAAGCCTCCCCAAATAAAATAACACCTCTCAAATAAATATTTACAACACATGTGCACAAACTTTTTCAAAAGTCAAATTGTTTATTATTATTCCCTGAGCTTTATTTCCACATAATTAGAATCAGTGACATGATATTACACAACAAAAAAAAACAACAACATAATTTGTAAACGAACCAAAAATCGTAATTTATAAAATATAACAGAGCCTCGTCGGATGTAGAACAAATTTCTTGAACATCTTGCAATAAATAAGTCTCACCGTGGGAAGAGTTCCATCCTCTTATCGTATCGATACTAGTTTACCGATTACCCGAAATATCGATTACATAATAAATATTGACAATTAAATAAAACTGAAGCAAAGTAAGTGGATAACAAATCCAGACGTCTATCCAGAATATGTCAAACAATTTCAATCCAATGTAAACATATTATATAATCTGCTGTATAGAAAGAGCGTCTGTATCAAATAAGATAAGATAAGATAAGGCGCTGGATGATAAAGTAATATGATAATTTCGATGTCAAAGTGACGAAAGCTGCCAAGTATCCAGTAATAAATGCTTTATTCCTTGAACGATTAGGTCATAAATGCTTTACATTTTAGCCAAGTAACGTTTAACATTGCAAGGATTATACGGACAATGTGTAACATTGCAAGGATTATACGGACAATGTGTAACATTGCAAGGATTATACGGACAATGTGTAACATTGCAAGGATTATACGGACAATGTGTAACATTGCAAGGATTATACGGACAATGTGTAACATTGCAAGGATTATACGGACAATGTGTAACATTGCAAGGATTATACGGACAATGTGTAACTAAAGAAATACGTTTACTCTCTATTCGTTATTCAACAAATTTGTTTAAAAAATTGTTGTTTTTTACAGGCACACAAAGACAAGTTATTCATTTCTTTTTTACCTTTAAAGCTAACGAACACATCAATTTAAGTGAAGAAATAAATACAAATGTAATTGTTTAAGGAATAATCTAATCGAGAGAACAAATATGGAGGATGCAGTTAAAAAGTGTGCCCGTTCTGTTGAAAGCAAGAAAACAAATATTTGATAGGTCATGAGCCTGATTGGATGTTATGAATGGGGTCATTGGGTTCAACATATGAAAATGATCCTCTTAATGAATGGGGTCACTGGGTTCAACATTTGGAAGTGATCCTCTTAATGAATGGGGTCACTGGGTTCAACATATGGAAGTGATCCTCTTAATGAATGGGGTCACTGGGTTCAACATATGGAAGTGATCCTCTTAATGAATGGGGTCACTGGGTTCAACATATGGAAGTGATCCTCTTAATGAATGGGGTCACTGGGTTCAACATATGGAAGTGATCCTCTTAATGAATGGGGTCACTGGGTTCAACATATGGAAGTGATCCTCTTAATGAATGGGGTCATTGGGTTCAACATATGGAAGTGATCCTCTTACTGAATGCATAGAATGATATGTACCTGGAGTCATGTCTGGGTGGCGTTTATTAATGACGTCACGCTGCCAGATTGAAAAAAGGGGGGGTGTCTTACAATATAGTTTATTATGGTGTAAAAGGTTAAAGTTCACAGGCTTGTTGTCATGGATACACGTGGACATTTATTTGTTTGACCTTCATGAACACTACAACATGGCAGTATGTCACATCAGAGTCATCATACATTGACTTAGAAGTCATAAATTTAACACACAATAAAATAATTATGCTTATTAAATGTCACAATATTGATAAAAACAATGTATAAAAATTATTTCTAAAAAAATATTTTTTTATAAAAAATGACTTTGTTATAAAGTTATGAAACCGATCATTAATATGCATATTGGGGAAATGTAAATATCCCTAGCACATGAAGTAGAGCACAGTCGTTGGAGCTGGTGATTTTTTAACTTGATGAGTGGTAACAACAGATTCTCTCATGAGAAAAGGCAAAGTCAAATATTCCTGAGACTTTTGTAAAGTAGATTACATGTCAACATATTTAGTCTGGCAAGGTCATTATTCAATATAACATTTACACTCCAGCATGGCTATAATACAATGTGTGAACTCATCTTCAGGATAGTAATTATTTACAGGGCATGTTTTCCTTCTAAGGTTCGTTGGTCCGTGTACAAACTCGTTTGAAAGTTGCACAGCATTCAATATATTATTTACACTTATCAAAATTAGCTGCACGGTAATTCTTAACTGCTGCATATCTGCGTGGCCGCGCAGCCTAAAGGGAACATTGTACAGGGCAAATATTTAGTTATGAATTATTCTTAAATTTGACATGCAGTCGTTGTGATTACCTTGGTGAAAGAGATAAACGCATTATTTAATTATGTATGGATTTCTCAAGCCGTTTATAAAACCAACTTTATAGTTAACCTAGATCTCAACAAATGAGTGATTTAAAATATTAAAAAATTGCAACAATAACAAAAATAATAATAATAATAATTTTAAAAAACACAAGATTCTGTATCTTGTCTATAGAGACAATTGTAATTTTTATTAAATCCTTTATATTATTAACTCGTGGTGTCTGCACCCTTGATTGCTTGTCGAGAAAACTTTGGATCGATTTTTAACAAACTTCATCGTAAGCTAGCAAGCTGAAATTTAGCAGGCAGTTTGGTGGCGATGATAAAAACTATGTATCAAAATTTCAGATCGATCGCCCGTACGGTAATTAAATTATTGATTTTTTAGATTATTTTTTTTATTCCTATGTATCATGTTATTTTTTAAGATAGAGCGTCGCGGTGCGTATTATATTGAACAACCTTTCTGTCGCGCAATAAGGTGCGTATTTTATTGACAACACTTTTTATAAACATATTCCTGATCGGTGCGCATTATATTAAACATGTTTTACGACACAACTACAAATTTGTATTTTTGGATGGTCTTGCGCTGCGTATTATTATGAACATTCTTTTAGTTACGTCTCATACATAAAGGATTTATAGTAAAAAACTTGGTTTTTTACGGGTTTTTTTTATTATGAGATAACATGAAATAACTGCAGCTTAGTTGTAGAATTCACCCTGAGTTTTATACTGTGATTACGTCACAAGCAGCTGGGCTTTGAGAGTAGAGTGTCATTCTAAATTAAATGAAATTGTGTCATTGAAAATGTGTTATGAATGAGGCAAGTCACTGAGAATGGTATATGACTTCCCATTGAATATATTATATGATTGCCGTTAATGAGAAAGTTGCATATTTGAATGGGGCGCGAACTATGAGTACCTATCATCACCGGTCGTATGCATCTATTGATGGATGTTGTATCAATATATGGATACAAGAAACAAACCGCCAAAGAATGAAGTCAAAGCTGCCTCATGTGGACAATTTGTTGTTGAATGAAGTAAAGTTGAAAATTACAAAATAACCTCCCCCACCCATTTCCCTCATTTTAAAAACAAATGGTTTTATTTTAATAAATTTGAATTTTCGTTGGTAACTCAACCAATTGAAAGAGACCCACCAAATTGAATCCGTTGTTCAGGTAGGGAAGACGGACATAAGACATACGTGGCCAAACACAAAACTTAACCCCTGCTGAGTTCACAGAACAAATAATATGGATGGTGCTCACATTGTCAAATTAGGCCCATGAATACACAAAGCCTTTCACAAATTGTTTTTTTCTTCAATGAGTCATTATTCTCAACAACAAGAAAAATTTCGTGTTCAAAATCTTTTGACAAACCAGTGAGGTCATTTGTAGCTTCCACGCCCTTCTAAATTGTTGAAATGAGTCCATGAGTCAGTGGCTATAGTTACGGGATGACGTCATTGAATTCACCAGTGTTTATCTCTTAGATTCGGTTATAAAGCATATAATGCAGTTTCGCCGTTTCGTTTTTCAAAATGGCCACCTGAGCCCTGAGTTTCAAATTCTCTTGTTCTAAGAACGCTGCCCTCATGGCAATCTCTTCCTCCTTCTGACGCCTCGCGTCTCTCGACCTCTTCGCCGCCTCGTTATTCTTCCGCCGCCTGTCCCAGTACGCATCGTCTTTCTTTACATCCGCAGACGAACTAGATCGTTTTCTCTTTTCCCCATCGCTTCCGTTAGAGTCATCGCCTCCCAGAGACACAGGACTGGACGTACTGACCCGCGAGCTACCATTCCCTTCCCCACCGCTGACGTTTCCGCCGCTGGAGCAGTTGTTGGTGTTGGTTGTGGTGGCGCTGGTGGTTGTGGTGGCGCTGGTGCTGCTGGTGTTGTCACGGTTCTCGGCTCTTCGTTTTCTCTGAAGGAGGTGTGACGTCAGAGGCGTCAGCGGAAACGAGGGAAAACCAGAAGGAGAAACTGAATCGTACAGGGACTGAAACGTCGCCGGTGAGGGGGACAGAGACCCCGCGGCCCCCGACATAAGGGGGTTGCTGTACATGCCGAAGGGGTCCATGGGATACATTTTGAAAGGTTTCATACTCATGCCCCGGGGGTCAGGGAGTCTGTCAGTTGGTTTCATGATGTCGTCCCCCGACATTGACGTCACCTGGCCGGGGGAGCTGGGATTTGTGAATCCTCGATCACTTCCGGAAATGAAATGGTGAGGCGGGCTCGCGGATGCCATGTTGGACCTCATGATCTGAGACAGCTGGGGTAGGTCATGTAGATGTGACGTTGGGAACGCGATAGGTCCCGGTGCTGCACTGGACATCAAACTGCCGGACCCTTGACCCGGCGGACCGGCCTGCCCGACGGGAGATGACGAAATAACAGGTTTGATGTCTTCGTGTGTCTCCGACGACGTGCTGTCGGAAGACGCACGACCAGAGTCGCTGCTGACGTGGTCCATAGGACGCATGACGTGGTCCATGGGGCTGGTCATCTTATTCATCAGACGTTTGACGTGATCGACCGGACGCGAGACATGCTTGGATGTCCCTCCGTAAGAGGACACACTGAGGTCTAAGGCTCCTTCCGACATGATCATTGAGTGATCTGAAAAATAGAAAAAAAACAGTTTTAGTCTGCACAAGTGTACGTAGCATTCATTCTATACAAGGGAACTCAGCATTTAGTCAGGTCTAGTACACGCTGCATTAATATGAATAACTTAATTTTGAAAGTATACACACGGATGCGAAAGAACTCATCATGGCATAATTATGTTTAAAAAACGCCTTATGCTAATATCTGTATTGTAGTCTAAGTTCTAAATTCTTGGCTTAAACCAAATTTGTTAAGTTATGACGTAATACAATGCCATTAAATCTGATCATAAAAATTGTTTCCGTTCGTCACATTTATTCCAACCAATCATCGCCCCTCAAGGCCAGGCTTGGAACCTGGAAAAAGATTTCTAGAAAACATTCCCGCAGGGCGCCTCTAGTCAACCAGCCAGCGCCCTAATTCACACACACCCACACCAACATTTTTAAACGCAAAACAATGTTAAGATTTAACAATTCAAAGACCTCCATAATCCCAGCGACCTTGACGAAGATTTCGATGGGCCAAATCTAGTTGAACATATCTACCTAAAAACAGACCCCCCCCCAAAAAAAAATATTAAAAAAAAATAAATAAAAAATAAAAAACGTACTTCTTTTTTAAAAAAAAATCTCTCCCAGTTATCCGAGGCAGGCCGGAGGGTGGCGGGGAGGAAGGGTTGACGTGATTATAAACAAGGGTTGACGTGATTATAAACAAGGGTTGACGTGATTATAAACAAGGGTTGACGTGATTATAAACAAGGGTTGACGTGATTATAAACAAGGGTTGACGTGATTAGATACAAGGGTTGACGTGATTAGATACAAGGGTTGACGTGATTATAAACAAGGGTTGACGTGATTAGAAACAAGGGTTGACGTGATTAGATACAAGGGTTGACGTGATTATAAACAAGGGTTGACGTGATTAGATACAAGGGTTGACGTGATTAGATACAAGGGTTGACGTGATTATAAACAAGGGTTGACGTGATTATAAACAAGGGTTGCTGTGATTATAAACAAGGGTTGTCGTGATTATAAACAAGGGTTGACGTGATTAGATACAAGGGTTGACGTGATTAGATACAAGGGTTGACGTGATTATAAACAAGGGTTGACGTGATTAGATACAAGGGTTGACGTGATTATAAACAAGGGTTGAGGTGATTAGATACAAGGGTTGACGTGATTATAAACAAGGGTTGCTGTGATTATAAACAAGGGTTGACGTGATTAGATACAAGGGTTGACGTGATTAGAAACAAGGGTTGACGTGATTAGATACAAGGGTTGACGTGATTAGATACAAGGGTTGACGTGATTAGATACAAGGGTTGACGTGATTGGAAACAAGGGTTGACGTGATTATAAACAAGGGTTGACGTGATTAGATACAAGGGTTGACGTGATTAGAAACAAGGGTTGACGTGATTAGATACAAGGGTTGACGTGATTAGATACAAGGGTTGACGTGATTGGAAACAAGGGTTGACGTGATTAGATACAAGGGTTGACGTGATTGGAAACAAGGGTTGACGTGATTAGATACAAGGGTTGACGTGATTATAAACAAGGGTTGACGTGATTAGATACAAGGGTTGGCGTGATTAGATACAAGGGTTGGCGTGATTAGATACAAGGGTTGACGAGTCCGTCTAAGCATCAAACATTAATCTCATGAGTATAAGATGTATAATCTCCGCCTGCATCTCGCCCCCATTAACCCACATTATCTTGTTCCATCACAGCAGCTCACCGCCCCTGGCTGTTTGTGGGTCTTACGGGCAAGAGACTTTCCATTTCATGTTAGAAGGTTTGACTACACGGCGATACAAAACTGAGATAGCCAAACGACTACCGGCAACTGGGGGGGGGGAGGTCGTGTATTACATCAGTTGTTTGATTTCTGCCCCTGGGGCCACATCGTTACAATAACACAGAGAGATGAATGAGTAGTCTGACATTGACGGTATATACTTTGAAATTATCATTTGTTTAGTTCATGACTTTTCATACAGCATATTTTATTCTTATCACGATTTACAAAGATTTTGCGGATTGCTGAAATTTCTAAATTTCTTAGGACAATAGCGGTATTTTCTCATTGTGCCTGTAATTTCTAGCACTATGCCTGTAATATCTACAATTATGTCTGAAATTTCTAGCACTAAGCCTGTAATTTCTAGCACTATGCCAGTAATTTGTAGCACTATGCCTGTAATTTGTAGCACTGTGCCTGTAATTTGTAGCACTATGCCTGTAATTTGTAGCACTATGCCTGTAATTTGTAGCACAATGCCTGTAATTTTTAGCACTATGCCTGTAATTTTGTAGCACTATGCCTGTAATTTGTAGCACTATGCCTGTAATTTGTAGCACTATGCCTGTAATTTGTAGCACTATGCCTGTAATTTGTAGCACTATGCCTGTAATTTTTAGCACTATGCCTGTAATTTGTAGCACTATGCCTGTAGTTTTTAGCACTGTTTGTAATTTCTAGCACTGTTTGTAATTTCTAGCACTATGCCTGTAATTTCGTAGCACTATGCCTGTAATTTTTAGCACTGTTTGTAATTTCTAGCACTATGCGTGTAATTTGTAGCACTATGCCTGTAATTTGTAGCACTATGCCTGTAATTTTTAGCACTATGCCTGTAATTTGTAGCACTATGCCTGTAATTTTTAGCACTGTTTGTAATTTCTAGCACTATGCGTGTAATTTGTAGCACTATGCCTGTAATTTGTAGCACTATGCCTGTAATTTGTAGCACTATGCCTGTAATTTGTAGCACTATGCCTGTAATTTTTAGCACTATGCCTGTAATTTGTAGCACTATGCCTGTAATTTGTAGCACTATGCCTGTAATTTTTAGCACTGTTTGTAATTTCTAGCACTATGCCTGTAATTTGTAGCACTATGCCTGTAATTTGTAGCACTATGCCTGTAATTTCTAGCAATAAGCCTGTAATTTGTAGCACTATGCCTGTAATTTCTAGCAATAAGCCTGTAATTTCTAGCACTATGCGTGTAATTTGTAGCACTATGCCTGTAATTTGTAGCACTATGCCTGTAATTTCTAGCAATAAGCCTGTAATTTCTAGCACTATGCCTGTAATTTGTAGCACTATGCCTGTAATTTGTAGCACTATGCCTGTAATTTCTAGCAATAAGCCTGTAATTTCTAGCACTATGCCTGTAATTTGTAGCACTATGCCTGTAATTTCTAGCACTATGCCTGTAATTTGTAGCAATAAGCCTGTAATTTGTAACACTATGCCTGTAATTTGTAGCACTATGCCTGTAATTTGTAGCACTATGCCTGTAATTTTTAGCACTGTTTGTAATTTCTAGCAATATGCCTGTAATTTCTAGCACTATGCCTGTAATTTCTTGCACTATGCCTGTAATTTCTTGCACTATGCCTTTAATGTCTGGCATTACGACTGTAGTTTCTCATTGGTTTATTATAGTCAAGTGGCTACTCGCTACCATGCAACTATTATAGTCAAGTGTCTACTCGCTACCATGCAGCTATTATAGTCAAGTGGCTACTCGCTACCATCCAGCTATTATAGTCAAGTGTCTACTCGCTACCATGCAGCTATTATAGTCAAGTGTCTACTCGCTACCATGCAGCTATTATAGTCAAGTGTCTACTCGCTACCATGCAACTATTATAGTCAAGTGTCTACTCGCTACCATCCAGCTATTATAGTCAAGTGGCTACTCACTACCATGCAGCTATTATAGTCAAGTGGCTACTCACTACCATCCAGCTATTATAGTCAAGTGGCTACTCACTACCATGCAGCTATTATAGTCAAGTGGCTACTCACTACCATGCAGCTATTATAGTCAAGTGTCTACTCGCTACCATGCAGCTATTATAGTCAAGTGGCTACTCACTACCATGCAGCTATTATAGTCAAGTGTCTACTCGCTACCATCCAGCTATTATAGTCAAGTGTCTACTCGCCACCATCCAGCTATTATAGTCAAGTGTCTACTCGCTACCATGCAACTATTATAGTCAAGTGTCTACTCGCTACCATCCAGCTATTATAGTCAAGTGTCTACTCGCTACCATGCAACTATTATAGTCAAGTGTCTACTCGCTACCATGCAGCTATTATAGTCAAGTGTCTACTCGCTACCATGCAACTATTATAGTCAAGTGTCTACTCGCTACCATCCAGCTATTATAGTCAAGTGGCTACTCGCTACCATCCAGCTATTATAGTCAAGTGTCTACTCGCCACCATCCAGCTATTATAGTCAAGTGTCTACTCGCTACCATGCAACTATTATAGTCAAGTGTCTACTCGCTACCATCCAGCTATTATAGTCAAGTGGCTACTCGCTACCATCCAGCTATTATAGTCAAGTGTCTACTCGCTACCATGCAGCTATTATAGTCAAGTGTCTACTCGCTACCATGCAGCTATTATAGTCAAGTGGCTACTCGCTACCATGCAGCTATTTTAAAGGACGAGAACTTCTTCGGTTTGACTCATCCAATCGATGCTGACATCTTGTCCACTGGACGCAGCGTCCAGCAGTTGGAAGGCCACTGCAATGACGTCATGACCTCATATTAGTTAAGTCATCTCCCGCCCCTCTCCCCCACCACGCACTATTTTCTTACTGACGAGACGTTCACCCACAAGTTTCTCGGTCGCTAAGTAGACTTTCTATGAACACATTTCTTTGACATTAAAAAGTACAACCGTATTTCAACCACCCCCCTTCCCCCACACACACTTTCTATTATGTTTTGAGCCGATTGATTAAACAAGTCAGTACATTGTACATTGAGACAAAAATGAAATTACATTTGTATTTTAATGGAGGTGAAAACAATTAATGATTGAGTCCACTTGGATCGCTATTGTGTAAATGTATTCAACATTTTGTTGTTCAGACATTGACTTCAATCTCCTAACAATAAATTTTGTTGGCATAAAATTATAAAAGAAATATCGCTAACAACGTTTCAAGAAACCGCATGTTCTTTGATCGCAGATTAAGAAAATATGAATATGAGGTTGGTTGATAAGTTCAATTTTTGTGTACCTCAGATCGAGTTAACACTAAAGCTATAGACCAAACATGTGATCAAACAACATTTCTAAAACCCCAACTATATGACAACTTCGGAAACACAAACATACATCAGTTGCACACAGTCACGTGACCAGAGTATAGCCATACCCCAATCATTTAATATGCAGCACCATTTGAACAAATGTAATCAAAAAGTGAATTTATTTTACAACAATAAAGCGAATGCTTGTTCGTTTCTATTTTATTTATTTATTTAAATGTTCACTTACCTTTAAAAAGCAAAACTGGAATCAAATCTTGTGAATGAAAATCGAAGATTTACGCCCTATAAAATATTAATCTCCTTTTGTGTAATTTCCGATTCTTTCAATCAATGATTGAATCTGCGCTCATTTAAAGATGTAAAAATGGTTGAACTTCAAGGAATAATTTGTTGACAACTGTAGCCAGCACGCTTCAAACACGCCAAATTCATTTTGTCTCCATGCGCACCACGGTGTGAAATTGTGTTGCAGTTTTCTTTTGGAGTGTTTTTGTTTTAAATCCAAATTCACTTGACTATTAAATGTTATTCTTCGTTTCGAAAAAAATAATTCCAAGTACGGCTTCAAGTTTCTCAGCGCGATTTGCCGTTCCGTACCAGCTGTGCGTACAATCCAAGTCTGGATGCCACTAATCCACAGTGCGTGCAGTTTGAAATGATCCGTAGTTTAACGAGACATATATTTTTTCAAAGTTCCTAAAAGTGTGGACAACAAAGTCTGAACTCCCAACGGACACTCCTGCTCGCCTGCGATTGACCGCGGCTAATGACTGACCAGTGGTTGTATGTTGTAAAGCAGACGCATCCGTGACCAGGACTGAACTGCGCCAATACGCAGGAGATTTTTTTTTGGTCTTTGCGTGACCGGTGGTCGTTTTCGCGTAGTGGTCAGTAACTTTGACCGTAGACGGTGCAAGTCCAGGCTGTGGGGCACCGCGGGCTGCCCAGTGGCCAGCATCGAGACCTGCTGTCTGCGGACTGCTCGCGTCGCCTGTTGTTTTGGGTGCAGCGATGAGTGCAGGAAAAACATGTTCAGTATTGGTCAGTACTTAGTGACGTAGTGGAAGGTTCAAGAAGAGACTGGACATATCAAGAGTCCAGAGGTAGTTGGCGCTGGCGCTACATAATCAATAATTAGCACTTGGACCAAAAGTGTATGCACAAAGTAATCTCAGTCAAAGACATAGATGTGGATATTGACACGGACATAGACTCATGTAACCTGAAAATTTGAATGACTAAAGTATCCATCCATTTTAACGTCTGTTAATACATGCTTTAGTCATACATATTTTATTTTTTATTTTGACAAACACAAAAAGGTTCTCACATTTTTTAATATTTTTTTTTGCAGCGGTTTAACACCCATGAATAAAACATACAACCTACCCTAAGTGTAAACATACACCCTACCCTAAGTGTAAACATACACCCTACCCTAAGTGTAAACATACACCCTACCCTAAGTGTAAACATACACCCTACCCTAAGTGTAAACATACACCCTACCCTAAGTGTAAACATACACACTACCCTAAGTGTATTCAATTTTCAATGAAATAAAATGTACATTTTTTTAACAATCACTTTTATTAAACCTATTTTTTTTAAATATTCAAATTTCTCCCGAGTATTGTAAACCGACACCGTACTATTCAGGTACGAGGTTGGAGTACATTTATTCACACCTGTGAGTTCATGTACATGTAACTATGTTCATATCAATCATAATTTAAATTTCATACACGGAATAATTAATTATCCGAAAATATAAACAATAAAATAGCCCTAGTCACTCACTGGCTGGCTGGCTGGAGGGAACCGTAACGCTATGACGTCATTGTAATCATTGTTTGAACTTATATTTCAATACAAGGTGTGCATCAGGTGGCGTGCAAAATAATTATAAATTAAAGATTCTGGCCGAAAAAAATATTATATGACGTCATTGGTTTAGCTTATATTTTGATTTTTGAAAAGGGAACGATGTAAAAAGAGGATTTGAGGATTTATAATTATAAAATACTTTCTGTGCATTTCAGGATGTTTAATATTTCGTATTTATCAAACAAAGGTAAGTTGCTTGAGCTTTTGACAAAAAATGTTCGCGCCGAAGGCGGCCTAAAACACTTAGTGTTAAATATATTTATACAATTTGTGAAATAAAGGGTTTAGGGGGGGGGGAGAGTTTATTAAATAAAATTCATTTTGAATTAAAAATTATTGAACGACTTTAAAATTATTTTATTTTATTTTCAAATAATAATATCATTTACAACTACTAAAGGAAATAAAAATTTGTAAACCAAAACTTTAAGGAGTGTTGTTGGTCTCAGATCGACGAAAAATTAGTTTTTTAATGGAAATCTGGTTTTTATGTTGTTTGGTTTCTTTAACCCTTTATTTATCAAATTGACATTAATAATCGGCATCCTTCCGTCTCGCGAGACGATGGTGCATCACCGTTGTGTTGGGTTGTATTTCCTCGAGTGGCTGTGCAGTCCTATCCTTGAGTGACAGTCTTTACCACAGCTTTTACACAAGAGTTCTGTGCTTCCAAATGTTTTGGCCTTTCTCCTAGCTCTTCTGTCTGTAGCCTCCTCCATCCTTCGCTCCTCGGCTACTATGACGCCCTCTTTGACAACTGCGCGCCACGTAGATCGGTCTTCTGCCTTGCACTCCCAGTTGCTTGTGCGTATTCTGGCTGCTTTCATGTCCCTTTGGCAGACATCTTAAAATCGCAGACGTGGGCAACCTGTCTTCCTGTGAAATTAACATGAAACATTATAATGAAATATTTTAAAATATATAAAATTATTTTTTTTAAAGCCAATTATTGGGAATTTTTATTTTTTTTATCACAATTCTGTGTTTTAAATCTGTTACCATGCTGTCTTTTTAGCCGTAACTAGTTGTGTGTTGTTATTAGTTGTAACAATCTGTTGTTGTTGTTGTTATGTAGTTGTAACAAGTTTTGTGTGGAAACAAATTGTGGAGGATTAAGAAAAAAAGTGGCAATACTGTGAGATATTAATCTTATTTGCTATCAATATTATGTTATACCAATCTTATGTGATACAATTATTACATGATACCAATCTTATATGATGCCAATCTTAAGTTTTACCAATCTTATATGATACTAATTTTATGTGATGCCTTTCCTACACATCTCTAATCTCTACCCACCTCCTACCTACGCCTATCATTTTAGGCCTCTCAACCCCCTAGCGCCCCCCCCATCACCCAAGGCCTCTCCATCGCCTACCTGCTGACCAGCGCCCCTTACAGTTCTCTGCCCCCCCCCCGGGGGCCGTGACTCCAAAGGAGATAATTCCATTGACCACGCTCTGTAAACCTATGCAGATTGCGGCATTCCATACTGCACGCGCCGGGTCACCGTGACCTAGCGTCCTCCTTACGACCTTCTCGTCCTGGCCCCAGGTCAGTTTCCACCCTCTCCCCGCCCCCTCACGACTACAGTCAAGGTCTCGCTCGAATTACAGTTCTGCAGGAGTTCTCAAAAACTTTGACCTAGGGCTCCTCCAAGCACGCCCTCAAGTGTAACATAAAATACTACGTATGATGTGTCCATTAATCTAAAGTGGTATTCCATAAAATTAAAATTCTAACAATTTAGGTTCAAATTCTAGCCATGGCCACGCCCCCAGAAAATATTGTAAGGGAAACCACTGGAGCACGCCTAGGGGTAAGGGGAGACAATCCACGAAAAAAGTGAGAAATTAAGACGAATAGAGTTATCAGTGAACTTTGTTGGTGGCTATCATTTGAAATCAAAAGGCACAATATAAAAGATTAAATGTTTCCACCATCACCACTGTTCGTCTTTCTCAAATCCCAAACAATTTTTTACTTGATTTAAGTAACATTATCATTTAAAAAAAATTTATTTAAATAAAATTATTTTTTTCCTGATTAATATTTATTCAAAAATTAATTATTTGTTTAAAATTCCATACCTTGAATTATGGCATCCTTACTTCAGGGCTTCCCATACCTTGAATTATGGCATCCTTACTTCAGGGCTTCCCATACCTTGAATTATGGCGTCCTTACTTCAGGGCTTCCCATACCTTGAATTATGGCGTCCTTACTTCAGGGCTTCCCATACCTTGAATTATGGCATCCTTACTTCAGGGCTTCCCATACCTTGAATTATGGCGTCCTTACTTCACGGGTTCCCATACCTTGAATTATGGGGTCCTTACTTCAGGGCTTCCCATACCTTGAATTATGGCATCCTTACTTCAGGGATTTCCATACCTTGAATTATGGCATCCTTACTTCAGGGCTTCCCATACCTTGAATTATGGCGTCCTTACTTCAGGGCTTCCCATACCTTGAATTATGGCATCCTTACTTCAGGGCTTCCCATACCTTGAATTATGGCGTCCTTACTTCACGGGTTCCCATACCTTGAATTATGGGGTCCTTACTTCAGGGCTTCCCATACCTTGAATTATGGCATCCTTACTTCAGGGCTTCCCATACCTTGAATTATGGCATCCTTACTTCAGGGCTTCCCATACCTTGAATTATGGCATCCTTACTTCAGGGCTTCCCATACCTTGAATTATGGCATCCTTACTTCAGGGCTTCCCATACCTTGAATTATGGCGTCCTTACTTCACGGGTTCCCATACCTTGAATTATGGGGTCCTTACTTCAGGGCTTCCCATACCTTGAATTATGGCGTCCTTACTTCAGGGCTTCCCATACCTTGAATTATGGCATCCTTACTTCAGGGATTTCCATACCTTGAATTATGGCGTCCTTACTTCAGGGCTTCCCATACCTTGTTTTACTTATTTTTAAACGCATGAAAACAAGCGTATTTTGCTATCAGAAAAAATAATTCAATTTTAATACAAAATTTTGTTATGAAATTATTTTTAAAAATGCGAAATAATTATTCAAAACAAAAATGTCAAAGTTGAACATGTCAGCCATCCGGTAAGTTGAGCTCTTGGTTTTGACACGTCTACCCCACCCCCCCCCCAACCCCACCCAACAAAGATGGGGGTAACAAGTAAGGTCACGCTAACCTAAGGTTTAGCCTTACATTAACGGAGATGGTACAAATAAAACAGGGGGGGGGGTGTCCATCTTTTAGTCGTAGACCCGGGGGGGGGGCGGGGGATCCAACTCCCTTAACCCCTGTCAAAAAAACCGAGGACCCCACCCCCCCACCACACACACACACTTTACGCCACTAAGATTACCCGTCTGGCCAAGTTCACAGCGACCACCACCTCCCCCCCATCCCCTCCAACGAACAGACGACCGTGAGACCACAGCATCATTGCCACATCCGTGCCTGCGACTCAGTTAAGGCTATTTAAAACTGCTATTGACCCTTACAATAGAGAGGTCTGCATTCAACCTCAGCAACCCCTCCCCCACCCCACCCCAATAGTGCAGTGTATTCCCCATGGCCCCCATCCGACCAGGACAAAAATTTCTTTAGGGGTTTTCGTGGGTTTTTAAAAAAAAATTACTCTTTCGATATCTTTCGGGAAATTATTCGCCAAGTTTTTTTTTCCTCCCTACCACCGCCAACTACAATGAGCCATTTAGCCAATTAGCCATTTAGCCAATTAGCCGGTCTGTCTCCAGAAAGTGTCTAGTCCCTGTGGTTTCTGTAGGGTCTTATGCTAAATTTCTTGATAAAAATGATTTTATCCCGGGATGATTATCAAAATAAAACTTTTCTACTCTGGAATCCCGGGTCTCAGTGGAGAGAAATTGAACTTAAAGTTCAAGACTTTGAATGTCATCCTAGAGTAATGAACTTAAAGTTCAAGACTTTGAATGTCATCCTAGAGTAATGAACTTAAAGTTCAAGACTTTGAATGTCATCCTAGAGTAATGAACTTAAAGTTCAAGACTTTGAATGTCATCCTAGAGTAATGAACTTAAAGTTCAAGACTTTGAATGTCATCCTAGAGTAATGAACTTAAAGTTCAAGACTTTGAATGTCATCCTAGAGTAATGAACTTAAAGTTCAAGACTTTGAATGTCATCCTAGAGTAATGAACTTAAAGTTCAAGACTTTGAATGTCATCCTAGAGTAATGAACTTAAAGTTCAAGACTTTGAATGTCATCCTAGAGTAATGAACTTAAAGTTCAAGACTTTGAATGTCATCCTAGAGTAATGAACTTAAAGTTCAAGACTTTGAATGTCATCCTAGAGTAATGAACTTAAAGTTCAAGACTTTGAATGTCATCCTAGAGTAATGAACTTAAAGTTCAAGACTTTGAATGTCATCCTAGAGTAATGAACTTACAGAAGTGAACACTTACATAGACAATTGAACTTAACGACTTAATGCGTCTTCCTAGATTATCACTTTATGAACAGAAACTGTAGGAAGAAGTTCTACACTTGATAAAAGAAAGTCATTGGGAACTGAAACAACTATTTGTGAATTGTTTGAAGTTCAAATGTTCACTCACCAAATAGAAATAAAAAACGAGATTTATTTCTTAGAATCCATTTCACAGTTCAAAGGTCAAATTTCTCAGCACAAAAAACAACTGAAACATACACACACAAGGAAGCACGTATACAAAAGGACATACATACACACAAGGACACGCATCCGCACAAGGACATATATACACCCACGGACACAGATACAAACACAAGGACACACATACACACAAGGACACGCATCCGCATAAGGACATACATACACTCACGGACACAGATACAAACACAAGGTCACACATACACACAAGGACACGCATCCGCACAAGGACATACATACACTCACGGACACAGATACAAACACAAGGACACACATACACACACAAGGGAACACGTTAAACTATATTATTTGCAATTGTCACGCAAGTAGTTTCAGTCTGTCCGTGGCGCTACTAATTTTAGAAAGCAGGGAAAACCAAATTACTGAACCAATGCATCAAAAGGTGTGCAAATTAAATATGCGCTGTAAAAAGAATATATGACGTCATTGTTTTCGCTGATATTTTAATTTTGGAAAAGGGAACAATGTAAAGAGAGGATTTGATGATGGTTAATTATAACATCAAAAAACAAAGTGGTCGCCTTAGGCGCCCTACAAACCCTATTATAAAATACTTCGTGTACATTTCAGAAAGTTTAGTATTTCGTATTTATCAAACAAGGACAAGTTAGTTGGGCTTTTGAAAAAGGTCGGCGCCGTAGGCACCCTTAAAAATGTGCATTTTTTCAAAATAAATAGATTTCAGCTGAAAACTTCCGTCATTTTTGACGGGTGATACGCTAGTACTTACATAAAGACACATATACACACACAAGGAAACACGTACTTACATAAAGACACATATACACACACAAGGACACACGTACTTACATAAAGACACATATACACACACAAGGACTCACATGCACACATAAACAAATGTATTTTCAGGTCCAGGTGTGGCCACTATTCAAAGCAGTTTCTGAAGCAGTTTATCTGACATCTTTGTCTCATTCGAGTCGGGGGGGATAGCCGTCAACAAAAAATGTTAACCCTGCAAAGTCCTAACAGACCTAACAAATGTTGTCACATTTTACGAGCGATGTTTGGTTTTGTCCTTCAAACTTAAAATTAATCTTCTTATCCTCTCAAATGCTATCGTACAGATGTAGATGGCGGGTCTTATATCCACAGATACATGGACTATCAAACAAAGTATCATTCACTTATCACGAAGGATGATAACCCTGTTAATGTACATATGTACATGCACATCGTTCGTTGGATAAAAACAGATCAAATATTCTGGAACGTTTATTTTAATGTGTTTACAGCTGTGTGCTGGTGAGCAGAGAGATGTGTGCTGGTGAGCAGAGAGATGTGTGCTGGTGAGCAGAGAGATGTGTGCTGGTGAGCAGAGAGATGTGTGCTGGTGAGCAGAGAGATGTGTGCTGGTGAGCAGAGAGATGTGTGCTGGTGAGCAGAGAGATGTGTGCTGGTGAGCAGAGAGATGTGTGCTGGTGAGCAGAGAGATGTGTGCTGGTGAGCAGAGAGATGTGTGCTGGTGAGCAGAGAGATGTGTGCTGGTGAGCAGAGAGATGTGTGCTGGTGAGCAGAGAGATGTGTGCTGGTGAGCAGAGAGATGTGAGCAGAGAGATGTCTTTCAAATGAGAAATACAGCGTCGTCTTCGTTTTTTTAAATATATATATATTAGGGCTGCGGAAATTAACGATTAATTTCTCGATTAATGGTTAAAAAAAATTTATCGATTAAAATTATTTTAATCGATAAAAATTCGATTAAATTTTTAAAAAATATTTATAATATTTTTTTAAAAAAATATTAATAAATTATTAATAATTAATAATTATTTTTATATATTTCTTTACGTACAAACTTCTCCCGCGTAATATTATAATTTATTTTATTACTTTATGTGGACCGGCAGACGTCAACTAAAATATGGCTGACAGCATCAGCGCAGTTAAATTTAAACATATAACTAGAAAGTTGAGCAAAAAATTTGATTTCTAAGCTAACTGAGGATGGCAAAGACGAAGATGGTGAAAAAGTTTACTGTGTTCACTGCCATAATCAATTCTCTTTTAAAGGATCAAATACATCGCTGACGTACCACCTTCAGCACAAACATTCGATCAAGTATCAACACATTGTCATAAAATTTAGTTCAAAATATTCTTAATTTTCAATGTCCGTGAGAAATGATCAGTTTAATGACGTCATAAATTTCTATTTTTGGAATTAATCGAAATTATCGATTAATTAATCGATAATTTTTCAAAAGTTAACGATTAAATTTAAATTAATCTATAACAGCCCTAATATATATATATGTAAATACGGATTTAAAAGTTATTTGCTGTTGCTATCATCGTTACTAAAGTTGACGTGTACCGGCACAGGTTCTGTTTTTTAACATAAAATTATGTCCCATTGCTCCATCACTTTATCCTCATCATCTAACAATCCCATTAAAAAAATATTTAAAAATTCAATTTAAAGTATATATAAATATTTATTAAAAATGGTTGATTAGAATAGACGAGCGTTCAGAGCGGTCCAGTGGAGTACAGTTCTGTATTTGGCGGGAATGCAATAACCACCGTCCGCATCATCCCCACTCCCGAGGCTCCGGTCCGATTCACAAGTCCGGGACAAAATGAAGTGCAGAGCCGCAATGTCTTGTGTATAACAGACACCTCGGCCACATGTATAGAACACAGAACTCGGCCTTGGTCTCGGGAAGTGCTGTAATTGTGTTGACGAGCCCGCAAGATTTTCATCACGAGCCGTTGAACTTTCCCAACGGTGTAACGCTACGTTAACCTTACAAGGACGGAGAGATGCCACAGGCTGGACGTGAATGGATGGCATACATGGGACGTCACTGAGGCGTGGTGACCTCTAGCAGACGTCTCTAAAGCGTTCACCTGAAGGTGTTGTGTGGGTGGGTAGGGGTGAGGTTTGAACACAGTTATGTTTAATGAAATCACTGCGACCTTCAGACATTCCTAGGACCTGATTCTTGATAATCCAACGTGGCACATCTCGCTACCGACCGCCATCTTGTCTGTTTTCATTTCTGTAAATTTGCATCTGTAATAAAAAGAATTATTTTCATTTTGTTCGTGTGAACAATTTTTGCTTTCCAGTAACCTTCGTACCCCGATGTTCAAGTAAATATGAGAATCACTCATTACACATAGTTGGCTAAATTAAATAAACTAGACGCCCCGCGGCGTAGCATACGCCGCAGACTTGCTCATGGAGAGTTCAAAGAAAGTGGAGAAATAACGGACACGAACTACAGCACGAAGAAATCAAAACAACGTGGTTTGGGGGGGGGGACTGCCAACTCATTGTTGGTTTCGAGATGTTTGCAGGCAAAATTCGGTACACCCCTAACTTCTATGAAGTCAGCTATAAAACGAAAAAAAAACAAAAAACAAAAAAACACGCAATTAACAACCCTAAATATGACTAACCCTCGCTAGGGTCGGCGAGTCACAGTTTATGTTTAAGGGATGGTAGTATTAAATGGGAGGCGGGTAACAACAATCTCAGTGTGCTTGTCTCCATGTTTACTCGCTATTTTTTACTTACTTTGTGCTGCCTTTTGTGTCTGTACTCTCACCCCCCCCCCAATCCGTTCTTTGTACTATCTATTATGAGCAAGTCTGCGGCGTACGCTACGCCGCGGGTCTCTCCAGAGTTCCTTCTTTTCATTCACTCACAGTCGTTTGCCCAATCCCACCCCATTTTGACAACTGTGTCTTTCAGGAAGTCTTCACCCGTCACTAAATCATTAACGGCGTATGCTACGCCGCGGGTTCAGCTAGTGTTGGCAATAAAGGGGTAAAAGAACGGGCACAAACAGACATTTTTAAAAATAAAATAAAAAAAAAGCAATGTGTTTCGTTGGGGCTTGAACCCAGGACCATCGACGTATGAGGCGGACGTGATAACCAGTACACTACGAATCTCACATTTACTGTGAAGGAACAATGCAAGTGAACGCAAGTGCTTTGTTGCCACCCACTCCCTCCCCCCCCCTTTTTTTTCATTTCCTCCAACCACGCTTGCCAACAGTGTTTAGTTGACCCAAGCGAGGGCCATTCGTCATGCTCGGTTGCACATACTTGCAGCTTGCTTGCCTCGCATGGTCCCATGAAGAGAATTATATATATATAGATAGATAGATAGAGGTAAAAAAAAGATTTTAAAAAAACCACGTTTTTATAAGTGAGCTGAAAGGAAGAGAATCATTTAAAACGTATAAGTTCAAGTACTTTCAGTTGATATAACTAAAAACGCTGGGTGGGTGTATGGTATAAAAATTAAAGATTTAAATTTATAATTTAGAAAGCAAAAGAGAGATCTATAAGTGAGAGAATGAGTGAACCGCATTTGTAAAACCTCATAAACACGCGCCCCACGTTTTTAGTCATATTAAATGAAAGTACCTGAACTTATAAGATTTAAATTATTTTCTTCCTTTTAGTCCACTTATAAATACGTGTTTTTTAAAATCTTTTTTTTTACCTTTATTTATTTTACCAAACACCTCATAAGCGCCCGCCCAACTTTTTAATAACACGGGGATGAGGTCACGGGGTGAACTCCGATGGCACGTGAATGTGAACAATTGCAGACGGATACATATGGTTATATAGTGATAAACTAAAAAATGCATTAATTTAATTGCAGTACATTCGATCGATCTGAAATTTTTTACAATGTATTGTCGTCCAAGATCTATCTGTGGTAAAATTTTGAGCTCTCTAGGACCATCAAAAGTAGTTTAATTTTACGTTGGCAGATTTGAAAAATTGCGGACAGGCAGACAGACAAGACACGAAAGCAAGTTAATAAAAATGTGGTAAAAACGTGGTAAAATACAACACCAAGATAATCTAATACAACCCTCAAATAGACATAAGAATAAAAGAAATCACTTTTCTTTTCCGTATTCAAGAAGCAACACTAAAAACCTATTCTCATTCTTCCCGTCCGGAATTCAGACTTGGAATGGGTTTTGGGACGTGGAATGGGTTGTGGGGCGTGGAATGGGTTGTGGGACGTGGAATGGGTTGTGGGGCGTGGAATGGGTTGTGGGGCGTGGAATGGGTTGTGGGGCGTGGAATGGGTTGTGGGACGTGGAATGGGTTGTGGGGCCTGGAATGGGTTGTGGGGCCTGGAATGGGTTGTGGGGCGTGGAATGGGTTGTGGGGCGTGGAATGGGTTGCCTGATCAAACAAGGAAAACCAAGACACTGACAATATCTTAAACTGGAATAAAAGAGCAAGATTGTAAATAAAGCATGGATACGCTCAAGACGCATTAATCTTCTGTAATGAAGGAATGTCTGTAATAGATAAGATATGATTAGAAAATTGACAAATCCTGTAACGTTTTAAAGAACAGCAAATAAATTTACCACAAGTCATCCATCATATTTTATTGCATACATCAATACTATTTTCAGATCACTGTACCAGTATGATACCAAAGCTGTACTAGTATGATACCAAAGCTGTACCAGCAGAGGCGTCACTAGGGTTGGTGTCACCCGGGGCGGTAGCTCATGGTGTCACCCCTTCAAGACTGAAGGGGTCGTCCATAAATGACGTCACGCGAGGATACCGATTTTTAACCCACCCTCCCCCAGCTTCATACTTATATCCCCACCCCTTTTCAAGATATGACGTCACAAAGCTTTGACAACCCCCAAGCCGTATTTTCTAAATAAAAATTAGCATGTTGCAAATTATGTTTTGTCATTTAAATATGTATTCAGGTTAAGTCTGCACTCTGATGTCGTAAAACGCGTGAAGCCATCGAAAACGTCATTAAATAAACGGTAAACAATCAAATATTTAAGTGGAACTTTTATTTAAAGTTGTGCGTTTTTTATGTGACGTCACATTTTTTAACCCCACCCCCTCGTCACATATCGTCACCGATGCGTGACCCCAACACCCTATTACGGATTAAAAGGGGGGTGCTGAACGGGCTGAACGGGCTAAAGCCAGGGGCCACCAATAATTTAAGGTACTCCAAACTTATTATAGTGTATAATAAAGATGCAGGCAAATATTTGTACGAATCCCTGAAAATGCCTTACACACATTCATACGGCAATGCTGCAAATATGAGTAGGAAGTATAACGGAAACTAGTCTATTCTTCATGAGAAGTGCAGTGTCGCTCATTATGTGCCGTGCACAGCTAATTCCCTTAATTTTGTTGGGAAAAGTGCAGCAGGTTGTCCTGATGCAGTCAGATTTGTTTGTCTTCTGCAAAATTTTTATACCCAGCTTATTGCATCTACTCATCGTTGACAGGTACTTTAAAAACACATGAAATTGATAAAATTTAACAGAGCCTTGTCTGACACAAGATGGTCAGCCTGACATGATGCAGTAAGGTCTCTTAATAACTTATACCATGCGAATATCGCAGCACTGGAAGAATTAGCAACAACCGAAAATCAGCCACGTGACTGTCTACTTGAAGCAGACGGATTTCTAAAGGAACTTGAACAACTGGAAGTCGCTATTTTACTTGAAACTCGGGAAAAAGTTTTAGAAAGGAAGTCTCTAATTGAGTTTGTTAAAAGACAGCATTCTTAATTTGATTCCTATGAAGACAAAGTAAAGGACAAGTCCGTGGTAAAAATGAGTATGAACAATCTTCAATGCTATCAACAACAAAAAAGAGAGAGAAAAGGGCGACAGTTTGATAAAGGGACATCAACAAAACAGTATTCTCCCGAGACAAAAGTTTCAAGGTTGAGGTATTTCTGGTAATCATTTACAAACTTTCTTGAGCCCTACAACATCGGTTAGGTCCATATAAAGACATCCATTAGAAATTTGGCTTTCTTACAAACCTATCTGAGCTCAGCAATTTCGCCATCCGATGGGCAGCAGCCAAGATAATGGAAGAATATTCAAGTGATTTCGAAGACCTTCAGAATTGGTCCAATTTTCAAAACTCTTTTTTAAAAAGTTATCGTCTAGGCTCAGGGTAAGGAAAAGGAAGTAGCCCAATGCAAAACTCAAAACACGCGCACAGAGCTAAACATTTTGCTGCTTTTGAATGAGCTAAATTTCACACAGCTCTTTACAAATGTACACATCGCACTTCTCATCTATCTCTCAATGATGACATCAAACTGCAACTGAGAGCAATCCTTTTCAAAGTTGAAAAGAATATAAAATGAGTAAAAATTTGCATGGGACAACAAAGACTGAATATGCTCTCTCTAATGAGCATCGAAAAGGAACTTACTTGTCAGCTTTCTTAGCTTTACTGACTTGATTGATAACTTCACCATGAGAAAAATTCGCAAACGAAAGTTGTAGGTTCAAATAATAATTATACACATTTTTCAATAATTTTTTTTTATTTCAACTAGAGAAAACAATTTTTTACCCCATGAAAAAAAAGTTTAAAAAAAAATAATTTAAAAATACTTAATAACGCGTAATATTATTCTTTATGTGGGAGCGTTCGTAACCACGAAACAGCGTAAGTCGGGATGGGACCGTCGTAAATGGGGGACTACCTGTTTATAAACATGCATATCAAGCATTTAATAATTGATATTATAATAAAACAAAATATTACCTCAAAGACATTGAATTCACAATTTTCGTCTAGAAAAAACATCAACAAAGAAAACCCGTCTTTTGATTTTTTAATTATTTTTTTTTCAAAAAGAACTTTTTTATATTTTTTTTTGGGGGGGGGGAATCTTATCGTGAGGTGGGATTCGTCCATGGTGTTGGTGTGTCAAAGCCCAAATGGCTTTATATCTTTTAAAACATAAGATACTGCCTCTTTCATGTCCAGCCTTTTTAAAACCCTTTATATTAACTTCGCGGCCGTCTCTCTCTCTCTCTCTCTCTCTCTGTCTTGGGCTCGGCGGGCGGGCGGAAAAACAGAAGTCAAAAATGAACCCACTTCCCATGATCCGATCGAACTGAAATTTGGCACACGGACCCGTCTGACCTAACAATGCATCGTATCAAAATTTCAGATCGATCAAACGTACCGTAATTAAATTAATGCATTTTTAGTTTATCCTTATATGAGGTATGTAATTTCAATTCACATTTGTTATTGTTTTTTTGCCACGTGAAATTTTGAGCTGACGCATTGAGGCGACCCAACGAAGCGACGGGCGCTTTTGTTTACATTTTACGTGTCACTCTGAGCTCGGTCAAGCGAATCGGTGACCAGACTTTTCCCCTATCCCCCCACCCACCCCTCCCCCCCCCACTAGGGTTATGATGCAAAGTTGAGTTAAGACAGATTCAGTCTGTAAATGTTTGAAAATAATCAATACTGTTAGTTATGTCTCATATATAAGGGATTTATAGTCAAAACTTTGTTTTTACGGGTTTGTTTTTTAAATCCCTTATATTAACTTCACCGCCGTCTCTGTCTCTCTCTCTCTGTCTTGGGCTCGGCGGGCGGGCGGAAAACCAGAAGTCGAAAATCACCCACTTCCCATGATCCGATCGAACTGAAATTTGGCACACGGACCCGTCTGACCTAACAATGCATCGTATCAAAATTTCAGATCGATCGAACGTACCGTAATTAAATTAATGCATTTTTAGTTTATCCTTATATGAGGTATGTAATTCAAAATTCACTGTTTGTTATTGTTTTTTTTCTGCCAGTTTCACGTGAGTTTGAGTTGACACCGACCGTCGTGTTGACGCCGACCGTCGTGCCGACACCCCCTCACATCCCACCCCCATTTATTAAAGACAAGGGACATCACTCGGTGTCAGTCTGTAAATGTTTTTTCCCCTCTCCCCCTCCCACCCACCCCTCCCCCCTCCCACCCACACCTCCGCCCCCCCCCCAGGGTTATGAAGCAAACTTGAGTTAAGACAGATTCACTCTGTAAATGTTTGAAAATAATCAATACTGTTAGTTATGTCTCATATATAAGGGATTTATAGTCAAAAACTTTGTTTTTACGGGTTTGTTTTATTAAATCCCTTATATTAACTTCGCGGCCGTCTCTCTCTCTCTCTCTGTCTTGGGCTCGGCGGGCGGGCGGAAAAACAGAAGTAAAAAATAAACCACTTTCCATGATCCGATCGAACTGAAATTTGGCACACGGACCCGTCTGACCTAACAATGCATCGTATCAAAATTTTAGATCGATCAAACGTACCGTAATTAAATTAATGCATTTTTAGTTTATCCTTATATGAGGTATGTAATTTCAATTCACATTTGTTATTGTTTTTTTGCCACGTGAAATTTTGAGCTGACGCATTGAGGCGACCCAACGAAGCGACGGGCGCTTTTGTTTACATTTTACGTGTCACTCTGAGCTCGGTCAAGCGAATCGGTGACCAGACTTTTCCCCTATCCCCCCACCCACCCCTCCCCCCCCCACTAGGGTTATGATGCAAAGTTGAGTTAAGACAGATTCAGTCTGTAAATGTTTGAAAATAATCAATACTGTTAGTTATGTCTCATATATAAGGGATTTATAGTCAAAAACTTTGTTTTTACGGGTTTGTTTTATGTTTACATTTTACGTGTCACTCTGAGCTCAGTCAAGCGAATCGGTGACCAGACTTTTCCCCTCTCCCCCCCACCCACCCCTCACCAGGGTTATGATGCAAAGTTGAGTTAAGACAGATTCAGTCTGTAAATGTTTGAAAATAATCAATAATGTTAGTTATGTCTCATATATAAGGGATTTATAGTCAAAAACTTTGTTTTTACGGGTTTGTTTTATTTAAAGATCTCTCAGCTGCGACGTTTCTTTTCGTTTTTTTTCTAATTTGTTTTAATGTTGTTTGTGTGTTGGGACTGTTTTATTATTGCAAGTTAACTGATATTTTTTTATAAAAAGTTTTCGCGTTTAACGTATTTCTGTGTATTTCTTAATTTCTTTCTAGATGAAAAAAATGTGTCTTCATTTTTTTCTGACATAAAATCGTAAACAGTAAAATTTTAGGCTCGGGTGTCACCCCCTGATGGGTGTCACCCGGGGCGTCCCGCCCCCCTCGCCCCCCCCCCTAGTGACGCCACTGTGTACCAGTATGATACCAAAGGTGTACCAGTATGATACCAAAGGTGTACCAGTATGATACCAAAGGTGTACCAGTATCATACCAAAGGTGTATTTTAAAAAAATAATAATGTTCAATATTGAGATCAAAACTATCAGTACCAACAAGTCAAAAAATTTGGAGAATTTTCAGGAATCTGGCCACATCCGTCATATCGTGATTCACGAACTTTGTATTGAGGTAGACCGGAAGTGAACTTGTGAACTTTGTATTGAGGTCGACCGGAAGTGAACTTGTGAACTTAATCTTGTTTTAACGAAACATAAAATACAAGGTGAAGAGAAACTAACATAAATAAATAGTAAAACATAATAAACATGAAATTAAATAAAATTAATTGGAAAAATTTAGTGTTGTAAGCTTAGCACTGCTGTTACTCTCCTGTTACCTCACTGACACGCGTCATCTGTCAACACCAGCTCGAGTCATGTCATAGACTCCTGAATACCGCCAAGCCTGATTACCCATCAAAGACTGCATCAGCAAAATTTTGTTGGTCCTGGAAGACGCCCTTCTAAATAAAACACCCTGCCCCCCCCTTTCCCCACAATCCTATTTTTTCTGAACAGAGAGCTCCTACCTCGAACAATGACGTCACAGCCAGTGAGGCGTGACCTGGCCTATAAGTTCACGTAAACAGATTGTGAGTGCTGGCAGCTCTGACATGAACTAATTACAAACTGGACCGACTGAACGAGTACCTGTTGGCCGTGGAGTGACCACTGGACTGGAAGTAGTCTCCACCACATGGCCAACGCGCTAATGACGTGGCTGCGAGCTGCAAGGATTCGAACCCCAATTAGAAGCGGATTAAACTTATCGTCTGCCGTCACTGATGTGGAACGTGACAGCCTCGCGGCATGACGTCACGGCTGTCGATAATGGGTTGTTTATTTTTTGTACTGTGGCACAGTTGTACAGTCTTAGCTGCGCCCCAGTGAGTCGCAGTAAACTCTATGGCAAACAGCAATGTCTAAAATTCACATACATAAATAAATCTAGCTCACAGCGAAAATTGACGGAAAAACTTTTCTGCACAATGAACGGTTCGCTAAAGGTGTTCCTCGGAATTTAGTGTTTTACGGCACAGTTTTCTAAAAAATAATATAACCTAGTCATCAAATACGTCACATATATGTCTTCCGGTGACTCTCTCACTTATTCGAGTGGATGTAAATATTGGAATTTTTTTCTTCACTTTTACGACCCGTTAAGCTGTAAATAGACATATACACTTTTTTGTTAGAAAAAAAAGGCACCGATCGTATTTTCTTCGTTGTGTTCATGGGGTGTCTGTTGAGATTCTCAATCATTTTCAGTCTCTAAACATAAGATGATTACAAATTTTTAAATTTCAATCGAGAATATTAATAAATGTATCGTTACTCAAAAAGAAAAATATATATTTTAATATGATTACGACAATTTAGGACTTTACTTAATAATAATGGCAATAATAATGAAAATTGATTTTGATTTACACTGCTACTTCTAGCACTGTTAACAGTAATAATAAATAGAATTACAAAAGTTACTTGTTCATAATGTTATAGATAAGAATGTGATTGTCTTCTGAAAATTAGGTGCAATTATCTTTAAAATAATTTTAAAAAATATTGGCAAAACGGGTGAAAAGTTTTAAAAATGGGTCATCATTTTTTATAGTAAAATATATAGTATATGCAAGGGGCTTAAAAAATTCGCTAAAAAAATTATAACTCGACTTCTGTTCAAGATGAAATTGGTGTTTTTATAAAACTAAGAGCCAGCCCTTCAAAATGATATATGTTTTATAGTTTATGACAGTATCTCAATTTATTGTCAAAGTACCTACAATGTTATGTGGTAGTGTGCCCCACATATAAGTTATATAATGATATATTGATAATTGTATTGGTAATGTTAGGGTATTAAGAAATGTACGAAGTATTATGATGTGTTATGGCCATGTACTTTTGAGCAGTCTTGGTATACAGGGTATCGTCATTAAGGTTTTAAAATCTTAATAATTTTATAACCGTTGGGGTGAGTGGTCAACCGATGACCTTTACTCACAGCACCTAAACCTAATATCTCTGCTAACCTGAAGATGTTTCCTTTCCATCAACATCCCGTCAGGAATTGCCACGTGAAGATTTGCAGCCCGCAGACGAAGAACGTGGTTGTGCAACTATCAGATCTGGAAACGAATCATCTGACCCTCCAAATGAGGTCGAGACAGTAGATCTATCAGCAAATTTAGGATTAGGAGAGGCAAATGATAATGTTAATGATTTTGTCGAACATGAAAACGAATTTCGCCACTACAGCGATCCTGGGCGATGGCCAGAACACTTGCAAGTCCGGGACAGACAGTGCATCGTTTTATGCAAATTAAAAACTGAAAGTCAGTTAAAAGAAATGATCAAAACCATGCCTCCAGACTACACTGGCAAAATGTTTTACAAAAGTCTGTTACACTCCCAGTTGTCCAATAGTCGAGAAAAGTTACTTAGAGATTGGATTGTCTCGAGCAGCTAAAAAAATGTTCTATACTGCATCATGTGCCTTCTCTTGTGGTAAAAGTCTGGAACGGCATGTCAGTACTAGCCCTTTGGCAAGACGAGAAGGTTTTGATTTTAAAAAACGACAGTGGAGGTTTCTTTACGAAAGGTTACGGAATTACGAAAAAAGTTCCCTGCATAGGGATTCTTACGTGGCTTGGAAACTTTTGGAAAAATCAGTTACTGGTTCTTGTGGTATTGATAGCAGCTTTCAACAGCGTCTCTAAAGTGAAAGTGACAAGTTCAATGCCCTATTGCGTAGAATCTTGGATATTACATTGTTTCTGGCTTCCAGAGGACTCGCATTTCGCGGAGAATCTCAAGACATAGGAAACCATCACAGTGGCAACTTTCTGGGGTTACTAGAACTAGTGGTTAAATATCCACGTGATCTTACCAGCTTTTTGAAAGACGAGTTGCTCCACTTGAAGAATGTATGCGGTGCAATATTCAACATCAAGGAAGCGTCTGCCTCTGCGTTGTCTGATCCACTTGATCTTTTGCAATCAATTTATTCACTCGGGCTAGAAGGAATATTTAGTGAAGTGTGTATTGCCCTGATGATTTTTTTGTTGTCTTCCTGTGTCGGTTACTCAAGCAGAACGATCGTTCAGTAAATCGGCTATTATAAAAAAAACTATTTGCGTTCTACCATGAGCCAAGAAATATTAAATGAACGGTCAATTATTTCAATTGAACACGAACTGACCAGGCAGATAAACTTCAATGAAGTTATACGTGATTTTTCAAATATGAAAATACGAAGGTGGTCCTCCTCATCACAGTAAATATACAAACAGCCCTCACACACTTAAATATTAATAACATGTTGTGTTATTCACAGATGTTACTACCTTTCAAATTTCAAATGAAAATTCCAGTTATAAGCATGGCTATTTCCCTTGGTATGTAAACATTTTTACACTTCAAATGATTTCCTATTGAACGATCTAATTTTTTTTTAATGTACCTCAAATGAGTGAATAGAACAATAACTTATTACTGTTTTTAACTATTGCTTTTGTTGTTAATTTTTTTATATGAATGAATAAAACAAAAAGAAATTCTACTACTCCTTTTGTTGTTGCATATATCTGGCGTTTTTGTTATTCAGTAGGAAATTCTTGCTCCCTAGATCACTTTTATTGGTATTTATAAATGCAGCCAGCATTGTAGCTGTCGGATAAGCTACATTTTGGTCATTTTGTATTCATATTTCAATGATTTTGGCATGTGGGGACCTGGGAAAAGGCATAGGCACGATGTGGAGCCCAGAGGGGCCCAACATATCCAGTTTTCAGGGGCCCAAAAATTTCTGGTGGTGGCCCTGCATCTGGTACAAGCTGTGTACATGTAATGATTACAAAATTTTGACAGTCACAATGTTTTGACCGTCACAAAGTTTTGACAGTCACAAAGTTTTGACAGGTATGTACATGAAAGGAATATCAATTTCCACAATCTGGGAATCAAGATATTGATAATGTCTGAATTTTTTTAATTTAGTCTCACTTTATTTTATTCACATTGTCTCTTTTTTCATATAGAATGTTTAAAAAATAAAAACTGAAAATCACTAATTCTCCATTTAAAGTGTAGGTAGAAGAATGAAACTTTGGGTAGTTGATAAATACACTTCCGCGATGGTAACAGGCGAAAACAATATTTAAAATATCACTTACTGGGGGCCGGGGACCCAAATGTATTTTTTTCTTATATTAAAAACGAACTCATCACTAACTCTCCGATTTCCCGTGTAGGTAGAAGCATGAAACCTTGGGAAGTTGTTGAGTAGCCTCTCGCGACGATAATTGGCGTAAAAGATTTTTAAAATTCACACTCATGGGAGCCAAGGGCCCATCTTATATGGGCTATATGAAAATTAAAAATCACTAATTCTCCTATTTCCCGAGTAGGTAGAAGAATAAAACTTTGGAAAGTTATTGAGAACACTTCCGCGATGGTAACAGGCCAAGCAAAAAACAATATTTAAATTATCACATACTGGGGGCCGGGGCCCTAATGTAGTTTTATTTCCTTTTATGAGCTATATTAAAACTGAAAATCACTAATTCTCCATTTCCCGTGTAGGTAGAAGCATGAAACCTTGAGTAGTTGTTAAGTAACATTTCGCGATGGCAACAGGTAAATTTTTTAATATAAATTATCACTTACTGGGGGCCGGGGCCAAAATGTAGTTTTTTTCTTATATAAAAAACTGACTCATCACTGAATTCTCCAACTTCCCGCGTAGGTAGAAGCATGAAGCTTTGTTGAGTACCTTCCGGAAAGGATAACAGTCGAAAACATTATCACTAACTGGGAGGCCGGGGGCAAAAAGGTAGTTTTTTTTCTAAATGTGCTATATAAAACAGGCTCATCATTAAATCTCCAATTTCCCGTGTAGGTAGGAGCATGAAACTTTGGGAAGTTGTTGAGTACCCTTCCAAAATGGTTACTGGTGAAACAATATTTAAATTATCACTCACTAGGGGGCCAGGGGCCTGAATGTAGTTTGTTTTTCTTATATAGAACTGACTCATCACTAATTCTCAACCTTACCATGTAATTAGAAGAATGAAACTTTGGCAAGTTTTTGAGTACCCTCCCGCAATGGTAACATACGAAATTAAAAAAAAATATCAGCTCGATAGGATCACCGGAAGTGTGTCATTTTTTAACTTTTCGTTTTTGTTTTTCTGCGGGACCACGACAGACAGACAGACAAGACGGGGAAGTTAATATATGTATTATATTAATCATGATCCAGATTGAAATCAATCGGTGTTTCGAATTTGTGTTACACGGGTTCTCAACGGTAACTAAAATTCTAATTTCCAAGGCGAAGCGCGGATATTTTTCTAGTAAATAATATAATAGCCCAAGTCACTCACTCACTGGATGTGTAACGCTATGACGTTATTGTTTGATCTTATATTTTAATACAAAGTGTGCATCACGTGGTGCGCAAAATAATTATAAATTAAAGTCTCACCGTAAAAAAATATTTTAAAACGTGATTGTGTTAGCTCATATTTTAATTTTGGAAAAAGCAACGATGTAAAAAGAGGATTAGAGGAGTGTTAATTATAAAATACTTTGTGAACATTTCAGGAATATTTCGTATTTATCAAACAAGAATGAGTTACTTAGGCTTTTTACCAAAAAAAAAGTGTATGCCTTAAGTGCCCTACAGCCCCTATTATAAAATAATTTGTGTACATTTCAGTAAGTTTAATATTTCCTATTTATCAAACAAGAACAAGTTAGTTGGGCTTTTGAGCAAATTGGGCTCCGTCGGCGCCCTAAAAAAGTGGGCGCCGTAGGCGCCACGTCGCCCAAGCACAACCTAGTTTGTTTTAATATTTTTAAAAGTATTACACACCAAACGCGATTCTGATATTTTTTTGTAATCCTTTATTTTAGCACATTTTATATTGCAAATCAGTTTTTAAAATTTAAACTTACCTCATTAATTATTATATTGAAATCTATTTTAAAAATTAAAACATTATTTTTTTGTTGAAATAAAAGCAGTATTTTACGATTTGTACGAAATAAAAATTTGTATATTTCACTTATCTTCTGTGACTTACCGCGCCATTGTTGTAAGCTATATGTAGCGGTTGGTATTGTTTATATTTTATGGGTCACTTGACTTCACGCCAGCCATCTCTGACCACATCTCGTGTTAAACACCAGGAGTTCACTCAGTTTCAGGCTGTAAATGTTTGTCACGTTGGAACATAATCAATACTTTAAGTTCTGTCTCACATATAAGGGATTTATAGTCAAAAACTTTAATTTTACTGGGTTGTTTAATTTTATTTCTGATTTAAGTGTTTAAATTAGTAAAAGTAAGTTATTTTATTTATTTTTTTATAAAAATTTAAAATGCGCTAAAATAAGTGTTTACCTTTTTTAATGAACATTTATTAGCGCAGAGATCGGGAATTCGATCAGGTTATTTATAGAAGTCTTACTTTGAATGTTTGACTGAACATTTCCTACAGATTTATCAGACTCGGTGAACCATCAGATGGTGTACCCTCCATCAGAACGACATCATTTATAATTATAAATGTTCATTTTCCCCCGATTGCTTTTATGTATACGCTTATATAACAGCGTAAAACTGGCCTCTCTGCCATTCTTGCCACGTCATAGCGGTCAGTCGTTCCACGCCTCATTTCTCGCGCGTCTCTGTTCATTACCCATCAACTCTCAGTGCTGACCAAACGTTGACACTGTCTAGAACCGTGTCCACTCAGGCATGTGGGACGTTGAGTAGAAAACGTAACCCAATACGTGGACACTGGTCAGCGCGCGGAGACACTGGAGGACGTGTCACATTCGTATTATTTATTTTTGTCTTCCCTCCCCTTCATCAGTACGCGGAAGGATGGTCAAACGGACGCGTTGTTGACCATTACCTGTTAGAATGGCTGTCAGCGGGGTGCGTTCAGTTAAGGGGGGGGGGCAAACGTCTCATGCCAGGCCCCGAGACGTTGACGCGGTCGTGACAACGCCGCTGTAGGAGCCCAACATTTTACGAGTTGCTGACAACCGCTTTTGTTATGTCCGCTTAGATCACATTAACGCCCAGTGGGGTCCGCCCCTGCTAGTGGACAGAGGCGGCGATTGTCATGTTGGTTAGGGGGGATGAATCAACAGGTGAGTGGAGGGGGGGACGAGGGAGTCTACCCTCGTTGATGTTTCGTGAAGGATGAAATCTTCCTGCTGAGAGATCTCATTGGACCTCAGCTCAATCATTATTACGACCAACCGGTTAGACCGTTAGACCGTTAGATGTTATTTGGTGCAAAATTCAGGGTTTCAATGTCACTGCACCACTCCACCTGGTTTCCGTAAAATGTAATCGTATTAAGAAAGTCATAAGAAATATAAGGTTACCTCTGTTGGCAGCAACTGAGTTTAAACTGATAGGACTCTGCCATGGATGACTTTGGTCACTGAAATCTTGCCAGAGATTCGGAATAGATTCAGTCTAGGGATATAACGGATTCAAATTTTTGAATTGCGGCCAGAGACGGATTCGACCAGATTTATGAAGTAAAATCCAACCGGAGCCGAAGCCGGAGCCATTATTTATTTATTTATATATATATATGTATAGATAGATAGATATATATATATATAATATATATATATATATATATATATATATATATATTAGGATATTAACGATTAATTTTAATTTATGTCATATGTAACACTTGTTAAACGTTCTTGTTGAAAATCTAAATAACACTGGAAGGTCTCCTTTATACGTCATCTTATAACCAACTACGCAAAATGACAAATGTGTAGACATTAGTTAGTTCAAGTAATGAGTGGGTCTAATTGACAATATAACCAGCCGAGCTGAACAATCGTTCACATGGAACTGAGGTAGCTGGTATGCACAAAATGGTCTTGGCAAGGAATGACATTATCGGATATCGGTGTTCATTAAGTTTCCACCATTGTAGAGGGTTAATGGATTCAGGAACTTTCATCTCCATTTTGTAACGCAGTAATTCATCAAAAGAGCTGTCGTCATTTTCTGTCTCTGAGTCAGACTCCAGTACTGCCATTAGCTTAATACACTTTTCATTTGGTTTGATAAGTAGACGAAGTGTTATAACCATGGTAAGCAAACTTTATCAACATTTTGAACATTCCCGTCAGTCAATAGTTTAAAACAAAAAAGTTCGTGTGATCGTCAGGAAATTTATTATTTATCGGCTGCTGTTTTGTTTTTTTAATTATTTTTTTTTACCTCTTGACTTCTAATAATTTTTAAGTGATGGGTAGATTGATCGTTACAAAATAATTTAATCTTTAAAAATTTTCAACGATTAATCGAGAAATTAATCGTCAATTTCCACAGCCATAATATATATATGGCTCTACCGGCCAGCCGGATTTGCCCGGATTTATGAAGTGAAGTTATGCCGGAGCTGGATTTGTAAAAGTTGCAGTTTCCGGATTTGCCGGATCCGAAATACGGTACACCCCTAATTCAGTCGGAGTAGATTCCGTCGGTCAAGATTCGATCCGACAAAATTTGTGGTCAAGTGTTCTCAAAATTAGACTGTTTGGTTTGTCTAAAATTGACCCCCCAACCCCCCAAACTCTCTAACTCCAAACCAATAGTAAATGTCCGTTAAAAGCAAGAAGAGATGACTCCCTGGGCCCCTCTTGGCCCCTCACCCGCCAATATTACACATCCTCCCAGTCATGCATCTTAAGACTACACCTTCATCTCACGTATAGGGATTACACGCCTCACCAACTTGATAGAATTGTGATTCAAAGAGATCCAAGAGATTTCTTGTTGCTATTAACAATACAACCTGTTGTGCTCTCACGTGATTTCAATGCAAATATTCATCAGATCCTTTAGGTTAGATCCTACCACAATGATGGCCCTATACTATACCATCATAGCCATATACCATCATAGCCATATACCATCATAGCCATATACCATCATAGCCATATACCATCATAGCCATATACCATCATAGCCATATACCATTATTACCCTATACAATCACAGCCCTATACCATCACGGCCAAATACCATCACGACCCAAAACCATCACGGCCTTATACCATCATAGCCATATACCATCATAGCCCTATACCATCATAGCCCTACACCATCATAGCCCTATACCATCATAGCCCTATACCATCATAGCCCTATAACATCATAGCCCTATACCATCATAGCCCTATAACATCATAGCCCTATACCATCATAGCCCTATACCACCATAGCCCTATACCATCATAGCCCTATACCATCATAGCCTTACACCATCATAGCCCTATACCATCATAGCCATATACTACACCATCATAGCCCTATACCATCATAGCCCTATACCATCATAGCCCTATACCATCATAGCCCTATACCATCATAGCCCTATACCATCATAGCCCTATACCATCATAGCCCTATACCATCATAGCCCTATACCATCATAGCCCTATACCATCATAGCCATATACCATCATAGCCCTATACCATCATATCCCTATACCATCATAGCCCTATACCTACATAGCCCTACACCATCATAGCCATATACTACACCATCATAGCCCTATACCATCATAGCCCTATACCATCATAGCCCTATACCATCATAGCCCTATACCATCATAGCCCTATACCATCATAGCCCTACACCATCATAGCCCTATACCATCATAGCCATATACTACACCATCATAGCCCTATACCATCATAGCCATATACCATCATAGCCATATACCATCATAGCCCTATACCATCATAGCCCTATACCACCATAGCCCAATACCATCATAGCCCTACACCATCATAGCCCTATACCATCATAGCCATATACTACACCATCATAGCCCTATACCATCATAGCCCTATACCATCATAGCCCTATACCATCATAGCCCTATACCATCATAGCCCTATACTACACCATCATAGCCCTATACCACCATAGCCATATACCACCATAGCCCTATACCACCATAGCCCTATACCATCATAGCCATATACTATACCATCATAGCCCTATACCACCATAGCCATATACCACCATAGCCATATACCACCATAGCCATATACCACCATAGCCCTATACCATCATAGCCTTATACCATCATAGCCCTATACCATCATAGCCATATACCATCATAGCCCTATACCATCATAGCCCTATACCATCATAGCCCTATACCATCATAGCCCTATACCATCATAGCCATATACTACACCATCATAGCCCTATACCATCATAGCCCTATACCATCATAGCCCTATACCATTATAGCCATATACTACACCATCATAGCCCTGTACCATCATAGCCCTATACCATCATAGCCCAATACCATCATAGCCCTATACCATCATAGCCCTACACCATCATAGCCCTATACCATCATAGCCATTTACTACACCATCATAGCCCTATACCATCATAGCCATATACCATCATAGCCATATACCATCATAGCCCTATACCATCATAGCCCTATACCACCATAGCCCTATACCATCATAGCCCTACACCATCATAGCCCTATACCATCATAGCCATATACTACACCATCATAGCCCTATACCATCATAGCCCTATACCATCATAGCCCTATACCACCATAGCCCTATACCATCATAGCCCTATACCATCATAGCCCTATACCATCATAGCCATATACTACACAATCATAGCCCTATGCCACCATAGCCATATACCATCATAGCCCTATACCACCATAGCCATATAAAATCATAGCCCTATACCACCATAGCCCTATACCATCATAGCCATATACCATCAAAGCCTTATACCATCATAGCCCTATACCATCATAGCCATATACTACACCATCATAGCCCTATACCACCATAGCCATTTACCACCATAGCCATATACCACCATAGCCATATACCACCATAGCCCTATACCATCATAGCCTTATATCATCATAGCCCTATACCATCAAAGCCATATACCATCATAGCCCTATACCATCATAGCCCTACACCATCATAGCCCTATACCATCATAGCCATATACTACACCATCATAGCCCTATACCATCATAGCCCTATACCATCATAGCCCTATACCATCATAGCCATATACTACACCATCATAGCCCTATACCATCATAGCCCTATACCATCATAGCCCTATACCATCATAGCCCTATACCATCATAGCCCTACACCATCATAGCCCTATACCATCATAGCCCTATACCATCATAGCCATCTACTACACCATCATAGCCCTATACCATCATAGCCCTATACCATCATAGCCCTATACCATCATAGCCCTATACCATCATAGCCCTACACCATCATAGTCCTATACCAACATAGCCATTTACTACACCACCATAGCCCTATACCATCATAGCCATATACCATCATAGCCATATACCATCATAGCCCTATACCATCATAGCCCTATACCACCATAGCCCAATACCATCATAGCCCTACACCATCATAGCCCTATACCATCATAGCCATATACTACACCATCATAGCCCTATACCATCATAGCCCTATACCATCGCCCTATACCACCATAGCCCTATACCATCATAGCCCTATACCATCATAGCCCTATACCATCATAGCCATATACTACACCATCATAGCCCTATGCCACCATAGCCATATACCATCATAGCCCTATACCACCATAGCCATATACCATCATAGCCCTATACCACCATAGCCCTATACCATCATAGCCATATACCATCATAGCCTTATACCATCATAGCCCTATACCATCATAGCCATATACTACACCATCATAGCCCTATACCATCATAGCCCTATACTATACCATCATAGCCCTATACCATCATAGCCATATACTACACCATCATAGCCCTATACCATCATAGCCCTATACTATACCATCATAGCCCTATACCACCATAGCCATATACCATCATAGCCCTATACCACCATAGCCCTATACCATCATAGCCATATACCATCATAGCCCTATACCATCATAGCCCTATACCATCATAGCCTTATACTATACCATCATAGCCCTATACCACCATAGCCCTATACCATCATAGCCATATACCATCATAGCCCTATACCATCATAGCCCTATACTATCATAGCCCTATACTATACCATCATAGCCCTTTACCATCATAGCCATATACCATCATAGCCCTATACCACCATAGCCATATACCATCATAGCCATATACTATACCATCATAGCCCTATACCACCATAGCCATATACCATCATAGCCCTTTACCATCATGGCCAATACCCTCACAGGCATAATTGTATTTATGGCCCGCTACCATCATTGTCATTGTTATCAATGGGCATTAACTCTTTCCTCACCTCGGTGCTTCTCAAACCATTTCATTGGCCAGTGTTCTAACAGCTCTATCTTGCTGTGTGTTTTACTGTGACGATAGTACACTTTCACTTTGACCTAACTCCTGGTGATAGTGTAATGAAAGATTCCGAACATCTTATAGAATATCAAGGTCAGTGGGGTCATTCCAAGGTCAAGTTCACACGCCAAATCTTCCCTTTCTCCTGCTCTTTACAGCAATAACCGTTGACCACTGTCCAGTGGAGCGGTTCGTAAGCCATTAAATTTTGGTTCACGCAAGCTTTGAAGGATGGCCGGTGTCATAAAATAAATTCTCCCTCAAAATAAAGTCTCCCCCGGAGACTTTGTTTTAAAATAAAGTCTCCGGGGTTAAAACAAAACTATCCCTTAATTATATGAAGTTAAAATACTCGTTTTATTAACGATTTTACTCACACTATGTCTTGTATTTGTGGAACATGCATTCGTGTATGAATATTAGAAATTCAATAATCATATGCCTAGTCAGGGGTGTAACAAATTGAGGGCAAACGGGTGCATGCCCCGAGAGAGAAATTTGTAAGAGTGGCTAATAGCCCAGCGTTAATTAAAAAGTAACAGTGAAATGAATTTAAAAACAAAGATGATCATGAAATACGAGAATGTGACAGCGATGTCTTGGAACAATTCACTCTTTACGTTTGTGAGTAGCACCTATGGTAGAGACTTACACGAAATTTTTGATTTAATGCGTGCATAGAATAATTCAAACATATCATTACCGTCTGTTATCGGAAGCGTTTACACAATTTATAGCAGAGAATTTAACGAATTCAAGTTGCAAGGTTTGTAAAATTATAAAAAAAATTAAGTTGACTTTTAAAATAAAATAAAATATATCGGTAGAAAAGCTTTTTAAATGCGACTATTTTAGTGTGGCCGTCTCATAACACACAACACAGACCAAAGCGTAGACTTTAAAAAATAAAATCACACGTTGAAACAGTGGCGTAGCTAGGGTAGGTGTCAACTCATACGTTAAATACATTGTATAGCACCCTCCAAGCCCCCCCCCCTCGCCCCAGTTCCCGACTTCCACTACGGATTTCTGCTGGATACCTGGAGATTGTGCGGCTTTACCGTATCTAAGAATAGCACCAAAAACTCATGGCTTTCCAAAAAAACAACATCTGACTTTATACACAACACTATGCTGCACTTTAATTTTGGGTCAAAACACTGTTAAAAATTAAAGCAAAATCAAGTAATTATGCAGTTTAAAAAATCATTAGTAACGCCCCTGAGATGGTGTCAAACGGTGTTGTCCTCACCCTCCTCATATCTCACTAGATATGCCACTACAATAACCAGTATTAAATGTAAACATGTGTGACTGTTACCATTCTTGTGGTTCTAGTGATCATTTTGTGATGTATTGAGATTATGATGGGGGATGCGGATTTACTTTGGTGGAAACATTATTTTACAGTGTGTTTTACAGTGTAGGTAGGGGAGAATTTATTTTAAACTGGAGGAAATAATTTTCTCCCCGGTGGATCTATTTTAAATCAATTCTCCATGGGAGAAAATATTTCCCTCCAGTTTAAAATAAATTCTGTATGGGGGGAGGATTTATTTTGTAACACTGGCACCAAAGAGTTTGTTAAGGGAGATAAGTCGTTGCATCTAAGATTATAATCAAGTCATAGTTGTCCTTAAATTATCCAGTCTGCTAGTACTGATAGGAAAATTTAAAATTCGAAGTTTAAAAAATATATAGTTTTAATTAAAAGATAATGAAAAATAAAATTTTAAAATTTATGTTAAATCGTTCCAGTGTGATGTTGACCACGGTTGAAATATATAGTTTCATACTTTACATTTTTTTTTAAAAAATGACAATTACGAATAGAGCAAATACTGATTTAAATCTTAAGAAATGTTTTCACATCTTTTAAACTCTTAGAATTGGAGCTGCAGAAGGCCATCCCCCACCCACCCCCGATTGACCAATCCGTCTATTTTTAAACCATTGGTCCCAGAATGGAGTGCCTTATAATGGTCGCCCTCGCAGGTAGTTACGCCACTCGAAGCAGCGGGGTCCGACCTCGGAAGACGAGGGATGAGCCCCAACAATGCACTCGCGTCACCGAGGGGAGAGCACTCCAACGTTCAACAGTTGAATCAATGTTGACAACTGTTGTGGCGTCCCCTTGTCCACTCTGGTCAAGGGAAATCACCAGGGCAACACGTTAACACTATCTTGCATCTTCTGTCATGGGTTCTCCTCATGTCGGACAATGGTCCCCGTGATGGATGATGGGCCGGCAGTGGACGCTGTCTGCAGATGTTGGTGATAGCGTCTTCACGGACTGGTCATTTGGGCCAACGGGTGGAACATATTCGTCTTCAAATTTCCTAGTTGGTCATTCTATGTCCAGGCTGTAAAATATTTCATAGTTGGTCATTCTATGTCCAAACTGTAAAATATTTCATAGTTGGTCATTCTATTTCCAAACTGTAAAATATTTCATAGTTGGTCATTCTATTTCCAAACTGTAAAATATTTCATAGTTGGTCATTCTATTTCCAAACTGTAAAATATTTTTAGCTGGTCATTCTACTTCCAAACTGTAAAAAAATTTCCTTGTTGGTCATTCTTTGTCCAAAGTCTCAAATATTTTCTAGTTGGTTATTTTATGTCCAAACTGTCGGATATTTCCTTGCTTGTCCTTTTACTGAGATGTTACTGATTTCTGTATGAAGCATTTCACATTCAGTGAAGATTTTTTTAAAATTTCATCACAATTCATTGGCTTCACGGGGCCAAGCTAAATCACAGGAATGAAATTCAGGAACCAGATACAGGAACCAGGTACAGGAACCAGATACTGGAACCAGATACTGGAATCAGGAACCAGATACAGGAACCAGATACAGGAACCAGACACAGGAATCAGGAACCAGATACAGGGACCAGATACAGAAACCAGATACAGGAACCAGATACAGGAACCAGATACAGGAATCAGATAACAGGCGATGTCACTGCAAACTCTGAGATAAGTTTGGAAATTTGATTCAATAAGTTTATGTGGTTATGGCACTATGGCTGTAGCTATGGCTGTAGTCCTGTAGTGACAGTGTCGTGTTGCCATCTAACTGTTGGTACCCCACCCAGCCCACACCATCCACTAATGGAGCGACAGGCTGGTCAAGCACCACCTAGATTACGTGGGTTTCAGCCCTCGTTCAACAATTCCGGCATTAAAATCAAAAAAAAGAACACAATGTATGTATGCAGTTGCTGGACATTGGAGTTGATCAGAGCCTTGGGGGGCGGGGGGGGAGGAGTGGTGGTGGGGGCGTATACAAAATTTCCATTATTAACAGGTTAAAACTAAACAGTTACTTTGGAAAAATATCTTCAGATTTTCTTTCAGCGATGATTTACCAATGAAAGCAAACGGGCGGGGTAAAACGTTACGTCTGCTGCTGCGATATAATGCAGGAATTGAGCCACTACTGGGCACATCGAAATTCCCGTCTTTTACTTTTGAGTCAACAACTGAAGCAGAAGGACGTGGATGATGTTGGTTGTGAAACGGTTGCGTCCCATTGAAGCGAGGACGTGGCATAAAACCAGATCCATTGTCCTGGTCCTGACAGGACGATCCTCGTGAGAAACATTTTTGTTCGCACTTGTCCGGCGGTCCCATTGTAACGCGGTGACCACATGAAAGACGCAGGCTCAGCCTATCATGACCACACGGGACCGGAAACCACAATGGACATGGGACATAACCGTGGGAAGCTGCCCTCCCGATGACGCCATCACCTCCCTTTTTGATCACGTGACTGTGTTGCACTGCATTTGTCGCGGTGATGTCGCGAGGCATTCAATTCAAGATTTTGACGGCACAACAGACTGTTAGGGTATTCACAAGAGTTGCTGGTCTGAACTGACAAGGCAAAAAATAATGAAAATATATTTATAAACAATAATGAAAAAAAATAATGATAATATAGTGAAAATATCACTTACATTTATATTATAATATATTTTATAATATATATAAAATTTAAAATTAGCTAATAGCGACATAAAGGTTACCATAATGTATAGCTTCATGCATTCAATTTAATTTTTAAAAAAAATCTTACTTAATACCTGTCATACATATAAGTATTGATTTAACATTTTACTTCAAAATATTTGTAATTAAAATTCAATAAACATTTTATTATATTTTTTTTAATTTGGCTTGAGACAAATTATTTTTTCAACTTTAAATAATTTTTTAACAACAGGACCTTAAATTCTTTAAAATAATAATCGCTGTAAAGTATCGAGTTAAGTGTTCGTAATGTTGTAGATTAGAATGTGATTGTCTTCTGCTAAATTTGATGCAATTATCTTTAAAAAGTAAAAAAAGTTATTGGTAAAAGGGGTGAAAATTTTTAAAAAATGGGTCACAAGTTTTTTAGTAAAATTTATAGTTTATATAAGAGGCTTAAAAAAGTCACTAAAAAGTGATAACTCGACTTCTGATAACTCGACTTCTGATAACTCGAATTCTGTTCAAGATAGAAAGATGAAATTGGTGTTGTTAGAAAGCTTAGAGCTAGCCCTTCAAAATAAGATATTTTTTTAGAGTTTAATGACAATATTTTATTTCATGTCAAAGTACCTACAATTTTAGTTGAGATAAAATCTGTAAGTTGTTACTTATCCCCACGTATGATTAATTTATTATAAAGTTATCATTATTTGCCAAACAGATCAAAGAAGAAAATAAAATAAATCGAGACATGTCTGGTTTTCAAAAGCAACGGAAAAAGAAACACAGGGAGAAAAGGGAAAAAGAATTGAAAACCAAAAATTTAATTGCCAATTATTTTAAGCACAGCGAAGCTCCTAACCCTAAAATCTCTGCTAAACCTGAAGATGTTTCCTTTCCATCAACATCCCGCCAGGAATTGCCACGTGAAGATTTGCGGCCCGCAGACGAAGAACGGAACGCGGTTGCGCAACTATCAGATCTGGAAACGAGACATCTGACCCTCCAAATGAGGTCGAGACAGTAGGACTATCAGTGAAGTTAGGACTATGAGAGGCAATGATAATGTTGATGATTTTGTCGAACATGAAAACGAATTTCGCAACTACAGCGATCCTGGGCGATGGCCATATCACTTGCAAGACCGGGACAGACAGTGCATCATTTTATGCAAGTTAAAAACTGAAAGTAAGTTAATAGACATGATTTTTTTAAAAATGCCTCCAGATTACACTGGCAAATGTTTTCCGAAAGTCTGTTACACTCCCAGTTGTATTGATATAATTGTACCGTTACAAGTAACCCGTTGCATAGGCCTATCTCATTAATGTATTATTTCTTCTCTCTCTCTCTTTCTCTCTACTGTATCATGTTTTAATAATAAAAACCAGTAAAAAAACAAAGTTTTTGACATTAAATTCTTTATTTACGATACATAACACTCGCACGACAATCCAAAAATCCAAAATTGTAGTTATGTCTCATATATAAAGGATTTATAGAAAATAAAAAACTACTACAGTCTACCTGCTAAAATTCAGCTTGATTTGATCAAGGGAAAAGGGTTATAAAAAGATGTTTAATATAATACGCACCGTGAGAAAGACTAGCACTTAATACCATTTACATTTAAAGATCGGGAAGATATTTTTTAAAAAGTCGTTTCAAGGACCCCCCAATGTACTTTAAGAAATTTAATTTTATCCCAACCGCACCTGCGCATCCGTAGCGACTAATTTTTTGACGTTGAAAAAGTCTTGTCTGACCATTATATAACATATTATTGAAGATATAATATTGTTATGTTATATTCAAGTATTTGGTCTACAATTCATAATTCCAAATTCTTGCAGCAGTAAAGGTAACCAAATGAATCCATTATTTAATTTTGTTAAAAGAAGGAAAGTGAGAATTTACTTCATTTTTTTTAGTCAAAATGCCAAGTTGCACCTTTTTCGGCTTAAATAACTCTTTAATAATGATTGACTTTAAATTTGAAAGTTATTTATATCACATCTAAGTTTTCATTGTTTTTTTTATAAAATCGGGAGTTACACCGCTTAGCAATTTTATGTTATTGAGATTAATATTTTAGCCATCTAAAAAAAGATTTTTTATAAGGGAAATAACTCAACATAAAATATATAAATAATGTTAAAATATGAATTAAAAGTCTATGACACACGACATTATAACTTTGTCTGGGTGTAGGTTTACTACCGACAGTTTCACTTTAAATGATGTATGAATTGTTTTTAAAAAATATATATGTATAGAAAGTATAGCATGTAGTTGTGAGTTTGTAAACTATTAAATAAACATGATTGTTGTAGAATATATGCTTGAAAAGCTTCAACTTATCAATACTGCCTGAAGGTGTTCACTTTTCGTGTAGGTGGTACGCTACTTATTTTCGATCCTTATCCTAGGGATAGGGATAGGTATTGCGTATTGAATAAAAAGCATTAAACCACGCCCTTTAATGGTATACTCCAATAAGCCCATTTATATTAAGCACATGTCACTATAATGCCTTGCCCTTACTAAAGTAAAGGTTTATAAGTAAACTAAATTACGCTAAAGCAACAAAATGTTTCAGCTAAAAAATTCTTTTTTTTAAAATTAAAATAACTATATAATGAATTTTAATTTTAGAATTCTGCTGAGTAAAATTCGAAGACTTAATTGAAATAATTCAGCAATATTAAAGGCATATTTCTTACAAGGAAGTATATAATAATTTTTAAATATCTTTTTTTTTAAATTGTAAATTAAAAGTGTCACTAGGGTTGGTGTCACTAGTATTGGTGTCACTAGGGTTGGTGTCACTAGGGTTGGGTTCCCTGGGGTTGAAGTCACTAGGGTTGGGTTCACTGGGGTTGGTGTCACTAGGGTTGGTGTCACTAGGGTTGGTGTCACTAGGGTTGGTGTCACTAGGGTTGGTGTCACTAGGGTTGGTGTCACTAGTATTGGTGTCACTAGGGTTGGTGTCAATAGGGTTGGTGTCACTAGGGTATGTGTCACTAGGGTTGGTGTCACTAGGGTTGGTGTCACTAGGGTTGGTGTCACTAGTGTTGGTGTCACTAGGGTTGGTGTCAATAGGGTTGGTGTCACTAGGGTTGGTGTCAATAGGGTTGGTTTCACTAGGGTTGGGTTCACTGGGGTTGGTGTCACTAGGGTTGGGTTCACTGGGGTTGGTGTCACTAGGGTTGGTGTCACTGGGGTTGGTGTCACTAGGGTTGGTGTCACTGGGGTTGGTGTCACTAGGGTTGGTGTCACTGGGGTTGGTGTCACTAGGGTTTGTGTCACTAGGGTTGGTGTCACTAGGGTTGGTGTCACTAGTATTGGTGTCACTAGGGTTGGTGTCAATAGGGTTGGTGTCACTAGGGTATGTGTCACTAGGGTTGGTGTCACTAGGGTTGGTGTCACTAGTGTTGGTGTCACTAGGGTTGGTGTCACTAGTGTTGGTGTCAATAGGGTTGGTGTCACTAGGGTTGGTGTCACTAGTGTTTGTGTCACTAGGGTTGGTGTCACTATGGTTGGTGTCACTAGGGTTGGTGTCACTAGGGTTGGTGTCACTAGTGTTGGTGTCACTAGGGTTGGTGTCACTAGGGTTGGTGTCACTAGGGTTGGTGTCACTAGGGTTGGTGTCACTAGGGTTGGTTTCACTAGGGTTGGTGTCACTAGGGTTGGTGTCACTAGGGTTGGTGTCACTAGGGTTGGTGTCACTAGGGTCGGTGTCACTAGTGTTGGTGTCACTAGGGTTGGTGTCAATAGGGTTGGTGTCACTAGGGTTGGTGTCAATAGGGTTGGTTTCACTAGGGTTGGGTTCACTGGGGTTGGTGTCACTAGGGTTGGGTTCACTGGGGTTGGTGTCACTAGGGTTGGTGTCACTGGGGTTGGTGTCACTAGGGTTGGTGTCACTGGGGTTGGTGTCACTAGGGTTGGTGTCACTGGGGTTGGTGTCACTAGGGTTTGTGTCACTAGGGTTGGTGTCACTAGGGTTGGTGTCACTAGTATTGGTGTCACTAGGGTTGGTGTCAATAGGGTTGGTGTCACTAGGGTATGTGTCACTAGGGTTGGTGTCACTAGGGTTGGTGTCACTAGTGTTGGTGTCACTAGGGTTGGTGTCACTAGTGTTGGTGTCAATAGGGTTGGTGTCACTAGGGTTGGTGTCACTAGTGTTTGTGTCACTAGGGTTGGTGTCACTATGGTTGGTGTCACTAGGGTTGGTGTCACTAGGGTTGGTGTCACTAGTGTTGGTGTCACTAGGGTTGGTGTCACTAGGGTTGGTGTCACTAGGGTTGGTGTCACTAGGGTTGGTGTCACTAGGGTTGGTTTCACTAGGGTTGGTGTCACTAGGGTTGGTGTCACTAGGGTTGGTGTCACTAGGGTTGGTGTCACTAGGGTTGGTGTCACTAGGGTTGGTGTCACTAGGGTTGGTGTCACTAGGGTTGGTGTCACTAGTGTTGGTGTCACTAGGGTTGGTGTCACTAGGGTTGGTGTCACTAGGGTTGGTGGCACTAGGGTTGGTGTCACTAGTGTTGGTGGCACTAGGGTTGGTGTCACTAGGGTTGGTGTCACTAGGGTTGGTGTCACTAGGGTTGGTGTCACTAGGGTTGGTGTCACTAGGGTTGGTGTCACTAGGGTTGGTGTCACTAGGGTTGGTGTCACTAGGGTTGGTGTCACTAGGGTTGGTGTCACTAGGGTTGGTGTCACTAGGGTTGGTGTCACTAGGGTTGGTGTCAATAGGGTTGGTGTCACTAGGGTTGGTGTCACTAGGGTTGGTGTCACTAGGGTTGGTGTCACTAGGGTTTGTGTCACTAGGGTTTGTGTCACTAGTGTTGGTGTCACTAGGGTTGGTGTCACTAGGGTTGGTGTCACTAGGGTTGGTGTCACTAGGGTTGGTGTCACTAGGGTTGGTGTCACTAGGGTTGGTGTCACTAGGGTTGGTGTCACTAGGGTTGGTGTCACTAGGGTTGGTGTCACTAGGGTTGGTGTCACTAGGGTTGGTGTCACTAGGGTTGGTGTCACTAGGGTTGGTGTCACTAGGGTTGGTGTCACTAGGGTTGGTGTCACTAGGGTTGGTGTCACTAGGGTTGGTGTCACTAGGGTTGGTGTCACTAGGGTTGGTGTCACTAGGGTTGGTGTCACTAGGGTTGGTGTCACTAGGGTTGGTGTCACTAGGGTTGGTGTCACTAGGGTTGGTGTCACTAGGGTTGGTGTCACTAGGGTTGGTGTCACTAGGGTTGGTGTCACTAGGGTTGGTGTCACTAGGGTTGGTGTCACTAGGGTTGGTGTCACTAGGGTTGGTGTCACTAGGGTTGGTGTCACTAGGGTTGGTGTCACTAGGGTTGGTGTCACTAGGGTTGGTGTCACTAGGGTTGGTGTCACTAGGGTTGGTGTCACTAGGGTTGGTGTCACTAGGGTTGGTGTCACTAGGGTTGGTGTCACTAGGGTTGGTGTCACTAGGGTTGGTGTCACTAGGGTTGGTGTCACTAGGGTTGGTGTCACTAGGGTTGGTGTCACTAGGGTTGGTGTCACTAGGGTTGGTGTCACTAGGGTTGGTGTCACTAGGGTTGGTGTCACTAGGGTTGGTGTCACTAGTATTGGTGTCACTAGGGTTGGTGTCAATAGGGTTGGTGTCACTAGGGTATGTGTCACTAGGGTTGGTGTCACTAGGGTTGGTGTCACTAGGGTTGGTGTCACTAGTGTTGGTGTCACTAGGGTTGGTGTCAATAGGGTTGGTGTCACTAGGGTTGGTGTCAATAGGGTTGGTTTCACTAGGGTTGGGTTCACTGGGGTTGGTGTCACTAGGGTTGGGTTCACTGGGGTTGGTGTCACTAGGGTTGGTGTCACTGGGGTTGGTGTCACTAGGGTTGGTGTCACTGGGGTTGGTGTCACTAGGGTTGGTGTCACTGGGGTTGGTGTCACTAGGGTTTGTGTCACTAGGGTTGGTGTCACTAGGGTTGGTGTCACTAGTATTGGTGTCACTAGGGTTGGTGTCAATAGGGTTGGTGTCACTAGGGTATGTGTCACTAGGGTTGGTGTCACTAGGGTTGGTGTCACTAGTGTTGGTGTCACTAGGGTTGGTGTCACTAGTGTTGGTGTCAATAGGGTTGGTGTCACTAGGGTTGGTGTCACTAGTGTTTGTGTCACTAGGGTTGGTGTCACTATGGTTGGTGTCACTAGGGTTGGTGTCACTAGGGTTGGTGTCACTAGTGTTGGTGTCACTAGGGTTGGTGTCACTAGGGTTGGTGTCACTAGGGTTGGTGTCACTAGGGTTGGTGTCACTAGGGTTGGTTTCACTAGGGTTGGTGTCACTAGGGTTGGTGTCACTAGGGTTGGTGTCACTAGGGTTGGTGTCACTAGGGTTGGTGTCACTAGGGTTGGTGTCACTAGGGTTGGTGTCACTAGTGTTGGTGTCACTAGTCATGCGTCTGTGCCAACCAACGATAAACAACGGTAACTGGTGTATGTAACCCTTTATAAACTTGTAAGGGAGGTATCATTGTTTTGGCTTTCTTTCAGGCTCAAATCAAATTCATTAGCTGAAGGTTGTTGAACTTCGAGATAACATTTTCTAAATCAATGACACCTCATTTTAATTAACTTGGTGGTTAAAGGGGGGGGGGATAAATTATGACCTGGAAAAAAGACCAGTTACCTGTATGACTTTATAAATAGTACCAACGTGGAGTTGAAAAACAAAAGTGTGCGATTGGGGGAGAGGGGCCGTCCATACATGACGTCACGCACCAAGAGGGTAGAGGGGTCCACACATTTGTGACGACGTGTGACGAGGGGGAGGGAGTGTTTGAGAAATGTGACGTCACATCAAAACTGGCAACTTTAAATATAGGTTATCCTTAAATATTTGATTTACAACAATTTACTTTATGACGCTTAACATGGGCTTCATGCGTGCTACGATATTAGAGTGCAGCCTTACACTAAATACATACTTAAATGACAACAACAAAAAAATTGATATGAAACATGCTCCTTGAGGAAATACAGCTTCTATGGGGGAAGGGACGCATGAAGGGTTAGTCCATAAAGTACGTCACGCTATTTTTGACCATTTCACTCCCCCTCCCCCCTGTCACAAACTGTCACAAATCTTGGACCCCGCCCCCTTAAATACGTCACATTTTAAAACAAAATTTTGTTATTAACAAAATAATTAAAAATTTAATATAAAAACACCGTGACGTCACACATGGCCGGACACCCCCCTCCCTCCTGTCACAAATTGTCACACTTTCTTACAACCCCTCCCCCCTCTGGAGCGTGACGTACTTTATGGACCGTCCCTTAGGAACATATAATTTCATATGTGTGCTTTTTGTCCTTCATTTTTAATTTAAAATAATGTCAAAATAACTGGATATTTCGAACTTTTTTCCAAATGAAGTATTTTTTCTGAAGGAAGGTTGAAACAAACTTATTTTGAAGCGGAAGAAATTGATTTACTTTCAACAATAACAGAACCAAGAAACAAAACTAAAAGGTAAAATTCAGGAATTTGTAAAATTATTATATGAAAATGTACTTTAAAATATTTTTGAACACTCTTCCATTAAAATTGCTCTTCTTTCATTGTTTGGTTGTAAATGATTTTTTGTTATCAATAACATAATATTATGTTTTTTCAATTCTCGGTAAACGAAAATCAACTGAAGGTAAAGTCGAAAATGAATATATTAAAAATAAATCTAATATTTATTTTAAAAAAACAATTCTTTAAAATGTGAACTGCGATGTTTTACAAATACAATTTTACAATTGAACTGCGGCTCTGAATAAGTAAGTAAACAGAAACTAAATAGTTTGAAATTGCTATCCTTCATTACGAAAAACATGTCCGAGCAGGAATTTTATTGTGAATTACTATTGATTTTTTAAAATCTTGTTTCTGTTTAAATATTTGGGTACTGTCTCAAATTCAAACCCTCTTTCCCTTGGTGCATTAACAACATTAAAATAATTTATTCTCTTTATAGGCTATAAATCAAAGCGCTATTGATATATAAACCCTCATTTAAACAAATCCTTTGAAATGAATGTCATCAAAAATTAGTTTTGTGAAAACACGATCAATATAAAGGGAACTAAGTAAAATAAAATGGTTTTGAACCTTTACAAAATATTCTTGATTACTCGCCCTTCCTTGCGACCACCAATGAACGCTGATAGTACCAGTTCCAAGAAATAGGACGTGAAGTCACATTGCAGTAGTTCCCTGACAAAAGCTTTCTTCTCAACCAGGGGTCAGCTACCTGCATGTCGCGAGCCGCATGCGGCTCTTTCGATGTCAAGATGCGGCTCTCCAGTTCCATGCGCAAATATTAAAAATCATATTATTTTATTTTCAAAACTCGTGTAAGTGGCTCTTTAAAAATTGGGAAATTCTTCCAGTGTTACAGAAGCAGAATTATCTCAATATATATGCTGAAATTTCTTAAAATCGTATCCATTTCTAGTTTAGGCCTTTAATACTAAGTACTAGCCTGAACAGTTATAAACTACATGGATCTAGACTGTACAGTTTGAATTAACAATATATGTGGTCAAGTGGTCGCCACTCACATAATCCCTGTTCTGATTCTATCGACTTAAATTAATAATAATCATACACTAGCTTTTATTTTATCCGATTTTGTGAATTCCCAGGGATTCTCACATTATGACAATCAAAACTTTCTTACATACACATTATTGCTGTTAAGTTGAAAGAAATATCATTAAATAAAACATAAACAAAACGAAGATTTGCGTGTTTATTTATAGCTTTTAATATCAGATTTGTTTGAACTAAGTTCTCACCGATTCCTCAATGTTTCTGAATTTTAACAGGCACTATACTACCTGGCGATAGCAATGTTGATCGTGTCTCAAGTTGTTAGGGGCCGTACGTAAATTGCGTCACGCACATAGGGGGAGGGGGGGCGTCCACAAATTTGTGACGATGTGTGACGAGGGGGAGGGGGGCGTTTGAGAAATGTGACGTCACATCAGAACTGGCAACTTTAAACAAAAGTTCCACGTAAATATTTAATTTCTCACAATTTATTTTATGAAGTTTTACATGGCTTTACGCGTGTTACGATATTAGAGTGCAACTTTACATTAAATACATACTTAAATGACAAAAAAGTGATTTGAAACTTTTTTTTGTTGTTCAAATCTCAAATACGTCTTGTAAAAAAAAAGGGGGGGGGGCGTGCTAAGCTTTGTGGCGTCATATTAGGGGGGGGGATCGGAGTTTTTGTAACGACGCGTGATGAGGGTTAGGGGGAAGGAAAAATCGGCCAAAATTGCGTGACGTCATTTATGGACGTCCCCTTAATTTATTGCTTCACATAAACACGGAGATGCGTAGGACGCAATAATCTTCTGAACAGAAGGGTCGCGTGTAATATAAAAGATAAGATATTATATTTCACGTGTGTATAGTTTATTTTTCGTCTTCGAAGATCTCCCACAGAACATCTGGCGAAAAGCTCGCGAGAACCTTGATGACGTCATCATGTAGAGAACAAAGTTCATCGCGCTGTTCGTATTGTAAAATATCTCAAACACCTGGTCCAGGAAGGTGACGTACGTTGAGTAGCGGTCAGAATCGTCCAGACTGGACCTGAACATCTCGTAGCATATCGTGGGGAAGCTGCAGACGGCGTAGAACACACAGACGGACATGAGGATTTTACCAGCCCTGTGGTCAGACCTGGCCCTGGGGTTGGACGACTGGCCGGTCATCACACGGCGCTGATGGGCGAGCTTGAGGCAGATGGCCAGGCACGAGATGATGACGACGAATACGCTGAAGGTGCGGTAGATGTTGTTGAGGATGGCCGCCGAGTAGACTTTGATGGCGTCGGCGTTGTCCCAGTAGAATTGCGTGAACTCGACCCGCGCGTAAGTGCGATTGGTCAAGCGGTCAACTGTCCACGTGTGTGTTATGGTGATGAACACCAGCAACAGCACGGGGACCAGGACGTAGACGTAAAGCACGAGCAGTACTATTTGGACGCGTTGCTTGGTGATAACACGAGAGACGTGAAACGGGGTAAAAACAACGAGCACCCGCTCGAGGGCTATAACCATGACGTTGGTGTTGCTGCAAAAGTTGACTGCGATGCTGATGTTGACCACGTAGACGGTAAACATCGTGTTGAAAGACTGCGCCAGGAGAGAGTCGTAGGCCTCGACAAGGAACCGGAACATCTTGACCGGTACTATCAGACAGTAGACGAAGTCGCAGGCAGAAAGGGAAATAAGCAGTAGGTTTGTAACGTCAGTGCACCCTTGCCTAGCTAGCACCAATAAGCAGAGGCAGTTTCCGACTATACCAAACCCGCCAATAAAAACACGAGATATAATCTCCAAGATGGACGTCACGTTTCGGAGAAATTCTTCGTGGAGCCCCGAACCTGTCACGTGACCGAGTGTCCACTGCTCGAAATGAGTGTCCGTCACATATCTCGACTCACTGGTTGAACTATCCGGCACATGGCTACTCGAGAAACATGTACTTTCGATATCTGAATCCATCGAATAACTTTTTGTATCTGAGTCGCCAGGTTAGTATAGTATAAAAATGAGTTGTTTTCATGTATTTATTACACGCTTTTATTTAAGTCACAATGTTTGTATGTTGTATCCATCCATCCTTCCATCCATCCATCCACCCTTCCTTCAAAACTTGAAACGTAAAATTATACCACTTCTGATGGTCCTAGAGATCTTGGATGACAATGCATTGTATGAAAATTTCAGATCGATCGAATGTACCGTATTGAAATTATTGCATTTTTAGTTTATCTATAGTCTATATATAAGAATCGGTACCCGTCTGCTTTGTTGACATCCATGAGTTCACCACGTGAACACAACACCGTGGTATAAAACGTTGGGCGGGCGCTTATGAGGTGTTTGGTATAAAAAAAATAGTGGTAAAAAAGATGTGTGGGCTTCAGACGTGAATTTTAAAGAGTTTTTATTATAAGTTTTAAAAAATAGCTGTAAAAACAAAGTTTTTGACTATAAATCCCTTATATATGAGACATTACTAAAAGTAGTGATTATGTTAAAAGCGTGTCTTTTTTAAAAAAAGATTTTTTTTAAATATTTAATTATTACACGCTTTTATTTAAGTCACAATGTTTGTATGTTGTATCCATCAATCCTTCCTTCAAATCTTGTAACGTAAAATTAAACCACTTCTGATGGTCCTAGAGATCTCAAAATTTTACCACATATAGATCGTGGATGACAATGAATTGTATCAAAATTTCAGATCGATCGAATGTACCGTAATTAAATTAATCAATTTTTAGTTTATCTCTATTTATCACTATTTAGAATGTATAGTCGTCTGCTAGAGTTGACCTCCACGGCCTACTGGTTTCACTCCAGCCATCGTTTACCAAATTCCCGTGTTTACATCAAGAGCAGGGGAGATCAGCGCGTTTCAGTCAGTAAATGTTTGTCACGCAATGAACATTAGCAATACTTTTACTTTTAGTTCTGTCTCATATATAAGGGATTTATAGTAAAAAAAAACTTTGTCTAAACGGGTTGTTTAATTAACACTATCACATTTGTTATATAAACAATTCGCACTAGAGGGATACAAGTAAATTCAATGTGTTGATGTCAGAAGTGGTTTGTAAAGAGTTGTTTTTTTTTCGTTCTATTTCTCACACAACGCCTCTCGACTTTATAATTTTCAATCTGAGGGCCGTGATGCCAGAACCAATGAAATAAAAGCGTGTCCTTTAAAAAGTTTTTATTTTTTTTACGTTCTACTTATTTAAATGAAAGCTCGTATCCGAACACTTGTGTAACCTGGCCATTTATAGACAAAACAAGTCCCGCCCCACGCTGTGCAATGTGCCAGTTAGGATTGACGTCTTTTGTACATAATTGTACGACTAAACTTGTATAATTGTACGACTAAACTTGTATGTTAGAACCTGTAATTATAATAAACGTACAGCGCACTTAATGAAAGAGATTTTTTCGCGTAAATTTTCGTGTTTTTATGTGAATCTGGGATATCGAATCTCCATCAGCGGTTCTGTTTCAATGAGATTCTGGACCCTGTAATCTTCGTCAGTGGTTTAGCTTTAATGTGAGTCTATCAACCCTGGGCTGTCTAATCTTCCCCTAATGATACCAATTATCGATATGGCACAGAGACTTTTATCAACAATCATGAAGGCTGACTTGAAGGCCGGGCGTTAGTCAAAATGACTTCATGTCAGTCACTCCGCCTTAACTACAAGACACGGAGGGGGTGGGGGTGGCTGTCAATATTAGATGATGATGTCACCGTATTGTTGTTTTACACCGACGCCTTTGTTGATGTGTTGACCTCACTGAAACCCCGTGTCCGTGACACGGGCCCATCTTGTCACCCCCACTCCAACGCACAGTAGTGGTTTGATGATAAGTAATAATAACATTCTTAAAACATATTGTATTTTAAAATATTTATGTTAAATAAAAAGAAAGGAAAAACAAAAACAAACATGAACACAGGATATGTTTTAAGAATATTATTATTACTTATGTAAGTATTGTAAGAATGTATTTTATGTTGTACTGATGAAGGCATTAGCCGAAACGTTTACCGGTGTATCAGTCTAAAAATAAAGCTCAAATTTAATGATTTCATTGCACAATTTGTTTGTGTATTTTGTATTTTACAGATTGTTACAATGTCAATTTAGATGACATCTAAAGTTTATCTTGATTCCAGAATCAATCCTCATCAGAAATCTAATGTCAATCTGCCATTGGTCATCTTGGTCTAAAGTCTACGGTATAGAACCAAACAACTAGCCGGACATGCCAGCTAGCAGCGTGTGTCTTACACAGTGTGACGTCACCATCTCTACTAATCATTCAGTAGACACGGACTTAGATGGTCATTTTTTCCACTTGGAACATGTTCCTTTATATTAGTTACATGATAATATTTAATATATATAAGGGAACATGTTTCTTTACATTATGTACAATGCTTCTCATAAAATCTAGGACATGTGTTCTTGTCTGAAGAATTACGTCACCAACAACTTGTTCCGTTATTTCCAGATTTTTGCGTTCACAGTTTTTGATAAGTATTTACTGACGCTCAAGTACTGGGACATGAGTTCTTTTTAAATCCCTTATATTAACTTCGCGGCCGTCTCTGTCTGTCGTCATCTCATCATCTCTCTCATCATCTCATGGGCTGGGCGGGCGGAAAAAGAAAAGTCGAAAATGACCCACTTCCAGTGATCCGATCGAGCTGAAATTTGGCACACGGACCCGACTCACCTAACAATGCATCGTATCAAAATTTCAGATCGATCGAACGTACCATAATTAAATTAATGCATTTTTAGTTTATCCTTATATGAGGTATGTAATTCAAAATTCACTGTTTGTTATTGTTTTTTTTTCTTCCAGTTCCACGTGAGTTTGAGTTGACGCCGACCGTCGTGTTGACGCCGACCGTCGTGCCGACACCCCCTCACAGCCCACCCCCATTTATTAAAGACAAGGGACATCACTCGGTGTCAGTCTGTAAATGTTTGAAAATAATCAATACTGTTAGTTATGTCTCATATATAAGGGATTTATAGTCAAAAACGTTGTTTTTACGGGTTTGTTTTATTTCCTATTAGGTGCTAATGTGTTTTCGTTACCAACCGCACGACGTGGGAAGCAGCGACTAAGAGCGGGGCATTGTGCGCAATGATGGAAGATGGACTACGCGGACTTGGGAGTACTTGGGACTACTTGGGACTACTTGGGACTACTTGGGAGTACTTGGGACTACTTGGGAGTACTTGGGACTACTTGGGACTACTTGGGAGTACTTGGGACTACTTGGGAGTACTTGGGACTACTTGGGACTACTTGGGAGTACTTGGGAGTACTTGGGACTACTTGGGACTACTTGGGACTACTTGGGACTACTTGGGACTACTTGGGACTACTTGGGACTACTTGGGACTACTTGGGACTATTTGGGAGTACTTGGGACTACTTGGGACTACTTGGGAGTACTTGGGACTACTTGGGACTACTTGGGACTACTTGGGACTACTTGGGACTACTTGGGAGTACTTGGGACTACTTGGGACTACTTGGGACTACTTGGGACTACTTGGGACTACTTGGGACTACTTGGGACTACTTGGGACTACTTGGGACTACTTGGGACTACTTGGGACTACTTGGGACTACTTGGGACTACTTGGGAGTACTTGGGACTACTTGGGACTACTTGGGAGTACTTGGGACTACTTGGGACTACTTGGGAGTACTTGGGACTACTTGGGACTACTTGGGACTACTTGGGACTACTTGGGACTACTTGGGACTACTTGGGACTACTTGGGAGTACTTGGGACTACTTGGGACTACTTGGGAGTACTTGGGACTACTTGGGACTACTTGGGAGTACTTGGGACTACTTGGGACTACTTGGGACTACTTGGGAGTACTTGGGACTACTTGGGACTACTTGGGACTACTTGGGACTACTTGGGACTACTTGGGACTACTTGGGACTACTTGGGACTATTTGGGACTACTTGGGACTACTTGGGACTACTTGGGACTACTTGGGACTACTTGGGACTACTTGGGACTACTTGGGACTACTTGGGACTACATTTTATAAGATCAGAGAAAATTTACAAAGTCTCATCGAATAACATTGAGACTGTGGATTATGTTTGAGGAAGGGACATGTGTAAGAACAAGGCTGACAGACACATACTGTCACATACTGTAGATACCTACGAGAAGCCTAGGTGGGACAGGTCAAGGCCACAGACGCATACTGTAGATACCTACGAGAAGCCTAGGTGGGACAGGTCAAGACCACAGACGCATACTGTAGATACCTACGAGAAGCCTAGGTGGGACAGGTCAAGGCCACAGACGCATACTGTAGATACCTACGAGAAGCCTAGGTGGGACAGGTCAAGACCACAGACGCATACTGTAGATACCTACGAGAAGCCTAGGTGGGACAGGTCAAGACCACAGACGCATACTGTAGATACCTACGAGAAGACTAGGTGGCACGGGGTGAAGATCAAGGCGAGAGACCGAAAAAGTAAAATTATCACGGAAACATCGAAAGCCATGGTCAATGGCAGGCTTCAAGCGAATGAAATCACAACAAAGACAATCATGCGGAAAATCATACGGTCCATCATACTCTCACATAAAGACAATCATACGGTCCATCATACTCTCACATAAAGACAATCATACGGTCCATCATACTCTCACATGAAGACAATCATACCGTCAATCATACTCACACAACCTATCAACTATAATTTCTTGTTTAATTCTGTTAATGCGGCCCTTTGTTTAGATGTCCCATAGGACCATGAGATCCGCCCCTGACTCAGCTCACATGTAGCCTGTAGCTACTTTAGCATGTAAACAAACAACATTCCAGCATTAGTGGACAGCAAACAGACACAAGAACAACAACAAACCAAAGGTGTTTAGACTGAAGGTCATTTAAACCAAAGGTGTTTAGACTGAAGGTCATTTAAACCAAAGGTGTTTAGACTGAAGGTCATTCAAACCAAAGGTGTTTAGACTGCAGGTCATTTAAAAGCAACAAACTAACAAAAAAAAATTCCTTACAATTGGTGGTAAGGAAAGGGGGGGGGGTAAAACATTGAAACCAAAAGTAGTCAAGAAATTTTTTATTTATGCTTTATTATATTACATATAATAAAATACTTATCTAAAATTACATAATTTATTTAAAAAAAACATACATGTCATAAAGTTGTAAGTATAAAAAGTTGTTAAATAAATGTGTATAGTGTAGTATGTGCATAGTGTAGTATGTGCATAGTGTAGTATGTGCATAGTGTAGTATGTGCATAGTGTAGTATGTGCATAGTGTAGTATGTGCATAGTGTAGTATGTGCATAGTGTAGTATGTGCATAGTGTAGTATGTGCATAGTGTAGTATGTGCATAGTGTAGTATGTGCATAGTGTAGTATGTGCATAGTGTAGTATGTGCATAGTGTAGTATGTGCATAGTGTAGTATGTGCATAGTGTAGTATGTGCATAGTGTAGTATGTGCATAGTGTAGTATGTGCATAGTGTAGTATGTGCATAGTGTAGTATGTGCATAGTGTAGTATGTGCATAGTGTAGTATGTGCATAGTGTAGTATGTGCATAGTGTAGTATGTGCATAGTGTAGTATGTGTATAGTGTAGTATGTGCATAGTGTAGTATGTGTATAGTGTAGTATGTGTATAGTGTAGTATGTGCATAGTGTAGTATGTGCATAGTGTAGTATGTGCATAGTGTAGTATGTGCATAGTGTAGTATGTGCATAGTGTAGTATGTGCATAGTGTAGTATGTGCATAGTGTAGTATGTGCATAGTGTAGTATGTGTATAGTGTAGTATGTGCATAGTGTAGTATGTGTATAGTGTAGTATGTGTATAGTGTAGTATGTGTATAGTGTAGTATGTGTATAGTGTAGTATGTGTATAGTGTAGTATGTGTATAGTGTAGTATGTGTATAGTGTAGTATGTGTATAGTGTAGTATGTGTATAGTGTAGTTACATATTATGTAACAGTGTGTAAACCACACCGTTGTAAATAGGATATATTCTATATCACATATTGTTATATTGATATATATAGTCAGCATTCCAAGACCACATACACAGCATACTGGGGGTGGGGGGGGTTGAAAACTACTTTGTACAAGAAATAAATGTGAGGTCTTGATCATGGAATTATCCTTGACCAGTGAGACCACAGGAAGATGGGACAAACGGCGTTGTGAGACCAAACCAAGATGGGACCAAACCAAGATGGGACCAAACCAAGATGGGACCAAACCAAGATGGGACCAAACCAAGATGGGACCAAACCAAGATGGGACCAAACCAAGATGGGATCATACCAAGATGGGACCAAACCAAGATGGGACCAAACCAAGATGGGACCAAATCAAGATGGGACCAAACCAAGATGGGACCAAACCAAGATGGGACCAAACCAAGATGGGACCAAACCAAGATGGGACCTAACCAAGATGGGACCAAACCAAGATGGGACCAAAACAAGATGGGACCACATACTAAATGAAATAAACAAATTTCCTATTGGCAACGATTTACCAACTATACAACTGGCAAGTGCAAGAATCTAAGTACCCGCCCCCTAGGACTGTGTGTACCACCTCTCTCTCTCTCGGCTAGGTCAAAATTTTATACCACCCCCCTCCGTTCCGAAAACAACAAACAAACAAACAAACAAACAAACAAACGACTGAATGATGAGTCTAGACATGGACAGAATAACCAGAAGTAGGAAGTACAAGAACTGTAACAACAATTGAATCAACACATTACAAACATTCTCTCACAGATGTTACATCTGGTTAAATGTATGGCGTCACCACATGATCTTATGTACAGGTTAAAATATGGACATGTAATCTCCAAACCAATGTGCACACAGCCCCATGAAATTTAACCCACATCTCCCCCGCACCTCCCGACACACATGTTTGGCTGTCAGGATCCTGACCCAGGAATGACCGCATCACAGCTTCCGATACCTGGTTATAATTACATAAGCTGAATGTCCAGTTGAAGACCAATGGGGCTTTAAACATGGCTGACGAAATGGCTGGCAGTATGGCTGGTGATATGGCTGGCAATATGGCTGGTGATATTGGCTGGCAATATGGCTGGTGGCATGGCTTGTGATATGGCTGGTGGTATGGCTAAATCCAGCTTCATATTTCCGTGGCAAAGTTTCTTTTAAAAAGCTTTGTACAAAGGCTCCGTAGAATTCGTGTGTCTGGGGTGTGTCTGTCCACCCAGAACACACCTAAATGTGTGGTGTCTGACCGGACATGACGCCTATGGTCTCAGTTGTAAAGTCTTTCCTCCGTCACTTTGGGCCGTGGTATGTAGCCGAGCCTGCAAGAAGACGTCATGTTGGTAACATGGGGCTTGTCATTATTAACCGGAAGTCTAATAATAGACTCTATTTATAACTCGGTCACCGCCTGAGGTGACGTAAGGACAACTAGTTAATATTTGTCCATTACTATTACAGGGAATGGGCTCATTGAAATTGACTAAAACTTGTTAAAAATCTTGATTTTAGAGAATTTTAAATAAAAATATAAGGTTATATTATTTGATATATTATATAATGCGAAATAGAGCTTCCTTGTGAGTGTGAATTTAATTTAATATGTAAATGAATCAGTGACTATACTTTTAGTTCATTCGTTCGTTCGTCCGTGAATTTTATCCATTCATAGTATTTAGTACTAATACTATTGGTGGACTTATAATTAAAGTCATAATCTTAGTATTATTGTATTACTAATAAATAATAAGGCATATATTTTTATAAGAACCAAGGAAAACAATTTATATAAAATATAATTTTGCTAGGACTAGTACTAGTGTTAGTATGTACGGTTGCGAAGCTACGACTATCGAACGACCGCTTACACTCTCACTCTTCTTTAAAAATGTTTAGGCTTATTTATTGTGACATATTATATTATGCGAAATGGAACGAGTATGTATTATGTAAATGAATTAGTGACTCTGCTTTTCTCTAGTTCATTTGCGCGTTCGTCCGTGAATTTTGTTCTTTACTTAGGGGCCGTCCATAAAGTACGTCACGTTTCGAGGGGGGGAGGGGTATAAGAAAGTGTGACAGTTTGTGACAGGGGCGAAGGGGGGTCAAGCCATGTGTGATGTCACACATTTATTTTTTTTTCTAATTTTTTTTCCTAATTTATTTTTTTATATTTCTTTAGTAGAATTTAAATAGCTTTAAAAATGATTTTCAAAAGTTTTTATCAAATTGTTTTGTTTCCTTTTAACCAGTGGCGTAGCTAGGGGGGGGGCGGTGGGGCGGTCCGCCCCGGGCGGCACTCGTAAAGGGGGCAGCATTTGTGGGCATTTGAAAAGTACAACCTTTTCCGACAACCGCCCTTGTTCTTTTGAAGAGGGGAAAACCAAGGTGAAACAAAAATATTTGTAATTTCGAGTCTTAATTAACGGATTCGCTCAATATTTTTTTGATTACATAGTGGATATTATAACTAACGCAAAACCGTTCAAAAAATTTATAATCACTCAAAAAAGGTGTCCATTTGTTTGGAAAACTAAGCGGTATAAGTCACAGATGACGCTTTTATAAGAAAAGTACGCAAAAAACATCACCGATGGGCCGAATAATGTGTGCTATTAATAGTATTAATATCGCCACGACAGTTTGTACGTGGAATTTTGACATTCGCAGAATGATGCGTGAACCGAACACGTACCTAAAGGCATGGTGGTTCAAATATTGTGTTTAACTTGCAAGTAGTAATTTATATTACTGTTTCAGTTTTCAGAAAATTATTGTAAGGTAATTTATTAAAAATTAAATTTATTTTGTTTTTATTGCATTAAAGTAAACACACATATTTTGTTGGTTTTTTTTTCATTAAAATACGGGTATTCATTAAACATGCCTATCCAATTAATGTGGAAATAATTTGAAATCGTCTATTTTATTGAAAATTATTAAGATTTATGACAAGAATCTGTAAATATTCAAATTTCTCTGATAATAAACCCCACAATAGGCATAATAATTTCGAACAACGACATAATTAAAATTTCAATCGTCTTGGAAAAATTGACATCTGATGAAGTACATAGGAAAACGAGATCAGATGCTGGAATTTTACTCAATTCAATATATTCTTTTTCTTTTCTATGTTTTCTCAATTTATGGGAACCCGTCTTTTTTCAAATTAATGCAAAGCCATTGCATGGAACAAAGAGAATTAAGAGATGTGCTAATACAAAATGCTGTTATTTAAGCCAAACAATTTGTGAAGAGATGTAAATATCAACTGAATGCCGAATTCGAAGGAGAAAAACATATGAGTAGGGAAAATTCAGAAGACGTGGTTCTATTTTTAGAACAAGAAGTACAATGAGAAATGATTTTATCCAGGGATGGATATGTAAAAGAAAATAAAAGAACGCTTTGATGATTTGCATGTCCTAGCAAGAAAATATTCGTTATACCATGTAACCTACTAAATGAAGCATTTGAACATCAAATAAATCACTTTATTGACATTGACAAAGAACAGTTCAATATGGAAAGAAAAAGGATCCAGGTTTTTATGGCTGTACCTACTCTACAAGAAGAGGCATTATGTTAGAAAACCGCGGGAAAGGTCCCCTTGATCTATTAAAATTTATTCAACAGCATAGATTTGAAAATTATGTACCCAACATTGTAAATTTGCTATGAATTGTTTCAACTATTGCAATCAGTGTCGCAAGTTATGAAAGGAGCTTCTCCAAACTGAAGTTGATAAAAAAGTATCTTCGTTCCACACTGCGCAATTAAAGTCAACAAAACCTTGCAATACTTTGTCCATAGTCCATAGAACAAGATTTTACAGATAATTTTAATTTTGATAGCATAATACACTATTTTTTTCTATTACTAGCTTTTTGGCATGGCATACGCCGCAGACTTGCTGATGGAGAGTGCAAAGAAAGTGGAGAAAGTCGGTTGGGGTGGGGGGGGGGACTGCCACTCATTGTTGGTTTCGAGACATTTGCAGGTGAAATTCGATACACCCCTACTTCTATGAAGTCAGCTATAAAACGATAATAGGTTTAAAATCGGAGTTACATAATCGATAATTAAAAAAAATATATTTTTAAAAAAATGAAAGAAAAAAAAACAAAAAAAACACGCAATTAACAACCCTATATATGACTAACCCTCGCTAGGTTCGGCCAATCACAGTTTATGTTTAAGGGATGGTAGTAATAAATGGGAGGCGGGTAACAACAACCTCAGTGTGCATGTCTCCACGTTTACTCGCTATTTTTTATTTACTTAGTGCTGCTTTTTGTGTCGGTACTCTCACCCCCTACCGTTCTTTGCACTGTCTATGATGAGCAAATCTGCGGCGTATGCTACGCCGCGGGTCTCTCCAGAGTTCCTTCTTTTCATTCACTCACAGTCGTTTGCCCAAAACTACCCCATTTCGACAACTGTGTCTTTCACATATTTATGAAAGTTAGGAAAGTAAATGTATAAATATGATTACATACTAATGTATACACTTTCTTTGTTTGTAAAAAAAATCATTTATTTATAAATACAAAATAAAAGAAAAGTGATTGGTAATGTGGGTGTAAATTTGGAATATGTTTTGCGACCTCAGTAACTTTCTTGTGGCCTTTAAAAAAAGTATCTTGTATTTTGAACATTGGTGTTTATAGGTATATAATCGTATGCGGGGCTCTTTTATTGCTACTTACATAAATATGGCATGCAATGTTCCCCACTTTTACTTCGTTTCAATTACAATTGTTTATTCATGTTTCATAATTTATGAAAACCATAATATAATCAACTAACTGGCCGTCCATAAATGACGTAACGCGATATTGGCTGATTGTTCATCTCTTCTTCAATAAGACGTCACAAAGCTTTGCCCCCCCCCCATAAAAGCCTAATTTTCTGTTTCAAAATGAGCATGTTTCAAATAAAAAAATTGTCATTTAAGTATGTTTTTAGTGTAACGTAACGCTGCATTCTAATATCATAGCACGCGTTTTACATAAACGTCATTTAAATAAAGTGTCAGTAATCAAATATTTAAGTGGTAATTTTATTTAAAGTTGCACGTTTTGACGTGACGACACATTTCTTAAACACCCCCCCCCTCGTCACAAATGTGTAACTCTCTCTCCCCCTATGTGCGTGACGTCATTTATGGAAGGCCCCTAAAAAGGGCGGCAAATTGGAGACCGCCCCGGGTGGCAAAAGTTCTAGCCACGCCACTGCTTTTAATTATATAATAACTGGGTGAGGTCAAGTTTAGCTAATCTACTTCTTATTCTGTGTCAATCGATTGCATAATCGGAAGATTATCTAGAACTTAACCTCATCCATTGTAAATGAAAAGGTAGCAGATAAATGATGTGTATTATATAATTGTCAAGTCTAATTTTTGCAATTTTTGTTTTCAAATTCGATCTAGATTGAGTTACTGTTTCCTTAAAATAACTATGACGACATTTGACAACTAACTATTCTACTATTAAAGTCATTTTAATAATCTGATAGTTCTTTTAAGTGGGGGTGTAAAGGTTTTCGACTCCAGCTCGGGCAAATCCGGCATCCGGCTATTTTTACAAATGGGGCCTCGGCTCCGGCAGGATTTCACTTCATTAATCCGGCTGGCTGGTAGCGCCCTAATTTATATATATTCATAATGGCTCCGGTTTATCCGGAATCCGGCAATTTTTAACAAATCTGACTTCGGCTCAAGCCGGACTTCACTTCATAAATCCGGCAAAATCCGGCTCCAGCCAGATTTCAAAATTTAGAATCCGTTACATCTCTACTTTTAATTGGAAAATTTATATTTTAATACAGTTTAATATTGAAGTGTATTTTAAGTATTAAATTAAATATTTTAATTAGGTTAATTAAATAGAAAATTTTGAAAGTGTGACGTACTTTGGGGGGGGGGCTCCCGAGACTTGTGACAGTTTGTGACAAGGGGGAGGGGGTCAAAAATGGTCAAAAATAGCGTGAAGTACTTTATGGACGGCACCCTTCATACTATTTATTACTAATACTAATGATGTAATTATAATTAAAGTTATAATCTAAGTGTAAGTTTATTACTAATAAATACTAAGGCATTTATTTATTTGTATAAGGACCAAGGAAAACAATCAATATTCAAATAAATATATGTTAATAATTGACTACTATTACGCTATGACAAGTGTTTACCGTAATTACGACTATTGAACGACCGCTTACACTCATCTTTATAAATATTTAGGCTTATTTATTTAAGTTTTAAGTCTTCGTCATTTTAATAATTTATTCAGCTGCAAAACTAAGTGTAAAGAAATATTTTTTGCACAAAAATTGCACCTAGAAGATCGTTTTTAGTGAGATCAAAATGTAATGGATGTTTCAGAAATGTTTGACCTGAATCTAAAAATAGCCCAATGACCGAATGAGTTATATATAACGTTTTCAGTCTTAGAAATGACAAGGCCCATAGGAGATTTATCCCTTAAGATGGTGGGTGTGGCATAAACTATAAACAATCAATAGTGCTTCTAAAACTAGGCATCCTTGAGCCCCACTTAGCGATCGTCAAAAATATTGAACATACAAAATGATTCCTCGTCCCTAATAAACAATTGTTTAAAAACCAAGACTTTAGATGTCAATGTCAGGTCACATGTCATCAGTAGCTCACTATCTGCATATATATCATATATAACTCAACATCTGGACAGATGTCATCAATAACTCACCGTCTGGTCAGATGTCATTTATAAGTCAACATCTGGTCAGATGTCATTTATAACTCACCAAGGTTTGTCTAAGGTCCCTGTGTTAGCGTAGCCATCATATTTACCATCATTGATGCTGAGGAAGACAAAGATTTTGGTTAAGGTCAGCAATAAATCAAAGGTCAGCTTATGTGAAAGGTCAAATACATTTGAAAGGTCAGCTGTAGTTGTAAGCTCACACTGGATTTACTTTATAACAAAGTGCTATTTTTTACCTGAAGTACTATTTACGTAGCATAGAAGGTCTCATTATCAAATTAGTCACTTTGTCAATGTGGGTCGTTTAGTCAGTACGAGTTGCTTAGTCAAGACGAGTCTTTTAGTATGAATCACTTAGTCATAGCAAGTCACAAAGTCATTACAAGTCACTTAGTCTGTATGAGCCACTGAGTCAGTACGAGTCATTTGGTCAGTACGAGTCACTTAGTCATTACAAGTCACATAGTCAGTACGAGTCACTTAGTCAGTACGAGTCACTTAGTCAGCACGAGTCACTTAGTCAGTACGAGTCACTTAGTCAGGACGAGTCACTTAGACAGTATGAGCCACTTAGTCAGCACGAGTCACTTAGTCAGTACGAGTCACTGTGTCAGTATGAGTCACTTAGACAGTACAAGTCACATAGTCAGTACGAGTCACTTAGTCAGTACGAGTCACTTGATCAGTATGAGCCACTTAGTCAGCACGAGTCAATGCTCCCCACCAATCTACCCCCCCCCCTCGCCTAACTTTGACAGTTGTCTTTTGTTCCACTAGTCAGGTGTTTAAAAAGGACATATCCCAGAATTCTTACTCTTGGTATGCCAGGTAGGTGACCGGGTAGGAATCCCTGTCATTGTATGGTCCCTCATATCCTGTCCGTGGACTGGGGCTGGACCCATGGTAACTGGAGTCGTACAGTCTGAAATAAAGACAAGTAGAGACTTAACTTAGGTAAGAGGCAGCTCACCTGGCAGCTAAAAACCAAATCACCTGGCAGGTAAGAACCAAATCACCTGGCAGGTAAGAACCAACTCACATAGTAGGTAAGAATTAACTTATGTAGTAGGTAAGAACCAACTCACCTGACAGGTAAGAATGAACTCACCTAGCAGTTAAGAACCAAATCACGTAGTAGGTAAGAACCAACTCACCTGACAGGTAATAATGAACTAACCTGACAGATAAGAAGCAAATCACGTAGTAGGTAAGAATGAACTCACCTAGCAGTTAAGAACCAACTCACATTATAGGTAAGAACCAACACACCTGACAGATAAGAACCAACTCACGTAGTAGGTAAGAACCAACTCACCTTACAGGTAAGAACAAACTCACCTGACAGGTAAGGACCAACTCACGTAGTAGGTAAGAATTAACTTACGTAGTAGGTAAAACAAACTCACATAGCAGGTAAGAACCAACTGACCTAGTAGTAAGAACCGAATAACGTAGTAGGTAAGAACCAACTCACCTGACAGGTAAGAACCAACTTACTTTTCCTCGGAGTCCTTCCTTTTTTTGTAACAGCAGAAGTAAGCGATGATGATAGCGATGACGACAACGATGATGAAAGATACGGCAGCGATGGACGTGCCAAAGACGACCTTCTCCTCTGTAGTAAGGTCCCAGGTCCCTGGGGAGACGTAGACACATTAGTGAGACAAATGTAACACAATTATATACTTACATGGTGGTAGCATCTTTACATACATACGTGACAGTAACAATCAATATACATAATCCCCGTTGTCTGTATGTATGAATGTAATTATAATGCTGTTAGGTGGCGCTGCGATCGATTTTGTATAAAAATATTATATTACGTTATTGTTTTAGCTTATATTTTAATTTTTAAAAACGGAACGATGTAAAAATAGCATTTGAGGATTTATAATTATGATGAAATACTTTGTGTACATTTCAGTAAGTTTAATATTTCGTATTTATCAAACAAGGATAAGTTACTTATGTTTATCAATATACATAATCCCGTTGTCTGTGTGGTTGTAATGTAATGCTAATTTCTAATTTTAGAAAGCAGCGCACCAAATTACTGCACCAAAAATAACACTTTTCGAACGTTCTACATAAAATTGTTCAATATGATAATAAATGAATCAAATAAAAATAAATGAAAGTTCTGTATTACGTTATTTTTAAATCTGATGTGTATTTATTTTGAAAACTTCCGTCATTTTTGACGGGTGATACACTAGTTTTTACATATTTACATGACAGTAACATAATTACATATTTACATGACAGTAACATAATTACATATTTACATAACAGTAACATAATTACATATTTACATAACAGTAACACCACTACACACTTACATAGCAGTAACAGAATTACACACTTACATCTACAAGATGGTATTGTTTTGCTCCAGTCGCCCCCTGGCAGACATGTTATATTATAAGTGCCGTCTGTTGGTCTGTGTCCGAAATCCTCACAGCTCAGCTGGACATTGGTCCCCACCGTAACGTTTGTAGTGGACAGTATCAGACCTGTGGCCTCGAGGGACGGGCAGTCTGCAGATAAGATGACGCCATTAACGGTCACTTGACTGTTATATCCCTGTTATACAGTGGCGTCACTAGGGGGGGGCAAGGGGGGCGGGCCGCCCCGGGTGACACCCATCAGGGGGGTGACACCCGAGCTTAAAATTTTACTGTGTTCGATTTTACGTCAGAATAAGAAGACACTTTTTTTCATTTAGAAATAAATTAAGAAATACAATGAAATACGTTAAGTGCGAAAATTCTTATTAAAAAATATCAGTTAACTTGGAATAATAAAACAGTCCCAACACACGAACAACATTAAAACAAATTAGGAAATAAAGAAGAGAAAGAGTCACAGCAGAGAGATCTTTAAAAAAGGCTGGAATGAAAGAGGCAGTGTCTTCTGTTTTAAAAGATATAAAGCCATTTGGGCTTGGACACACCGACAGCATGAACGAATCCCACCTTACGACTCCCTCCACCACAGTGGGGTTGGGGCTGAGGGAATACGATTTTTACACATAATAAATCAAAGGATGGGTTTTCTTAGTTGATGTTTTTCTAGAGGAAAATTATGAATTCAATGTCTTAATATTTAAATATGAGTTAATATTTCGTCTTATATATATTTATTAAAGGCGTGAAAGCATAGGTATGCATGTTTATATACAGGTAGTCCTCCGGTTACGACGGTACCATCCCGACTTACGCTGTTTAGTGGTTATGAACGAGCCTGCTTACAAAAATATTAAGAGTTATTCCGTATTTTTAAATATATATTTTAAAAACTTTTTTTCACGGGGTAACAAACTGTTTTCTCTATTTGAAATACAAAATTTATTGAAAAATATGTCTTATTATTATTTGCACCTACAACTTTCGTTTGCGATTTTTTCTCATGGCGAAGTTTTCAAACAAGTCAGTAAATCTAAGTAAGCTTACAAGTTCCTTTTCAATGCTCATAATAGAGAGAATATTCAGTCTTTGTTGTCCCATGCCCATTTTTACTCATTTTATATTCTTTTCAACTTTGAAAAGGACCGCTCTCAGCTGCAGTTTGATGTCATCATTGAAAGATTGATGCGAAGTGCGATGTGTACATTTGTAACGAACCGTGTGAAATTTACCTCCTTCAAAAGCAGCAAAATGTTAAGCTCAGTGCACGTGTTTTTAGTTTCGAATTAAGCTACATCCTTTTCCTTACTCTGAGCCTGGGTCTGGACAATAACTTTTTTAAGAGTTCTGAAAATCGGACTAATTCTGAAGGTAAGCAATCTTCAAAATCGCTTGAATATTCGCCCATTAGCTTTGCTGCTGCCCATCGGATGGCGAAATTGCTGAGCTCAGTTAGGTTTGTAACAAAGCCAAATTTCTCATGGATGTCTTTATATGCACCTAACCGATGTTATAGGGCTTAAGAAAGTTTTTCAATGATTACCAGAAATACCTCAACACCTTGAATTTTTGTCTGACGCTTTCTTTTTTTTAAATATTTTTTTATACCATTGAAGATTGTTTATACCCTTTTTTTATCACGGACTTGTCCTTTCCTTTGTCTTCATAGGAATCAAATTAGGAATGCTGTAACAAACTCAATGAGAGACTTCCTTTCTAAAATTGTTTCCAAAATTTTAAGTAAAATAGCGACTTCCAGTTGTTCAAGTTCCTTTAGAAAGCCTTCTGCTTCAAGTCGACAGTCACGTAGCTGATTTTCGTTTGTTGCTAATTCTTCCAGTGCTGCGATATTCTCATGGTATGAGTTATTAACAGACCCTACAGCATCACGGCAGGCTAACCATCTTGTGTCAGACAAGGCTTTGTTAGCATGTATCAATTTCATGTGTTTTTAAAGTACCATTCAACGATGAGTAGTTGCAACAAGCCGGGTATAAAGATTTTGCAGAAGACAAAAAAATCTGACTGCAGCAGGACAACATGCTGCACTTTTTCCAACCAAATTAATGGAATGAGCTGTGCCGGGCACATAATGAGCAACACTGCACTTCTCATAAAGAATAGCCTGGTTTCCGTTATACTTCCTGCTCATATTTTCAGCATTGCCGTATGAATGTCCAAGGCATTTTCAGGGATTTATACAATTATTTGACTGCATCTTTATTATACACTATAATGTATAATAAGGTTGGGGGACCTTAAATTATTGGGGGCCCTAGCTTTAGCCCGTTCAGCCCCCCCTTTTTTTTTAAAATCCGCCATAGGGGGATGGGGTCACTCGTCTGTGATGATGTGTGAAGAGGGGGGGGGGTATGTTTAAAAAATGTGACGTCATATAAAAAACGCGCAACTTTAAATAAAAGTTTCACTTAAATATTTGATTGTTCACCATTTGTTTAATTGCGTTTGCAATGGCTTCACGCGTGTTACGATATTAGAGTGCAGACTTACACTAAATGCATATTTAAATGACAAAAAATAATTAGCAACATACTTATTTTTGTTGAGAAAATACGGCTTGGGGGGTGTCAAAGCTTTGTGACCTCATATCGTAAAAGAAAGAGAATGGGGGTCTAATTTTTTGCGACAAAGTATGACGCTGGGGGAGGGTGGGGTAAAATTCGGCAACCTCACGTGAAGTCATTTATGGACGGCCCCTTCAGTCGTGAAGGGGTGACACCATGAGCTACCGCCCCGGGTGACACCAACCCTAGTGACGCCTCTGCTGTTATATCCCTGTTATATCCCTGCTTTCGTTGTACATGCGTGCAACTTTTGTTAAACAACTATATTAGGTGTTGGATCTACTTGTGAGAACTGTGTCAAGCCAATTCTATTGAACTTTTGGCCTAATTTTAAGAACTATGTCAAGCCATGTCTATTAGAATTGTGACCTACTTTTAAGAACTGTGTTAAGTCGTGCCTAAATTAAGCTTTTGACCTACTTCCGGACATGCTGCGATCATTCAACGGCTCCGACTCGTCAGTACAAGATAGCGGCATATTGCCAGTGTGTCATCTGAAGACAGTTGCACGATGTCACGGTTGTCGCTGCTAGCGTCAGTGCTGTGGAAGACATAGGTAACAATTCTTTGAGTCAATGACTCATAATAACATACAGTTACAGTTTCTTCTTCTGTCAAATACACGTCTGACGTAGTGTGTGTATGACGTGGAATATGACGTAGTAATAGTATGTGTATGACGTGGAATATGACGTAGTATGTGTATGCCATGAAATATGTGTGTAAAAATGTTAATTAGTAAATGCTTGTGTATAGCGTGAAATGTGACGTATTACTTGTGTGGCATGAAGTATGACCTAGTATGTGTATGGCAAGCTACTCTTGCTGTCATGCCTATTTATGACTGCTGAGCTAGAGCTGTAACATAATGAAATGAAAGGATATTGAGCTCATTATATCGGGAGCTCCAAGTTGATGAAAATGAGACGTGTTTTCAGGGTAAGGAGCAACATTTTAATTAAGCCTAATTAAGCAAAGGTCACGTACTACAGTGATTCTCATATCTTAATGTTTGTGAGCCTACTTCAGTATTAATAATTTTCAGATTATGTTTTTCCGAAAAAATATTTTTTCCAACCAGGCACACCAAAGACAGTGAATGAAATCCACTGGCCCTGACCTGTTAATAATGATTGCTTTCAATAGACCAGGGTCAACAGATAATGTGAGAACCTCGGCCTTTTGTTTATTGAAAGTATGCAGTAAGTGCAGTCTGACCATGACCTTGTCTAATATGGTTACATAGAGTAGCAACAATAAATGAGGCTTCTAGGTCTTACTGAGGACTTTACACGGTACATAGTAGGTGGCATATACAATAGGATTTATTCTAAATGTCATGTTCATGTAGTAGGTGGCATATATAATAGGATTTATTCTAAATGTCATGTTCATGTAGTAGGTGGCATATATAATAGGATTTATTCTAAATGTCATGTTCATGTAGTAGTTGGCATATATAATAGGATTGATTCTAAATGTCATGTTCATGTAGTATTTGGCATATATAATAGGATTTATTCTAAATGTCATGTTCATGTAGTAGTTGGCATATATAATAGGATTGATTCTAAATGTCATGTTCATGTAATAGATGACATATATAATAGGATTTATTCTAAATGTCATGTGCAGCAAGGAGGATATTCCTGTTAGATTTAAATTGTAGGAAGAACTCTTCTTTATTTTGGAAAATTTATTTCAAAATATTGTTAAATCTATGACGCCATGGTCAAGATTTATTTTATATATGATAGCTAAACCAATGTACACATATATTGATGAGGTCATCATCAAGATTTATTCTTATAGATGTTAACTAAACAAATACACGTACATTTATACACAAGGTTTGATGAGGTGTTCGTTATGATTTTTTTCAAAGATGATAGCTAAAAGAAGTGATGTCACGGAATTTACCCAGAGTGCTTCCCCGTGTAGTGAAACTCGGATAATTTTTGCCATTTTTTAAGGTTCCGCCGATACAACAGTAAACAACAACGGTGACGTTCAACGCATTTTGAGACCTCCTGCTCGTCAAGATCAATTAAATTGATCGTTGATCGACTAATAAAATAAGAGATAAAGAACTTACATTAGCAGACAACACAATTATAAACGTCTGCCCAGAGCTGCACCATTTGAACACAGTAGCTCGTAATGATTCAATGAGATGTACGCCGTGACGGGATTCAGCCCCTTTGATTTCATAGTGAAAGACTAGTTGTTTATTACGTTTGCACTTAGCACAGTGTTTCTCAAACTGATTCGGGGGGGGGGTGCATCAACAGAACATAGGGCCTCGTTTTTTTAAGTTTAAATGGAGATAAATGAGGTATAACTGAAGCTAGGTGCCGTTTTATCGTCATGTGTCATCTTGTGGCCATGTGTCATCTTATGGCATGGTGTCATCTTGTGGCTAGGTGTCATCTTGTGGCTAGGTGTCATCTTGTGGCATGGTGTCATCTTGTGGTCACATGTCATCAGGTGGACCGTTGTTACCTTATGGTTTCAAGTCAATTAGTTGTCAGCTGTTTACTTTTTTACACCCCAGCTCCTCCCCACCCGCCCCCACCCGCCCCCCCCCCACTAGTACAGACTACAGTTCAATCACATTTACCTGACATACATCACATTTGTTGGCCTTGTTGATGACCTGACTCTCTTGTCCCCCCCCCCTCCCTTTAAACCACCCCAGGACAACATCGTTCGTATACAGTGAAGAGTTAAGCCGGATAAACAAACACCTGGTGACCAAATCTGAAACTGTTCAGTAGGGGATTGTACAACAACAACAAGACCACGTGACCGTGTGGACCAAAGTCTAGGTCAGTTACAAGGTGTAAGACACCATAACTGGGTCAAATCGCCCCTTAGAGTTTTACTCATTTGCATATCATTAGCATAAATGTAAACTTATAACAATAACTTCCCACAGGAATTTGTGATGGTATCGTTCTGTGTCACAGAAATCACGTGATGGTATCGTTCTGTGTCACAGAAATCACGTGATGGTATCGTTCTGTGTCACAGAAATCACGTGATGGTATCGTTCTGTGTCACAGAAATCACGTGATGGTATCGTTCTGTGTCACAGAAATCACGTGATGGTATCGTTCTGTGTCACAGAAATCACGTGATGGTATCGTTCTGTGTCACAGAAATCACGTGATTTATCAATGAAGTAAAAATTATAAATAAATGAGAAAGACTTAGCGAAGCCTCAACATTTTCGCGAAGAAATCAAATTATCGCAGGCACACATTTGAGAACCCCGTATTTGTCTTTCTGCCAACATGAGCAGTCCTGGATGACTTTAGTGACATTCTCTTTAAATGTCAAATGACATTTCTAGGACACCTTGCAAACATCTCTCACCAGTCCCCCCTGGTTGAACAAAAAGATTCTCACGTTCTTCTGTTAAATATAAACCTGGCTTTTTAACCTTCGGTTAGGTTAGGGTTAGCGATAGACAGCCCCGTACTTTTAACATTTAATTTATACAAGAATCGGACCTTTTTAAATCCCTTATATTAACTTCGAAATCTTGTCGTCATCTCTCTCTTCGTACGTCGGTCGGGCGGAAAAAGAAAAGTAAAAAATGACCCACTTTCCATGATCCGATCGAGCTGAAATTTGGCACACGGGTCCTTGTATCAAAATTTCAGATCGATCGAACGTACCGTTATTAAATTAATGCATTTTTAGTTTATCCTTATATAACGTATGTAATTCAAATTCACGGTTTGTTATTGTTTTTTTTCCCACGTGAGAGTTTGAGTTGACGCTTTGACGCGACCCATCGAAGTACCGGCGTGCTTTTGTTTACATTTTACGTGTCACGCTGAGCTCGGTCAAGCGATCGGTGACCAGAATTTTCTCCTCACCCCCCCCCTCAGGGTTATGAAGCAAAGTTGAGTTAAGACAGATTCAGTCTGTAAATATTTGTAAATACTTTTAGTTATGTCTCATATATAAGGGTTTTATAGTCAAAAACTTTGTTTTTACGGGTTTGTTTGATTAAATCCCTTATATTAACTTCACCGCGTCTCTCTCTGTCTGTCGTGATCTCTGTCTCTCTCTCTCTCTCTGTCTTGGGCGGGCGGAAAAACAAAAGTCGAAAATGACCCACTTTCCGTGAAGCCATCAAGCTGAAATTTAGCACACGGATCCGTGTCACCTAACAATGCATCTTATCAAAATTTCAGATCGATTGAACGTACCGTAATTAAATTAATGCATTTTTAGTTTATCTCTATACGAGGTATGTAATTCAATTTCACAGTTTGTTATTGTTTTTTTTTCTCGTGACAGCTCAGTTCGGGCGTTGTCGCGATGTACCGGGGTGCTTTTGTTTACATTTTACGTGTCACGCTGAGCTGGGTCCAGCGATCGGTGACCAGACCTTACCCCTTTCACCCGCCCCAACCTCTCCCCCCCCTCGGGTTTATACAGCAAAGGGGAGAAAAGGCAGATTCAGTCTTTTAATGTTTGTCGCGTCTGAACATATCAATACTTTTATGTCTCATATATAAGGGATTTATAGTCAAAACTTTGTCTTTACGGCTTTGTTTTATTTTACATCCCTTATATTAACTTGCTTTGTAAGTTTAAGCGATCGGACTATCCGAACATTTGTTTATAATTCTTTCTTGTGACAGCTCAGTTCACGCGTTGACGCCGACCGTCGATGTTCACACCCCCTACCGTCCCTGCGCCCGGTTTTGAAACGAGGGGAGATAATGCTGTTTCAGTCTGTAAATGTCGCATTTAAACATAATCACTACTTTTAGTTATGTCTCATATATAAGGGATAAATAGTCAAAAACTTTATTTTTACATCTATTTATTTTCTTTTCCTAGATGGACGCACTGCTTTGATAACGAGCTTCCGGGCTAATGACGTCATCTCAGAGTAATAATTATACCATACTCTCAACTGAAAAATGAAGTTAGAAATTGCTGGAGTATTTCTTTCAGAAAACAGATGCTGCTGTCACAAATAGAAGAGACGAGAAGAGATGAGACTAAACGAGATGAGACGAGATAAGAAGTGTTCAAATTGTTTCATGCGTAACAAAAGGAAAATAAAAGTTTGTTTAGGAAATATAATGTTCTCAGATGAAATGTTATATTTGACTCCAATTATTTAGTCACGAAGAGATCCATGGAAACCTAAAAAAAAATGAACCTAGAATTTGATAGAAATAACATCTTAACATCATGCTAAGACCAACGAGTGGTTATGTACAGGTTTTTGTGTACATATATGTATATATAGATGTGTGTACACATGTGTGATCATGATGTGTTTACAGATAAATTTACATAGCTATGCTGCTAAATGTAACATTGAAAGGAATAAATGTTCGTGTACATATGAATGTGTAAAGATGTTTGTACATATGTGGGTACATATATATTTGCTTAGGTATGCTGCTAAATGTAACATTAAAAGAAATGAATGGTCGTGTACAGGTATCGGTCTTTGTTTTACCGGCTCAAGGATTAGCGTTAATCCCTTGGATTACATTCATTTAAATAAGATAGGCATGAGACCTGGAGCGGTGTGTCCCTAACAGTCGTCTGACCTTGGCAGATTGACCTCAGAGATTGGTGAAACGGTTACAAACTTACAGTATAACTCTAATTAACAAAAATAACGGAATCGACATTTCTTGTTCCTAAGGAATGAAACGAAACAAATGAATAAAAAAAAAGATAAGGTGCTTCAACAATAATTTCTTGAGAACCCCAATTAATGTTCCATGAGAATATCTCAAGTTTACCAGGAAAATTCAGGAACATTAACTCTCTACTCGCCAGAGTTAAGGCGCTTGACAGGTCATCAGCGAGCAACAAGTTCGCCATGGTGCTATTTATAGCACGACCTTAAATGTTGAAGGTCGTAAGAAAGCTTTCAGAAAATACAGAGATAAAGAATGTCTGCAGCCGGAAATGACAAGACAATAGATTAGAAAGTATCGAGGTAAAGCCTTCGTCAGCAGACAAGACAAAACAAGAAACAACAAAGAACAGAATAATTGTTAACCCGTAGTGTCCGAAGTTGACAAAGTAGGGCGGAAGTGGTAAATTGTAACATCTTTGACTGCCATGGATGTGAACATCTTTGACTGCCATGGATGTGAACATCTTTGACTGCCATGGATGTGAACATCTTTGACTGCCATGGATGTGAACATCTTTGACTGCCATGGATGTGAACATCTTTGACTGCCATGGATGTGAACATCTTTGACTGCCATGGATGTGAACATCTTTGACTTATCTACCCTCCTTCCTCTCAATTTACTGGGTTTTTTAAAATTATTTGTTTTAGATCTTAGAAAAAAAACTTTCCAAGAACCCCCTGTGTGTCCAGGGAGACAATCTGTGTGTCCAGGGAGACAATCTGTGTGTCCAGGGAGACAATCTGTGTGTCCAGGGAGACAATCTGTGTGTCCAGGGAGACAATCTGTGTGTCCAGGGAGACAATCTGTGTGTCCAGGGAGACAATCTGTGTGTCCAGGGAGACAATCTGTGTGTCCAGGGAGACAATCTGTGTGTCCAGGGAGACAACCTGTTCAGATTCGGCTACAATCCTTTGGTTGGATTACTTCAATAATCAACACATTAGCAGGCAAAGGATCGATCGAACAGACAAACAAACATACAAACAAACAGTTCAATTTATAGTAGATGCATAAAGACGTCATTTCAAGTCAAAATGGAATGGGTTCCTTAGTACAATCATCGGCTACAATGTACACACAATCTTCTAAATTGTACCTATTCGTTAGTGTTCACATTTTTCTAAACTGTACACGTGCTGACTAAGTTGTACACATTCAAGATTGTACACATTCAAAGATTGTACACATTCAAGGTTGTACACATTCAAGATTGTACACATTCAAGATTGTACACATTCAAGATTGTACACACACTCATCTTTCTTAGTCGTACGTTGTACCTATTGAAACGCTTTGAACTGAAGTAACTAGGGGAGGGCGCTAAGGCTAATCTGATTAGGGGCGCCTTCAAGTGCCACCACGCCCAGTTCGCCTGCAGATCGATCATTTTAGGTACAATCTCACGTCAAAGGTTATTGGATGAAATCGATTGGTTTCAGGGGCGTGGAAGTGTGGGAGGAGGGCTTATGGCTACTAAGCAAGCAAGACAAAATCAATAGTGTAACAAATGGCTGTAACTGTCGGAGAGATAGTGGAGGGTATAATACCAAAGCAATCAATACCAAAGTAATCAATACTAGTGTAATCAATACTAATGTAATCAATACTAGTGTAATCAATACTAATGTAATCAATACTAGTGTAATCAATACTAGTGTAATCAATACTAGTGTAATCAATACTAGTGTAATCAATACTAGTGTAATCAATACTAGTGTAATCAATTCTTATGTAATCAATACTAGTGTAATCAATACTGATGTCATTTATAATCTTAAAATAACTATACAGACGCTCCTTCTATGCAGAAGATAATTAATTGTTTCCACAGACCATTACAGATGAGCTGTTGGCAAGTGATGCAGCGATACGAGGGTTCCACGCATTACCCAGCCGCCTAACTAGTGTTAGGTACCCATTTGGAGCTGGGGACTCAGGGACGCTCTAAGCCCCGGGAACAAATCCATGCCTACAAATCCATGCCTTCCCATGGATTCGAACCCGTGACAATCGGTACGCCGGTCGAGCGCGCTGCCACTCGACCACCGCTTAATTTAGAATCGAATGTAATCTATAACAACGTATCCAATATCAACGAATCCAATACCCATCTTATCCATAACCTATGACGACAAAAGCGTCTGTCAAGTTCTGCTACTCTCCAATCAACATCTCGTACAGAAATATAGGAGACAGCTATCATAATAATATTTTCAACTTACCCTAACGTTATCAACATTTGAGACCAAAACAAGACTGCCGGAAGTCACAATTAGTTGTATGAAATTATTCACTCACGAGTACATTAATTCACTCACAAGGACATGAACATTTGTATGAAATTATTCACTCACAAGGCACGAGTACATGAATTCACTCACGAGGACATGAAGTGTTGTATGAAATCATTCAGTCACAATTCACCAAGAGTTCATCACATGAACCTCAATAACCCTTGTCACAGCCACTGTCCCAATAAATCAGCTGGGAATCAATCAGTCCCCAGGTAACACAACACACATGAATGAAAGCAAGCACGCACACACATAGTGGCTGCATGGTCCCACACACTGCAGCAGTGTGTGGTGATGTGTGAGGTCGTCTCTGAATGCCTCGCTCACGCAATACAAGTGGTGGACATGAATCTCGCTATCAGGACATAGGAAAAACAAGAGAGAGAGGGGAGCAAAGACACAAACCATAGATAAGCGTAGGACGCAATTATCTTCTGTATAGAAGGAGCTTCTGTAACAGATAAGATAAGATAAAGAGAGTGAGAGTGCAAAGAAAGAGAGAGAGAGATAGGGGCAAATAGAGAGAGGGGGCAACGCTAGAGAGATCAGAGAGAAATAGAGAAAGGCAAAGAGACAATGAGATCAGAGAGAGAGGAGGAGCAAAGAAAGAGAGATAGAGAGACAGAGGCAAAGTGTGTGACAGAGCAAAGAGAGAGAGAGAGAGAGAGGCAAATAGAGAAAAAGAGAGGGGGTCAAAGAGTGAGAGAGAGAGAGGTTGGCAAAATGTTGAGGTGAGCGTGAAGAGGGGAAGCAATAGTGGACAGGAGTTGTGTGGAGTTATGGCCCGTTGTTAACACTGATGTGCCATCGATAGAAATCAATAATTGATCACATGATAAAGTGCAGCGGATGATTCTGGATATTGCAAACGTAAATAAAACGGCGTCTTTAATTAGTATCATATTAGATTAGAAATTATAGACCTGTCTCTATAGCACAGTCTCTATAGCGCCGTCTCTATAGCACCGTCTCTATAGCACTGTCTCTATAGCACAGTCTCTATAGCGCCGTCTCTCTAGCGCCGTCTCTAATTCACTGTCTCTATAGCACTGACACCGTCTCTATAGCACCGTCTTTATAGCGCCGTCTCTAATTCACTGTCTTTATAGCACTGACACTGTCTCTATAGCACTGACACTGTCTCTATAGCACCGTCTCTAAAGCACCGTCTCTATAGCACAATTCTATAAAGCACCGTCTCTAATTCACTGTCTCTATAGCACGCAATTCAATCTAGACTTAATGAACGTTCTAGCTATTGGCTACTTCTGCAAATCTGATCCCAACAAATTAACTGCTCCCCCAGACCCTCCCCCTACTCTTACCCCACCCCCCCACACACACACCACCTCTGGCAAGGCTCCCCAACGGACCGCAATCATCCATTAAACAGTACATTTGTCAGCCAATCAGGAAACTTTAAATAGCGCGTTTTCTTATGTACATCCTACGTTTGTGTGTTCTCGTGGGTTGAACAAAGGTAAGAACAAAAGGAATTTAACCAACTCCCGAGCCGGTGGGCGAGGGTTTCATGTCGCTTGACTTACCACAGTGACATTATGATACGAACTTTTAACTAGCTAACCACGCCACGATGATGTACATGTCATTTGAACTGATTTGGTGGGGAGTAGAGAGAGCACGGCGCAAAAAAAAGGGGGTGGGGGGGGGCTCTACATGTCGGCGCCTGTTTCTTTAAATCTAAGGGCGTACCTTTTCGCTTAACTGGAGTGCGGAATGAAATGTTTGCTCTTTACTGATTTTCATTTAACTGTTATGATGAGAATAAATAATTTATTTTACTATAAATGGTAATGTTTATATTTTATTTTTATCCCTAACATCATCGTATAACTTCTTGCACAATTATCAATGAAATAAATTAGCGTTAAGAAACAATAACAATTTCAGACTTTGAATTAATTATTTTGTTTCTTTTAGTCCATAAGATTATTGCGACGAGAACAAAGAAGTTCGAGGAATCATTACCCAGAGCAAAGATGGACGCATACTTTTTAAAAGGATGAAAAAGCTTAAAATATTTCTGTATATGGTACTCGGTGGATCTAAAACAAGCAAGGCAGTCCCACCTTCACCCTAAATAATCAAACAAGGAAAGCTGCCCCACCTTCACCCTAAATAAGGAAAGCTGTCCCACCTTCAATATAAACAAGGAGAGCTGAGGTAGTGTGGTGATAGTTGCCTTGTGTTGAAAGCTGAGGTAGTGTGGTGATAGTTGCCTTGTGTTGAAAGCTGAGGTAGTGTGGTGATAGTTGCCTTGTGTTGAAAGCTGAGGTAGTGTGGTGATAGTTGCCTTGTTTGGAAAGCTGAGGTAGTGTGGTGATAGTTACCTTGTGTTGAAAGCTGAGGTAGTGTGATGATAGTTGCCTTGTGTTGAAAGCTGAGGTAGTGTGGCGATAGTTACCTTGTGTTGAAAGCTGAGGTAGTGTGGTGATAGTTACCTTGTGTTGAAAGCTGAGGTAGTGTGATGATAGTTGCCTTGTGTTGAAAGCTGAGGTAGTGTGGTGATAGTTACCTTGTGTTGAAAGCTGAGGTAGTGTGGTGATAGTTACCTTGTGTTGAAAGCTGAGGTAGTGTGATGATAGTTGCCTTGTGTTGAAAGCTGAGGTAGTGTGATGATAGTTACCTTGTGTTGAAAGCTGAGGTAGTGTGGTGATAGTTGTCTTGTGTTGAAAGCTGAGGTAGTGTGATGATAGTTGCCTTGTGTTGAAAGCTGAGGTAGTTAGGTGATAGTTGCCTTGTGTTGAAAGCTGAGGTAGTGTGGTGATAGTTGCCTTGTTTTGAAAGCTGATGCTGACATAAGGTTAATGTTGCGTCAATGCCTGAGGGAGCTTCAATGCCTTTGACTTAATCTGATCAAGAAACGATGAATGGGGGAAAAGGGGGGGGGGCCTGAGCCGTTGGGTTAGGGGAGAAATAAGATAAAAGTGGTGATAGTTTATTAATTGCAGGTGTATATTAAAGGTGTATATTGCAGGTCTATATTAAAGGTGAATATTAATTTTGTATATTAAAGGTGTATATTAAAGGTGTATATTAAAGGTGTATATTAAAGGTGTATATTAAAGGTGTATATTAAAGGTGTATATTGCAGGTGTATATTGCAGGTGTATATTGCAGGTGTATATTGCAGGTGTATATTAAAGGTGTATATTGCAGGTGTATATTGCAGGTGTATATTGCAGGTGTATATTGCAGGTGTATATGAAAGGTGTATATTGCAGGTGTATATTGCAGGTGTATATTAAAGGTGTATATTAAAGGTGTATATTAAAGGTGTATATTAAAGGTGTATATTAAAGGTGTATATTAAAGGTGTATATTAAAGGTGTATATTTAAGGTGTATATTAAAGGTGTATATTGCAGGTGTATATTGCAGGTGTATATTAAAGGTGTATATTAAAGGTGTATATTAAAGGTGTATATTAAAGGTGTATATTAAAGGTGTATATTAAAGGTGTATATTAAAGGTGTATATTAAAGGTGTATATTAAAGGTGTATATTAAAGGTGTATATTAAAGGTGTATATTAAAGGTGTATATTAAAGGTGTATATTAAAGGTGTATATTAAAGGTGTATATTAAAGGTGTATATTAAAGGTGTATATTAAAGGTGTATATTTAAGGTGTATATTAAAGGTGTATATTGCAGGTGTATATTAAAGGTGTATATTAAAGGTGTATATTAAAGGTGTATATTAAAGGTGTATATTAAAGGTGTATATTAAAGGTGTATATTAAAGGTGTATATTAAAGGTGTATATTAAAGGTGTATATTAAAGTAGGATATTATGGTAGCCGCTATGATTTAGTTTTGAACAACTTGAAGATATCAACATTCAGAAGCCAAAGTGTCCAATTCAAACTAATGAATAATCACAAAATCTGTTAATTACAAGTTTATTTCTTGACACAGTTGACAATTATATACTCTACACTTTCACAATTGATTTTAAACGTTGGTGTAGGATTAATTAATATTTAATAAATTCCGCTGATGACTTCTGATTTCTGATTAACTGACATCACTAAGTCAAAATTCGGGGATGGCTAAATCACAAAGTCAAAGAGACAAAGATGAAAAAATGTCAAGATTCCATAATGACAAAGTCAAAGAGACAAAGATGACAAAATGTCAAGATTCCATAATGACAAAGTCAAAGAGACAAAGATGACAAAATGTCAAGATTCCATAATGACAAAGTCAAAGAGACAAAGATGACAAAATGTCAAGATTCCATAATGACAAGTCAAAGAGACAAAGATGACAAAATGTAAAGATTCCATAATGACAAAGTCAAAGAGATAAAGATGACAAAATGTCAAGATTCCATAATGACAAAGTCAAAGAGACAAAGATGACAAAATGTCAAGATTCCATATTGACAAAGTCAAAGAGACAAAGATGACAAAATGTCAAGATTCCATAATGACAAAGTCAAAGAGACAAAGATGACAAAATGTCAAGATTCCATAATGACAAGTCAAAGAGACAAAGATGACAAAATGTCAAGATTCCATAATGACAAAGTCAAAGAGATAAAGATGACAAAATGTCAAGATTCCATAATGACAAAGTCAAAGAGGCAAAGATGACAAAATGTCAAGATTCCATAATGACAAAGTCAAAGAGACAAAGATGACAAAATGTCAAGATTCCATAATGACAAAGTCAAAGAGACAAAGATGACAAAATGTCAAGATTCCATAATGACAAAGTCAAAGAGACAAAGATGACAAAATGCCAATATTCCATAATGACAAAGTCAAAGAGACAAAGATGACAAAATGTCAAGATTCCATAATGACAAAGTCAAAGAGACAAAGATGCCAAAATGCCAATAAACCAAGACACCATGTTGTGAACATGTTGAGATGACTTCATATTCAAGATTAGATACTCCCACGGCAATGTCGGTTTAAATGTTTTAATGACAATCTTGAAAAAGGTTTTCATATATTTAGGGAATTTTTGAAACTATAGTTTGATCGACAAGCGCAGTTTATGTTATATCAGTTTATGTTATATCAGTTTATGTTATATCAGTTTATGTTATATCAGTTTATGTTATATCAGTTTATGTTATATCAGTTTATGTTATATCAGTTTATGTTATATCAGTTTATGTTATATCAGTTTATGTTATATCAGTTTATGTTATATCAGTTTATGTTATATCAGTTTATGTTATATCAGTTTATGTTATATCAGTTTATGTTATATCAGTTTATGTTATATCAGTTTATGTTATATCAGTTTATGTTATATCAGTTTATGTTATATCAGTTTATGTTATATCAGTTTATGTTATATCAGTTTATGTTATATCAGTTTATGTTATATCAGTTTATGTTATATCAGTTTATGTTATATCAGTTTATGTTATATCAGTTTATGTTATATCAGTTTATGTTATATCAGTTTATTTTGATGAGCTTCGAAAATTTCAAAACTAAATTTAAAAAAAATGCTATTAACGGTTATTTCCCCTTTAAAAACAAATCCATCATCCTAGACTCTAAATGGCTTGACTATCATAGATTTTAAATGTCTTGACTAGCCTAGATGTTAAATGTCTTGACTAGCCTAGATGTTAAATGTCTTGACTAGCCTAGATGTTAAATGTCTTGACTAGCCTAGATGTTAAATGTCTTGACTAGCCTAGATGTTAAATGTCTTGACTAGCCTAGATTTTAAATGTCTTGACTAGCCTAGATGTTAAATGTCTTGACTAGCCTAGATGTTAAATGTCTTGACTAGCCTAGATTTTAAAAGTAGCTTGACTAGCCTAGATTTTAAGTGTCTTGACTAGCCTAGATTTTAAAAGTAGCTTGACTAGCCTAGATTTTAAATGTCTTGACTAGCCTAGATTTTAAAAGTAGCTTGACTAGCCTAGATTTTAAATGGCTTGACTAGCCTAGATTTTAAGTGGCGTGACTAGCCTAGATTTTAAAAGTAGCTTGACTAGCCTAGATTTTAAATGGCTTGACTAGCCTAGATTTTAAGTGGCTTGACTAGCCTAGATTTTAAATGTCTTGACTAGCCTAGATTTTAAGTGGCTTGACTAGCCTAGATTTTAAATGGCTTGACTAGCCTAGATTTTAAAAGTAGCTTGACTAGCCTAAATTTTAAATGGCTTGACTAGCCTAGATTTTAAGTGGCTTGACTAGCCTAGATTTTAAATGTCTTGACTAGCCTAGATTTTAAGTGGCTTGACTAGCCTAGATTTTAAATGTCTTGACTAGCCTAGATTTTAAGTGGCTTGACTAGCCTAGATTTTAAATGTCTTGACTAGCCTAGATTTTAAATGTCTTGACTAGCCTAGATTTTAAGTAGCTTGACTAGCCCAGCTTATAGAAGGCTAGAGTAGCCTTGACTTAAAATGGAAGAGCGAAAATAAATAAGAGTTTACATTTAAAAAGTCAGCAACGACAACCACAAATAAACAAGAGTTATCTAGACATGGGACCAAGATTTTAAAGCTTATTTTAATAACGTCTTCACAACTAATGTGACATAACATAATATCATTTGTCAGATATCTAAGGTCGTTTAATTGTTGGGACTACCAACTTACCAGGTACAACTTAACTACAACAAATCCTAGTGTTCAACTCTTGCAGCTAAGTGTGGTGTTGATAAAACTACCAACTTACCAGGTACAACTTAACTACAACAAATCCTAGTGTTCAACTCTTGCACCTACGTGTGGTGTTGATAAAACTACCAACTTGCCAGGTACAACTTAACTGCAACAAATCCTAGTGTTCAACTCTTGCAGCTAAGTGTGATGTTGATAAAACTACCAACTTACCAGGTACAACTTAACTACAACAAATCCTAGTGTTCAACTCTTGCAGCTAACTGTGGTGTTGATAAAGCACGAGTTGTCTAACTTTGTTCCCGGGTCAGTAGCAACAATTATTCTTAAGATTAACATAAGAATTTAGGCAAGGGGCGTAACCCACAGAACAACGTGACTCACAGTGAACGGGAGACAATATTACTTTTTTTTTGTTAATTAGGGGAAGCTACCTTGCGTGTACTCGGCTAAGAACGAATGTAAATCCTTGAGACCAGCCGACAAGGACGAGTTATTGTCCCTTGCATTGTTTCGTCCCTTGACACGTTACGTGATTAATGGCACTGCCCTCGTTGCGGCCTCGCCATTTCAAGAACATCTCTGGTCCTCGTTGATTATTTGAATATTCATGACATGAACTCGTCCAGCAAGGTTTCCAGGGGAACATCTTTCCAGCGACTGCGGTTTTTAGTCTCAAGTACAGTGGATTGTTGTACCGAAGGAATATGCAGCTGTTGGCAGGTCACGTGGTATGTCGTATATAGCTCTGTTGTGCTAAGTTAGACACGTAAGGGCGGAGCAGACTCAGGAGGGCAGAGAAGACTCAAGAGGGCAGAGAAAGCAAACGCCCCTGATATCGCAATTCAACGCACACCCTCCCCCCGCTCTTCTCACAAGAACATAGCTGTACCACCGGAAGTGGCTTATAAAAATTAATTAATTTTCTTTTACAAATGTTGAGTTTTCCTAGCCAGGAAATCAACGTCACACATAGGACAGGATATCCACGTCACACATAGGACAGGATATCCACGTCCCACATAGGACAGGATATCCACGTCACACATAGGACAGGATATCCACGTCACACATAGGACAGGATATCCACGTCACACATAGGACAGGATATCCACGTCACACAGAGGAAAGGATATCCACGTCACACATAGGACAGGATATCCACGTCACACATAGGACAGGATATCCACGTCACACATAGGACAGGATATCCACGTCACACATAGGACAGGATATCCACATCGCACATAGGATAGGATATCCACGTCACACAGAGGACAGGATATCCACATCACACATAGGACAGGATATCCACGTCACACAGAGGACAGGATATCCACGTCACGCAGAGGACAGGATATCCACGTCACACAGAGGACAGGAAATCCACGTCACACATAGGACAGGATATCCACGTCACACAGAGGAAAGGATATCCACGTCACACAGAGGACAGGATATCCACGTCACACAGAGGACAGGATATCCACGTCACACATAGGACAGGATATCCACGTCACACAGAGGACAGGATATCCACGTCACACAGAGGACAGGATATCCACTTCACACAGAGGACAGGATATCCACGTCACACATAGGACAGGATATCCACGTCACACAGAGGACAGGATATCCACGTCACACAGAAAACAGGATATCCACGTCACACAGAGGGCAGGATATCCACGTCACACAGAGGACAGGATATCCACGTCACACAAAGGACAGGATATCCACGTCACACAGAGGACAGGATATCCGCGTCACACAGAGGACAGGATATCCACGTCACACATAGGACAGCATATCCACGTCACACGTAGGACAGGATATCCACGTCACACAGAGGACAGGATATCCACGTCACACAGAGGACAGGATATCCACGTCACACATAGGACAGGATATCCACGTCACACATAGGACAGGATATCCACGTCACACATAGGACAGGATATCCACGTCACACATAGGACAGGATATCCACATCGCACATAGGATAGGATATCCACGTCACACAGAGGACAGGATATCCACATCACACATAGGACAGGATATCCACGTCACACAGAGGACAGGATATCCACGTCACGCAGAGGACAGGATATCCACGTCACACAGAGGACAGGAAATCCACGTCACACATAGGACAGGATATCCACGTCACACAGAGGAAAGGATATCCACGTCACACAGAGGACAGGATATCCACGTCACACAGAGGACAGGATATCCACGTCACACATAGGACAGGATATCCACGTCACACAGAGGAACAGGATATCCACGTCACACAGAGGACAGGATATCCACGTCACACAGAGGACAGGATATCCACGTCACACAGAGGACAGGATATCCACGTCACACAGAGGACAGGATATCCACGTCACACAGAGGACAGGATATCCACGTCACACAGAGGACAGGATATCCACGTCACACATAGGACAGGATATCCACGTCACACAGAGGACAGGATATCCACGTCACACAGAGGACAGGATATCCACGTCACACAGAGGACAGGATATCCACGTCACACATAGGACAGGATATCCACGTCACACAGAGGACAGGATATCCACGTCACACAGAGGACAGGATATCCACGTCACACAGAGGACAGGATATCCACGTCACACATAGGACAGGATATCCACGTCACACATAGGACAGGATATCCACGTCACACATAGGACAGGATATCCACGTCACACATAGGACAGGATATCCACGTCACACATAGGACAGGATATCCACGTCACACAGAGGACAGGATATCCACGTCACACATAGGACAGGATATCCACGTCACACAGAGGACAGGATATCCACGTCACACAGAGGACAGGATATCCACGTCACACAGAGGACAGGAAATCCACGTCACACATAGGACAGGATATCCACGTCACACAGAGGAAAGGATATCCACGTCACACAGAGGACAGGATATCCACGTCACACAGAGGACAGGATATCCACGTCACACATAGGACAGGATATCCACGTCACACAGAGGACAGGATATCCACGTCACACAGAGGACAGGATATCCACTCACACAGAGGACAGGATATCCACGTCACACATAGGACAGGATATCCACGTCACACAGAGGACAGGATATCCACGTCACACAGAAAACAGGATATCCACGTCACACAGAGGGCAGGATATCCACGTCACACAGAGGACAGGATATCCACGTCACACAAAGGACAGGATATCCACGTCACACAGAGGACAGGATATCCGCGTCACACAGAGGACAGGATATCCACGTCACACATAGGACAGCATATCCACGTCACACGTAGGACAGGATATCCACGTCACACATAGGACAGGATATCCACGTCACACATAGGACAGGATATCCACGTTACACAGAGGATAGGATATCCACGTCACACATAGGACAGGATATCCACGTCACACAGAGGACAGGATATCCACGTCACACAGAGGACAGGATATCCACGTCACACAGAGGACAGCATATCCACGTCACACATAGGACAGGATATCCACGTCTCACATAGGACAGGATATCCACGTCACACATAGGACAGGATATCCACGTCACACATAGGACAGGATATCCACGTCACACAGAGGACAGGATATCCACGTCAATCAGAGGACAGGATATCCACGCACACAGAGCTGCAGGATATCCACGTCACACAGAGGACAGGATATCCACGTCACACAGAGGACAGGATATCCACGTCACACAGAGGACAGGATATCCACGTCACACAGAGGACAGGATATCCACGGCACACAGAGGACAGGATATCCACGTCACACATAGGACAGGATATCCACGTCACACAGAGGACAGGATATCCACGTCACACAGAGGACAGGATATCCACGTCACACAGAGCTGCAGGATATCCACGTCACACAGAGGACAGAATATCCACGTCACACATAGGACAGGATATCCACGTCACACAGAGGACAGGATATCCACGTCACACAGAGGACAGTCCACGTCACACAGAGGGCAGTCCTCGTCACACAGAGGACAGGATATCCACGTCACACAGAGGACAGTCCACGTCACACAGAGGACAGGATATCCAGGTTATACAGAAGACAGTCCACGTCACACATAGGACAGTCCACGTCACACAGAGGACAGGATATCCACGTCACACAGAGGACAGTCCACGTCACACAGAGGGCAGTCCACGTCACACAAAGGACAGGATATCCACGTCACACAGAGGACAGTCCACGTCACACATAGGACAGGATATCCACGTTACACAGAGGACAGTCCACGTCACACATAGGACAGTCCACGTCACACAGAGGACAGGATATCCACGTCACACACAGGACAGTCCACGTCACACAGAGGACAGGATATCCACGTCACACAGAGGACAGTCCACGTCACACAGAGGACATGATATCAAGGTCACACAGAGGACAGTCCACGTCACACAGAGGAGATGATATCAAGGTCACACAGAGGACAGTCCACGTCACACAGAGGACAGTCCACGTCACACAGAGGACAGGATATCCACGTCACACATAGGACAGGATATCCACGTCACACAGAGGACAGGATATCCACGTCACACAGAGGGCATGATATCAAAGTCACACAGAGGACAGCCAAAATCCTCTTACAACCTGGCATACACGAGTGTTTGTGAGGAAAGATGGCGACTGATGATGTAGTGTTTGGAGGACGTTCGAGAGATTTAGAGAGAGGAACAAAAGGGAGTGAAAGAGAGGTTAGGGGAGACAAAGTTAGTAAGAGAGGAGTGACAGGGCGAGAGATAGAAAGATAGTGAGAGAGAGAAGGTAGGGGAGACAACGTTTGTAAGAGAGAAGTGCTAGAGTGGGAGGAAGAAATATAGTGAAGGAGTAGTGACATAATGTCTATTGAGTTTGCTAGAGCCTCCCTAAAAGTTTAGAAAATGTTTGACTTCATGGGAGATGTAGACTTTGACTTTAGGACAATTAAGTTATGACTTCTGGCCGCGTTCAAACGAATTTTTAAAAGTTTTAATTAATGACCCCCTTTCCAGTCCATGACGGACTATGGGGCAAGTGATGTAGCGTGCACAAGTTTATGGCCACCACTAACGAGCAGGAGAATGTGTGGCCATCACAATGCCCCAGGGGCCAGTACCTGGGCTCGAACACGCGACTCGGGATCTGCCTCGGATCGATCGTCCAGTGCGGTACCACTTAGACCATCACGCTTCCTTTAAATTCTTTCAATTTCTCTTAACAAATAAACAAACAAACAAACAATAACATGAATAAGTCTGTAATATATTTCCTAACAGCCGAAAAACTAATTGCAAGATACTTTTAGTCAAACAAGGGCGGTAACCACGCAAGCTAACTCTTTCATTTTATTTCACGGTTACGTTCCTTGTTTTATCTCTCGTGATAGAGATCCGTCGTTTCTAATTGAAAACGCAGAAAATTATAATAAAAACATAGAATTTACAACAATTTTATAAAATGCGAATTAAAAATATGTTCTATGTGCACTGTCTACATAACAATGTGTTCTATGTGCACTGTTTACATAACAATGTGTTCTATGTGCACTGTCTACATAACAATATGTTCTATGTGCACAGTCTACATAACAATACGTTCTATGTGCACGGTCTACATAACAATAATTTCTATGTGCATTGTCTACATAACAATAAGTTCTATGTGCACTGTCTAGATAACAACGTGTGCCATGTGCACTGTCTACATAACAATATGTTCTATGTGCACTGTCTACATAACAATGTGTTCTATGTGCACTGTCTACATAACAATGTGTTCTATGTGCACTGTCTACATAACAATATGTTCTATGTGCACTGTCTACACAAAAATATGTTCTATTTGCACAGTTTACATAACAATATGTTCTATGTGCACTGCCTACATAACAATATGGTCCATGTGCACTGTCTACATAACAATGTGTTCTATGTGCACTGTCTAGAGATGGAAAAGACATAATTATTGGGTACTACAAAAAAACGAAAGTACTTATTTCTGAAGAGACAAAAACAAAATGGCGCATATCATTTGCTGAAAAATGGTTGGATTAACAGATAAAATAATAGTACAGTTATTTGGTAGTTTGACATTGTTTACTTGGTTTCACTGAATTCAGCACTCCACGCATCCACCCTAAGCCTTTTTGGTGTGTGTGTGACCCAATAACCTGCTACGACCTTATTTATTCGATCAGCTGTGCCCACACTTAAAACACGTCGTCTTCCCCCCCCCCACACACACACCCAAGGGTGGGGCGGGAGATCGAATGGTCCAACGTGTGCAATCAAAAAACATGTGTCACCCGGTTTCGGTACACCCTCAGGGTTTTGGTTCGTTTCTTTCACAAGAGCTGCTCAGGTAATAATCTGTTCAGGTGAATGGTAGGTCGTGTTAGCTGCTTGCATGAGTGCGCATGTCTGTGTATGTATGCGGATGTATGTGTGTGATTGCGCATGTCTGTGTGTGAGTGCGGATGTATGTCTGTGAGTGCGGATGTATGTGTGTGAGTGCGGATGTATGTGTATGAGTGCAGATGTATGTGTGTGAGTGCGCATGCCTGTGTGTGAGTGCGGATGTATGTGTGTAAGTGCGGATGCATGTGTGTGAGTGCGGATGTATGTGTGTGAGTGCGGATGCATGTGTGTGAGTGCGCATGTCTGTGTGTAATTGCGGATGCATGTGTGTGAATGCGGATGTATGTGTGTGAGTGCGGATGTATGTGTGTGAGTGCGCATGTCTGTGTGTGAGTGCGGATGCATATGTGTGAGTGCGGATGTATGTGTGTGAGTGCGGATGTATGTGTGTGAGTGCGCATGTCTGTGTGTGAGTGCGGAGTTATGTGTGTGAGTGCGGATGTATGTGTGTGAGTGCGGATGTATGTGTGTGAGTGCGGATGCATGTGTGTGAGTGCGGATGTATGTGTGTGAGTACAGATGTATGTATGTGAGTGCGGATGCATGTGTGTGAGTGCGGATGTATGTGTGTGAGTGCATATGTGTGTGTGAGTACGTGTGTCCCTGTGAGTGCGCATGTCTGTGTTTGAGTTCCCATGTCTGTATGTGAGAGCTTATGTCCGTGTGTGAGTGCGCATGTTTGTGTGTGAGAGCTGATGTATGTGTGTGAGCTGCTCAGGTAATAATCTGTTCAGGTGAATGGTAGGTCGTGTTAGCTGCTTGCATGAGTGCGCATGTCTGTGTATGTATGCGGATGTATGTGTGTGATTGCGCATGTCTGTGTGTGAGTGCGGATGTATGTCTGTGAGTGCGGATGTATGTGTGTGAGTGCGGATGTATGTGTATGGGTGCAGATGTATGTGTGTGAGTGCGCATGCCTGTGTGTGAGTGCGGATGTATGTGTGTAAGTGCGGATGCATGTGTGTGAGTGCGGATGTATGTGTGTGAGTGCGGATGCATGTGTGTGAGTGCGCATGTCTGTGTGTAATTGCGGATGCATGTGTGTGAATGCGGATGTATGTGTGTGAGTGCGGATGTATGTGTGTGAGTGCGCATGTCTGTGTGTGAGTGCGGATGCATATGTGTGAGTGCGGATGTATGTGTGTGAGTGCGGATGTATGTGTGTGAGTGCGCATGTCTGTGTGTGAGTGCGGAGTTATGTGTGTGAGTGCGGATGTATGTGTGTGAGTGCGGATGTATGTGTGTGAGTGCGGATGCATGTGTATGAGTGCGGATCTATGTGTGTGAGTACAAATGTATGTATGTGAGTGCGGATGCATGTGTGTGAGTGCGGATGTATGTGTGTGAGTGCAGATGTGTGTGTGAGTACGTGTGTCCCTGTGAGTGCGCATGTCTGTGTTTGAGTTCCCATGTCTGTATGTGAGAGCTTATGTCCGTGTGTGAGTGCGCATGTTTGTGTGTGAGAGCTGATGTATGTGTGTGAGTGCGCATGAATCTGTGTGTGACTGCGCATGTCTGTGGGTGACTGCGCATGTCTGTGTGTGACTGCACATGTCTGTGTGTGAGTGCGCATGTCTGGGTGTGAGTGTGCATGTCTGTGTGTGAGTGCGAATGTCTGTGTGCACGTGTGAGTGTGAGTGAAAGATTGTGAGCTTGAGCTTATATGTGTGGATGTACGAGACGATGTGTGCGCATGTGTGTGTGCGTGTGTGTGTGTGTGTGTGTGTGTGTGTGAGTGTGTGTGACGTCACCAAAGTGATTGAGGCTGGTACGTGACGAGTCCAGATTGTGACGTCACTCAGTGGTTTGTTTACAAACATGACCACAAGTCAAACAACTGACACAATGGAAAAGCCTCAATGTTGTTTGGAAGTAATTTTGTTGATTATTTGGGTTTGTTACGTACACAAATATCAAAATTACACACGCGTTCGGCAATATTGATAAACTACTGGGCACATTGCAAAACACGTAGGTAATAACAATACTGGTTGCCATCATACGCAGCTGGTTAGTTATCAACATTTATGTGACACATCCAACAATTTCAACACCTGGTGGCATTGGTGGAAAAAAAACTACAAACTTGTATGCCATAGGCGTCACCTACCAGGGCCCGGGGTGGGAACCAAAAAGTCATTCCGTATGGGGAATAATGCTTCAAATTAATATTTGTTTATTTGCGAAATAATTTGTGCGCCTTGTCGAACTGTTTCTTACACAATTTGCCACAGTATAAGCTGTGCAATTATTTGTTACGTTATTTGTAACACTATTTGTAACACTATTTGTAACACTATTTGTAACACTATTTGTAACACTATTTGTAACAATGTTTAAACTAAGAAGCAGATGTCACTATTTCTATGTGGCATGTTCCTATGCACTGACATGATTGCGAGTGTGAGCAGTAACTCGTGTGAGCAGTAACTCGTGTGAGCAGTAACTCGTGTGAGCAGTAACTCGTGTGAGCAGTAACTCATGTGAGCAGTAACTCGTGTGAGCAGTAACTCGTGTGAGCAGTAAATCGTGTGGAGCAGTAACTCATGTGAGCAGTAACTCATGTGAGCAGTAACTCGTGTGAGCAGTAACTCGTGTGAGCAGTATCTCTTTTGAGCAGTAACTTGCGTGAGCAGTAACACGCGTGAGCAGTAACTCGTGTTAGCAGTAACGTGTGAGCAGTACCTCGTGTGAGCAGTGACTCATGTGAGCAGTAACTCGCGTGAACAGTATCTCGTATGAGCAGTAACTCGCGTGAGCAGTAACTCGTGTGAGCAGTATCTCTTTTGAGCAGTAACTTGCGTGAGCAGTAACACGCGTGAGCAGTAACTCGTGTTAGCAGTAACGTGTGAGCAGTACCTCGTGTGAGCAGTGACTCATGTGAGCAGTAACTCGTTTTAGCAGTAACTCGCATGAGCAGTAACTCGTGTGAGCAGTAACTCGTGTGAGCAGTAACTCGTGTGAGCAGTAACTCGTGTGATCAGTAACTCGTGTGAGCAGTAACTCGTGTGAGCAGTAACGCATGTGAGCAGTAACTCGTGTGAGTAGTAACTCGTGTGAGCAGTAACTCGTGTGAGCAGTAACTCATGTGAGCAGTAACTCGCGTGAGCATTAACTCGTGTGGAGCAGTAACTTGTGTGAGCAGTAACTCATGTGAGCAGTAACTCGCGTGATCAGTAACTCGTGTGGAGCAGTAACTTGTGTGAGCAGTAACTCGTGTGAGCAGTACCTTGTGTGAGCAGTGACTCGTGTGCCACGCGACACAAGGCCAGCGCGAGTACTCCACCGCTCACGCGAGCCACGCAGTTGTTGATGGAAGTGACGAGAAGGAGCGGGGGGGAGGGAGGTGGTGTTGGTAAAAATGATGAAAATTTGCAACCTTTCAAAATGGCTGCGGTAGGGTGCGTCGATGTGTCGCTGGGTGCTTTGTGTGGAGTAGTGTCCTGACTCAGGTAAGAGACACAGTTAAGTGGGGACCTACGGTGGGATATATAACAACAGTCTCCTAGGTGTTTTGATGTTGTTTATTTTTACTTAAGTTAATGATATAAAAATAATTTGTTGAAATCCTTGTTATATATGTGACACAACCTGGCAAGTTGATGTTATTGTATAACGTGGCTAGAAGAATAACTGGCAGTTAGTTGCAGCAGCAACGGTCAAACCAAACATGTAAACACAAACTTCTGGTTGGTGTAAGTGTAAGCTCATTGCTTGCTCTTAATTGCAAATGTAAAACTTAATCTCGGCTTTAAAACACTTTGTGTGTGTGTGCGTCACATCAATTTTTTTGTCTGTGCGTCACATCAGTCTGTGTGTGTGCGTCACATCAGTTTTTGTGTGTGCGTCACATCAGTTTTTGTGTGTGCGTCACATCAGTTTTTGTGTGTGCGTCACATCAGTTTTTGTGTGTGCGTCATATCAGTTTTTGTGTGCATCACATCAGTTTTTGTGTGTGTGCGTCATATCAGTTTGTGTGTGCGTCACATCAGTTTGTGTGTGCGTCACATCAGTTTTTGTGTGCATCACATCAGTTTTTTGTGTGTGCGTCACATCAGTTTTTGTGTGTGCGTCACATCAGTTTTTGTGTGTGTGCGTCACATCAGTTTTTGCAGTGTTCAAAGTTTAATGCGAAAGTTTCTAGAAAGTTCAATAAATCCTTTTATCACCTGTATTTTATCGTCACAGTTTATAAGAAGCTGAGAAATAGTGAAAGCAGCAGTAATTTATAAGCTAAGATAAAATATTTTAAGAAGTGATTTAGAAAAGGTTAATTAGATACCTTTTGGTGAAGTCATTCTCTACAGAGATTAGAACCATTGGATGAATGATACAGTGCTCACTCAATGATAAGTATGTCTCTATGATAAGTCTGTCTCCATGATCAGTCTGTCTAAATGATAATTCTGTACCTATGACTCGTTAGGTCAGCACAAAATAATTTAAGTTACCACCTGGCTTTACAAGTTTGGTCCAAGTTTTAATTATATTAATTTTAATTAATTATATCGTGAGTAGCCATGAGTATGAGTATAGAGTAGCCATGAGTATAGAGTAGCCATGAGTATAGAGTAGCCATGAGTATAGAGTAGCCATGAGTATAGAGTAGCCATGAGTATAGAGTAGCCATGAGTATAGAGTAGCCATGAGTATAGAGTAGCCATGAGTATAGAGTAGCCATGAGTATAGAGTAGCCATGAGTATAGAGTAGCCATGAGTATAGAGTAGCCATGAGTATAGAGTAGCAATGAGTATAGAGTAGCCATGAATATAGAGTAGCAATGATTCAGGAGTAGCCATTAGTCTAGAGTAGCCATGAGTATAGAGTAGTCATGAGTATAGAGTAGCCATGATTATAGAGTAGCAATGATTCTAGAGTAGCAATGATTCTAGAGTAGCCATGAGTATAGAGTAGCCATGAGTATAGAGTAGCCATGAGTATAGAGTAGCCATGAGAATGGAGTAGCCATGAGTATAGAGTAGCAATGAGTATAGAGTAGCCATGAGTCTAGAGTAGCCATGAGTATAGAGTAGCCATGAGTATAGAGTAGCCATGAGTATAGAGTAGCCATGAGTATAGAGTAGCCATGAGTATAGAGTAGCCATGAGTATAGAGTAGCCATGAGTATAGAGTAGCCATGAGTATAGAGTAGCCATGAGTATAGAGTAGCCATGAGTATAGAGTAGCCATGAGTATAGAGTAGCCATGAGTATAGAGTAGCCATGAGTATAGAGTAGCCATGAGTATAGAGTAGCCATGAGTATAGAGTAGCCATGAGTCTAGAGTAGCCATGAGTATAGAGTAGCCATGAGTATAGAGTAGCCATGAGTATAGAGTAGCCATGAGTATAGAGTAGCAATGAGTATAGAGTAGCCATGAATATAGAGTAGCAATGATTCAGGAGTAGCCATTAGTCTAGAGTAGCCATGAGTATAGAGTAGTCATGAGTATAGAGTAGCCATGATTATAGAGTAGCAATGATTCTAGAGTAGCCATGAGTATAGAGTAGCCATGAGTATAGAGTAGCCATTAGTATAGAGTAGCCATGAGTATAGAGTAGCCATGAGTATAGAGTAGCCATGAGAATGGAGTAGCCATGAGTATAGAGTAGCCATGAGTATAGAGTAGCCATGAGTCTAGAGTAGCCATGAGTATAGAGTAGCCATGAGTATAGAGTAGCCATGAGTAAGGAGTAGCCATGAGTATAGAGTAGCCATGAGTATAGAGTAGCCATGAGTATAGAGTAGCCATGAGTATAGAGTAGCCATGAGTATAGAGTAGCCATGAGTCTAGAGTAGCCATGAGTATAGAGTAGCCATGAGTATAGAGTAGCCATGAGTATAGAGTAGCCATGAGTATAGAGTAGCCATGAGTATAGAGTAGCCATGAGTATAGAGTAGCAATGAGTATAGAGTAGCCATGAATATAGAGTAGCAATGATTCTAGAGTAGCCATGAGTATAGAGTAGCCATGAGTATAGAGTAGCCATTAGTATAGAGAAGCCATGAGTATAGAGTAGCCATGAGTATAGAGTAGCCATGAGTATAGAGTAGCCATGAGAATTGAGTAGCCATGAGTATAGAGTAGCCATGAGTATAGAGTAGCCATGAATATAGAGTAGCAATGATTCAGGAGTAGCCATTAGTCTAGAGTAGCCATGAGTATAGAGTAGTCATGAGTATAGAGTAGCCATGATTATAGAGTAGCAATGATTCTAGAGTAGCCATTAGTCTAGAGTAGCCATGAGTATAGAGTAGCCATGAGTATAGAGTAGCCATGAATATAGAGTAGCAATGATTCAGGAGTAGCCATTAGTCTAGAGTAGCCATGAGTATAGAGTAGTCATGAGTATAGAGTAGCCATGAGTATAGAGTAGCCATGAGTATAGAGTAGCCATGAGTATAGAGTAGTCATGAGTATAGGTAGCCATGAGTATAGAGTAGCCATGAGTATAGAGTAGCCATGAGTATAGAGTAGCATTGAGTATAGAGTAGCCATTAGTATAGAGTAGTCATGAGTATAGAGTAGCCATGAGTATAGAGTTGCCATGAGTATAGAGTAGCCATGATTATAGAGTAGCAATGATTCTAGAGTAGCCATGAGTATAGAGTAGCCATGAGTATAGAGTAGCCATTAGTATAGAGTAGCCATGAGTATAGAGTAGCCATGAGTATAGAGTAGCCATGAGTATAGAGTAGCATGAGAATGGAGTAGCCATGAGTATAGAGTAGCCATGAGTATAGAGTAGCAATGAGTCTAGAGTAGCCATGAGTATAGAGTAGCCATGAGTATAGAGTAGCCATGAGTATAGAGTAGCCATGAGTATAGAGTAGCCATGAGTATAGAGTAGCCATGAGTATAGAGTAGCCATGAGAATGGAGTAGCCATGAGTATAGAGTAGCCATGAGTATAAAGTAGCCATGAGTATAGAGTAGCCATGAGTATAGAGTAGCCATGAGTATAGAGTAGCCATGAGTATAGAGTAGCCATGAGTATAGAGTAGCCATGAGTATAGAGTAGCCATTATATGCCTATACAATAGTCATGTGTTTAGAGTAGCCATGAGTCTAGAGTAGCTATGATATTCCAAGAGTAGCTATGAGTATAGAGTAGCCATGAGTATAGAGTAGCCATGAGTATAGAGTAGCCATGATTCTAGAGTAGACATGAGTATAGAGTAGCCATAAGTATAGAGTAGCCATTATATGCCTATACAATAGTCATGTGTTTAGAGTAGCCATGAGTCTAGAGTAGCTATGATATTCCAAGAGTATCTATGATATTCCAAGAGTAGCTATGATATTCCAAGAGTATCTATGATATTTCAAGAGTAGCTATGATATTCCAAGAGTAGCTATGATATTCCAAGAGTAGCTATGATATTCCAAGAGTAGCTATGATATTCCAAGAGTAGCTATGATATTCCAAGAGTAGCTATGATATTCCAAGAGTAGCTATGATATTCCAAGAGTAGCTATGATATTCCAAGAGTAGCTATGATATTCCAAGAGTAGCTATGATATTCCAAGAGTAGCTATGATATTCCAAGAGTAGCTATGATATTCCAAGAGTAGCTATGATATTCCAAGAGTAGCTATGATATTCCAAGAGTAGCTATGATATTCCAAGAGTAGCTATGATATTCCAAGAGTAGCTATGATATTCCAAGAGTAGCTATGATATTCCAAGAGTAGCTATGATATTCCAAGAGTAGCTATGATATTCCAAGAGTAGCTATGATATTCCAAGAGTAGCTATGATATTCCAAGAGTAGCTATGATATTCCAAGAGTAGCTATGATATTCCAAGAGTAGCTATGATATTCCAAGAGTAGCTATGATATTCCAAGAGTAGCTATGATATTCCAAGAGTAGCTATGATATTCCAAGAGTAGCTATGATATTCCAAGAGTAGCTATGATATTCCAAGAGTAGCTATGATATTCCAAGAGTAGCTATGATATTCCAAGAGTAGCTATGATATTCCAAGAGTAGCTATGATATTCCAAGAGTAGCTATGATATTCCAAGAGTAGCTATGATATTCCAAGAGTAGCTATGATATTCCAAGAGTAGCTATGATATTCCAAGAGTAGCTATGATATTCCAAGAGTAGCTATGATATTCCAAGAGTAGCTATGATATTCCAAGAGTAGCTATGATATTCCAAGAGTAGCTATGATATTCCAAGAGTAGCTATGATATTCCAAGAGTAGCTATGATATTCCAAGAGTAGCTATGATATTCCAAGAGTAGCTATGATATTCCAAGAGTAGCCATGATATTCCAAGAGTAGCCATGATATTCCAAGAGTAGCCATGATATTCCAAGAGTAGCTATGATATTCCAAGAGTAGCTATGATATTCCAAGAGTAGCCATGAGTATTGAATTCTAATATTTTTAGATAATTTCGAGACTTACTTGGATTGACTAATTGTGTCTTCTAAGATAGTCTCAGAGCTAAGACTAGCACCCTGTATTTGTTACAACACTTGCCGCTGGTTGTAGAGATGATTATGTAATGATAGTCTCAGAGCTAAGACTAGCACCCTGTATTTGTTACAACACTTGCGGCTGGCTGTAGAGATGATTATTTAATGATAGTCTCAGAGCTAAGACTAGCACCCTGTATTTGTTACAACACTTGCGGCTGGCTGTAGAGATGATTATTTAATGATAGTCTCAGAGCTAAGACTAGCACCCTGTATTTGTTACAACACTTGCGGCTGGCTGTAGAGATGATTATTTAATGATAGTCTCAGAGCTAAGACTAGCACCCTGTATTTGTTACAACACTTGCGGCTGGCTGTAGAGATGATTATTTAATGATAGTCTCAGTGCTAAGACTAGCACCCTGTATTTGTTACAACACTTGCGGCTGGCTGTAGAGATGATTATTTAATGATAGTCTCAGTGCTAAGACTAGCACCCTGTATTTGTTACAACACTTGCCGCTGGCTGTAGAGATGATTATTTAATGATAGTCTCAGTGCTAAGACTAGCACCCTGTATTTGTTACAACACTTGCCGCTGGCTGTAGAGATGATTATTTAATGATAGTCTCAGTGCTAAGACTAGCACCCTGTATTTGTTACAACACTTGCGGCTGGCTGTAGAGATGATTATGTAATGATAGTCTCAGTGCTAAGACTAGCACCCTGCATTTGTTACAACACTTGCCGCTGGTTGTAGAGATGATTATTTAATGATAGTCTCAGTGCTAAGACTAGCACCCTGTATTTGTTACAACACTTGCGGCTGGCTGTAGAGATGATTATTTAATGATAGTCTCAGTGCTAAGACTAGCACCCTGCATTTGTTACAACACTTGCCGCTGGTTGTAGAGATGATTATTTAATGATAGTCTCAGTGCTAAGACTAGCACCCTGTATTTGTGACAACACTTGCGGCTGGCTGTAGAGATGATTATTTAATGATAGTCTCAGTGCTAAGACTAGCACCCTGTATTTGTTACAACACTTGCCGCTGGCTGTAGAGATGATTATTTAATGATAGTCTCAGTGATAAGACTAGCACCCTGCATTTTTTTACAATACTTGCCGCTTGCTGTAGAGATGATTATTTAATGATAGTCTCAGTGCTAAGACTAGCACCCTGCATTTTTTTACAATACTTGCCGCTGGCTGTAGAGATGATTATTTAATGATAGTCTCAGTGCTAAGACTAGCAACCTGCATTTGTTACAACACTTGCCGCTGGCTGTAGAGATGATTATTTAATGATAGTCTCAGTGCTAAGACTAGCACCCTGTATTTGTTACAACACTTGCGGCTGGCTGTAGAGATGATTATTTAATGATAGTCTCAGTGATAAGACTAGCACCCTGCATTTTTTTACAATACTTGCCGCTGGCTGTAGAGATGATTATTTAATGATAGTCTCAGTGCTAAGACTAGCACCCTGCATTTTTTTACAATACTTGCCGCTGGCTGTAGAGATGATTATTTAATGATAGTCTCAGTGCTAAGACTAGCAACCTGCATTTGTTACAACACTTGCCGCTGGCTGTAGAGATGATTATTTAATGATAGTCTCAGTGCTAAGACTAGCACCCTGCATTTGTTACAACACTTGCCGCTGGTTGTAGAGATGATTATGTAATGATAGTCTCAGAGCTAAGACTAGCACCCTGCATTTGTTACAACACTTGCCGCTGGCTGTAGAGATGATTATGTAATGATAGTCTCAGAGCTAAGACTAGCACCCTGCATTTGTTACAACACTTGCCGCTGGTTGTAGAGATGATTATGTAATGATAGTCTCAGAGCTAAGACTAGCACCCTGCATTTGTTACAACACTTGCCGCTGGTTGTAGAGATGATTATGTAATGATAGTCTCAGAGCTAAGACTAGCACCCTGCATTTGTTACAACACTTGCCGCTGGTTGTAGAGATGATTATGTAATGATAGTCTCAGTGCTAAGACTAGCACCCTGCATTTGTTACAACACTTGCGGCTGGCTGTAGAGATGATTATTTAATGATAGTCTCGGTGCTAAGACTAGCACCCTGCATTTGTTACAACACTTGCGGCTGGCTGTAGAGATGATTATTTAATGATAGTCTCGTTGCTAAGACTAGCACCTTGCATTTGTTACAACACTTGCCGCTGGCTGTAGAGATGATTATTTAATGATAGTCTCAGTGGCACCGTCCTGCAACACAGCAATGATCTCATCAAATGTGCACACCGTAAGTGCACAACAAAGACGTTCAATTTGGTGCACTAATGAAACTTGTCATCAAACGTTCATGACCCAACTAGCCACAGAGCAAAATAACAATAAAGTTGTTTTCTTTCTATTTGCTTGATTGTTTAAGCAAAACACGAACGTGAAGCTCTGAGTCCGGGAATTTCTCGGGGCCCGACACGCGTTTTTCCCTCGGCACGATCTCGACAACACATCGATCTTAAAAGATCTCGCAAAAATGTCAAAATGGCCGACACTATTCATGACTAATGACGTCACCAAAATTTAAAAAAAAACAAAAACAAATGACGTCACAACACCACAACCAACAAATGACGTCACCACACCGTACAAAACATATAAACGCTGAATCTAACTACTCACATACTCTTTTACTCTCTCAGTCTGAACAAGCACCTGAATCTAACTACTCACATACTCTTTTACTCTCTCAGTCTGAACAGACACCTGAATCTAACTACTCACATACTCTTTTACTCTCTCAGTCTGAACAAGCACCTGAATCTAACTACTCACATACTCTTCTACTCTCTCAGTCTGAAAGACACCTGAATCTAACTACTCACATACTCTTTTACTCTCTCAGTCTGAACAGACTCCTAAATCTAACTACTCACATACTCTTTTACTCTCTCAGTCTGAACAGACACCTGAATCTAACTACTCACATACTCTTTTACTCTCTCAGTCATGTATTCTATGACACAACATTGTCTAAACACATGTATTCTATGACACAACATGGTCCAATCCAAACACGTGTATTCTATGACATAACATGGTCCAAACACATGTATTCTATGACACAACATTGTCTAAACACATGTATTCTATGACACAACATGGTCCAATCCAAACACGTGTATTCTATGACATAACATGATCCAAACACATGTATTCTATGACACAACATTGTCCAATCCAAACACGTGTATTCTATGACATAACATGGTCTAAACACATGTATTCTATGACACAACATTGTCTAAACACATGTATTCTATGACACTACATGGTCCAATCCAAACACATGTATTCTATGACATAACATGGTCCAAACACATGAATTCTACCAGATCTCCTGTGTCGCCTGTCCGCCCCCCCCTATTCATGTGTGCACACTCCATGGGGTCATTAAGTCCATCAAATATTCATACGCGCAAGTGTAATAACTTGTTCCACGAGTTACAAGCATGAATATGTTGGTTCAATTTCCACTCTGTTAGCCGGAATTGCTCCCCTTAGTTTCACCATAATATTTTACTGTGTTTCACCACCATTGCTCCCTTTAGTTGTTGAGAACATGGTGTCACTCTGTTTGAGTTGCTAATGACAACAAATATCCACGTGTTTTTCTTCTCCATTGAAATGAATGGTTTGTGGAATGCGGCTATTCGTGTTACATGGGCTCAGTTGTCACATAACGCGAGAACCACTGACTCTCCAACAGATGAATGCTGGAATATACCAAGAGCCATAAGCTATGACATAATTTCATCTCAGTATGACATTGTGTTATAGCGTATGGCCCCTGTCATCTATCGTATATGACTGGAGCCATATACTATAGAAGTGGTGGCGAACCTCATTGGAGTCGCGTGCCCAAAAATGAAAACCAAAATGCACTTATTTAGAGCAAAGTGATGACACTGCAATGAAACCCAAAAATGGGGGTTTTGCGTAGCTGGTTTGTTTAAAGAAGAAATATTTAGTCGCGTGCAGGCTAATGAGGCTCTGCGTGCCGACTGTGGCACGCGTGCCATAGGTTCGCCATCGCTGGACTATATCAATGTCATCTCAATATGCCAAGGGCCATAGTTTATTTAAGCTGTCATTTCTATATGCCAGGAGCCATAGACGGTTGCACTGTCATCTCTATGGGCCAGGAGCCATAGACGGTTGCAATGTCATCTCTATGGGTCAGGAGCCATAGACGGTTGCAATGTCATCTCTATGGGCCAGGAGCCATATACGGTTACAATGTCATCTCTATGGGCCAAAATCCATATACGGTTGCAATGTCATCTCTATGGGTCAGGAGCCATAGACGGTTGCAATGTCATCTCTATGGGCCAGGAGCCATAGATGGTTGCAATGTCATCTCTATGGGCCAGGAGCCATAGACGGTTGCATGTCATCTCTATGGGCCAGGCGCCATAGACGGTTGCAATGTCATCTCTATGGGCCAGGCGCCATAGACGGTTGCAATGTCATCTCTTTGCGCCAGGAGCCATAGACCAGTGCTTCTCAAAGTGGTCCGCAAAAGTTACAAAGTTAGGACCGAAAAATCTAATTAAAATCCTCCAATCGTCCTCCATTACTACTAACCCGATAGAATGTCAATGTTTCGACAGTAAGCAAACAAAATGAGACAAATACAAAAAATAAAATACACTTCGCTTTAGTAAGAGTCTTATATTAGCTGCTAGCAATCATTTTATTTAAGTTGACGCTGGCTGGATAGGGCCCCAGTTTGAATTGCAGCCGTGGTCTCTTAATCCGCCCCTGAACTGGAGCAATGGGAAAATTATCTGCCGGTCCGACATCCTAGAAAGTTTAAGAAGCACTGCGTGGACTATATCAGGAGTCATAGACTATATCAGGAGCCATAGACTATATCAAGAGTCATAGACTATATCAGGAGTCATATACTATACCAGGAGCCATAGACTATATCAAGAGTCATAGACTATAACAGGAGTCATAGACTATATCAGGAGCCATAGACTATATCAAGAGTCATAGACTATATCAGGAGTCATAGACTATATCAGGAGCCATAGACTATATCAATAGTCATAGACTATATCATGAGCCATAGACTATATCAGGAGTCATAGAATATATCAGGAGTCATAGACTATATCAGGAGTCATAGACTGTATCTATGTCATCTCTATATTCAGGAGCCATAGACTATATCAATGTCATCTCTATATTCAGGAGCCATAGACTATATCAATGTCATCTCTATATTCAGGAGCCATGGACTATATCAATGTCATCTCTATATGCAGGAGCCATAGCCTACAAAAATGGCTCATGTATATGATTCAGGAGCTATACATTATAACAAACTGTCACCTGACTATGATAAGAGCCACAGCCTGTAACTTATACAAAGCAAGTGGAGAGCATAACGAAATGAAAAGAAATCTAATATTCGCCTTTACAATCTTTTTAGTCGACGCTCTGTTGAAAGAAAATATTGGCAAATGACGTCATACAAGGAAGACATTAGAGGCTTTGCGAAATCCATTTGACAGTTTTTGACACAATGACATTTCTGTTGTCTATATTGAACTGTTGTTGACACAATGACATTTCTATTGTATATATTGAACTGTTGTTGACACAATAACATTTCTGTTGTCTATATTGAACTGTTGTTGACACAATGACATTTCTGTTGTCTATATTGAACTGTTGTTGACACAATGACATTTCTATTGTATATATTGAACTGTTGTTGACACAATGACATTTCTATTGTATATATTGAACTGTTGTTGACACAATGACATTTCTGTTGTCTATATTGAACTGTTGTTGACACAATGACATTTCTGTTGTCTATATTGAACTGTTGTTGACACAATGACATTTCTGTTGTCTATATTGAACTGTTGTTGACACAATGACATTTCTGTTGTCTATATTGAACTGTTGTTGACACAATGACATTTCTGTTGTATATATTGAACTGTTGTTGACACAATGACATTTCTATTGTATATATTGAACTGTTGTTGACACAATGACATTTCTGTTGTCTATATTGAACTGTTGTTGACACAATGACATTTCTGTTGTCTATATTGAACTGTTGTTGACACAATGACATTTCTGTTGTATATATTGAACTGTTGTTGATAGAATGACATTTCTGTTGTATATATTGAACTGTTGTTGATAGAATGACATTTCTATTGTATATATTGAACTGTTGTTGATAGAATGGCATTTCTATTGTCTATATTGAGCTGTTGTTGACACAATGACATTTCTGTTGTATATATTGAACTGTTGTTGACACAATGGCATTTCTATTGTCTATATTGAGCTGTTGTTGATAGAATGACATTTCTATTGCTGATAAGACAAGGTCATGACATAATCGTATAGGGTGCAACTTTTATTTTATTTTAATCTGGTTACAATTCCATTTTTTAACGTTTTCTTTGGCTCGTAGTGGACATTATCATGCGGTTATTTTCAACTGACCTTAACTGGATGTGACCATTTGTGCGGTCGCCTAAACGAATTTTTACAGGTAGCGACTTTTTGTTTTTGTTTTCCAAAAGTAACGTTTTATTCTCCCTTCCTCTTATTCTACATTCTACATTCTATATTCTATATTCTACATTCTACATTCTACATTCTATACCGTATTTTGTTAAGTTCTTCGCCCATCTTTTTTATTTTCGTTTCTCTGCTTTTCTAATTGTCCATCTTTACTTAATAATTTTTAAAACGGTATAATAGAAGTGATATATAAAGTAAATTTAATTTAAATACGTGTGTGTAATTATTTGTAATGATGAAGGCGTGTAATTATTTGTAATGATGAAGGCGTTACCGGAAACATTTACTTATATATTTCTAGATAAACGAAGCGCCAATTTATGGGTTTAAACACGCAACTCTTTTGTGTTTCTTGTATTTTATTTAAAAACTTGATCGCAGTCCAAGTCAATATTAATTTCATAATAGAAAGAAGCAGTGCCATATTACCCAAAATTAAACCATTTGTTACAATCTATAGAATACTTTTTAAATTGTCTCTTGTCCCATTTACTCTTTTTCTTTAAAAACATTTTTCTGCGCCTTTTCTATCATTGATTCTCTTTTTTAAAGAGAATAGAAAATTTCATTAACTAATCTTAATACATGTTATGGATGAGCTTTAAAATAATTTATAATTCTGATACGGTTCGTTGGACCATTGCATCACGTATCGTGTTGGCATTCTTATAATGTCTAGGCCACTTGGAGCAGGTATCGTATCAACAATCTTATAATCGCTAGACCACTTGGAGCAGGTATCGTGTCGACTCAACGGTCTAGCTTGAAATCACTTTGATTAAATGCCCCCTCCCTCTGCCCCCCTCCCTCCTGCACCCCCCCCCCACAACATGTTCCGAGGTCAACAGACTGTAAATCTCAGTTGCTCAACGACTTTCTGTCAATCTCACCTGCTGTCAACCTCACCTGCCGTGCGGCTAATCGTGAGCGGTTAATCCCTAATCGCCCGACTGGGTATTGGGTAGGGATAAGGCCAAGTTCACATAAATTATGTAATCTCTTCTAATATCTCTTGATGCTGAATTAACATGCATCGTCTGGGTGGAGATGCAGAGGCGTAGAAAGTAAGAAGCGATGGTAGGAGTTTGTTCCGCAGCTCCCAGGGAATGTGCGACTTCTTTGACTTTGAGTGAAGTTTTTTGAACAACAGAGACGTGAGAAAACGGAATTGGTGGAACTTTAGTTCAACCCCCGACAGCAGTAACCTCTTGGCTACGCCGCTGACTGAATGTGGGCTCGTTGTGCCAGCTCACCCCACGAGAAATTACAATACATGCGACACTACACGAAAACGCAACGAAACAATAATGATATCCTGGGGTGAATTTATGATGGCCCTGTTGGCTACATGTGGGTAGTGTCACTACCACCATCCTCGGCCAAAGATCAGCTGATATCTATGATGTTGTGGAAGCCGTTAGGCCGAGCCTGTGGCCTGATCTATACCAGCAAACAGAAATAGACAGCCTCACTCGGCACATCACGCTTTACTCGCGCCTCTATCGATTGAGATAGACATCTCGACACAACCTACGAGTGAGTTTTACACGTCGGACGGGAGGAACAGGGTGGGGGGCAGGGGGGCAGGGGTGCGGGAATAGGGGGAAGGGGGGCAGGGGGGTGGCAGGGGGGCATGGGGGTGCGGCAAATCAACATATTCATGGCTGATCCAAACTGTTGAAACCTGTCACAGGGTTTGACGCGTCACTGGGCAGTGTAAGGTCAAGGTCATTGGGTCAGAGCCATGGTGCAAGGGCTTGTTTGTGTTGTGGTTCGTTACAGCAGGTGTTTGGGGCTCAATGTCAAATATTTAGAATCATCGACTCCACCCCCACCCCCACCCCCCACCCCCAACTCAGTTGTGAAATGTTTAAACGGTCAGGGCAAATAAGTTACCTTAATATTTGATAGGTCCCATTTGTAGATCTAGAAGAACAAGTTACCTTAATATCTTGTAGGGCAGGCAAAAATGTTATCATAATATCTTATAGGTCAGGGCAGTTAAGTTACCTTAATATCTGGTAGGTCAGGGAAATGTTAGACAAATTGACCAGTTGAAGGTCAGTGTTTACTAACTTCCTGTTGATGTTCTCAAACAATAAAAATGCAACTAAATATCTTGTAAGTCAGACATCAGATGCACGTGATACTACAAGTAGCCCCGATTGGCTGTCCCATCAATTATTGGCAACTGACAAGACATTCTGTCAAACTATTAACACTTGTCAGTTCTTCATTAGGGTAGCTGGCCTTAAAACTTCAGGAGGTAAAAGTAATCCATTTTTAGTGCAACATTTTACAAAAATTAACCTGCGCGGTAATTCTAAACTGCTGCGCAGTGTCGGTCAAGAATCTGCGCGGCCGCGAAGCCACGCAGCTTAACGGAAACATTGGTCAAAAGTCGTCAGGTGATATGAATCGTTACTTACGACCAAATCAATGGTCGATATGTGGTACAGAAAGCCAACGGTTTTGAGTTTAGACTTCAGTCTAAGACATCAAGTCTAGTAAGTGTTCAGTCTATGACATCAAGTCTAGTAGGTGTTCAGTCTATGACATCAAGTCTAGTAAGTGTTCAGTCTAAGACATCAAGTCTAGTAAGTGTTCAGTCTAAGACATCAAGTCTAGTAAGTGTTCAGTCTATGGCATCAAGTCTGGTAAGTGTTTAGTCTAAGACATCAAGTCTAGTAGGTGTTCAGTCTAAGACATCAAGTCTAGTAAGTGTTTAGTCTAAGACATCAAGTCTAGTAGGTGTTCAGTCTATGACATCAAGTCTAGTAAGACATCAAGTCTAGTAAGTGTTCAGTCTAAGACATCAAGTCTAGTAAGTGTTCAGTCTAAGACATCAAGTCTAGTAGGTGTTCAGTCTAAGACATCAAGTCTAGTAGGTGTTCAGTCTATGACATCAAGTCTAGTAAGACATCAAGTCTAGTAAGTGTTTAGTCTATGACATCAAGTCTAGTAGGTGTTTAGTCTAAGACATCAAGTCTAGTAGGTGTTTAGTCTAAGACATCAAGTCTAGTAGGTGTTCAGTCTAAGACATAAAGTCTAGTAAGTGTTTAGTCTAAGACATCAAGTCTAGTAAGACATCAAGTCTAGTAAGTGTTCAGTCTAAGACATCAAGTCTAGTAAGACATCAAGTCTAGTAAGTGTTCAGTCTAAGACATCAAGTCTAGTAAGTGTTTAGTCTAAGACATCAAGTCTAGTAGGTGTTCAGTCTATGACATCAAGTCTAGTAAGTGTTCAGTCTAAGACATCAAGTCTTAATGGTGGGTCCATTCGGGAAATGTCCCATAAAAGTGTCTGACCTTGCACCCCCCCCCCTTGGCTCCCGTGTTCAGCTCATAAGCCGTTATTTGCAATAATTAGGTCACGAAGACCTGACATTTGATATGATTCTCTTTTACATCCTAACGCGTATTGTTTGTCTATTTTAAGAACTTTCTAAACTGAACATTAAAGCTATTAATTTAGAACTCAACTTTGGATAACATTATAAAGTAGTCATGGGCGATTAATTTATAAACAGAGACAGGGCGTATAGTTTATATACAGGGACAGGGCGTATAGTTTATAGACATGGACAGGACGTATAGTTTGTATACAGAGACAGGACGTATAGTTTGTATACAGAGACAGGACGTATAGTTTATAGACAGGGACAGGGCGTATAGTTTGTATACCGAGACAGGGCGTATAGTTTGTATACCGAGACAGGGCGTATAGTTTATATACAGTGACAGGGTGTATAGTTTATATACAGAGACAGGACGTATAGTTTATATACAGTGACAGGGTGTATAGTTTATATACAGTGACAGGGTGTATAGTTTATATACAGTGACAGGGTGTATAGTTTATATACAGAGACAGGGTGTATAGTTTATATACAGGGACAGGGTGTATAGTTTATATACAGGGACAGGACGTATAGTTTATATACAGGGACAGGACGTATAGTTTATATACAGTGACAGGATGTATAGTTTATATACAGGGACAGGACGTATAGTTTATATACATGGACAGGACGTATAGTTTATATACAGAGACAGGGTGTATAGTTTATATACAGAGACAGGGTGTATAGTTTATATACAAAGACAGGGTGTATAGTTTATATACAGAGACAGGGTGTATAGTTTATATACAGAGACAGGACGTATAGTTTATATACAGGGACAGGGCGTATAGTTTATATACAGGGACAGGGTGTATAGTTTATATACAGAGACAGGACGTATAGTTTATATACAGTGACAGGGTGTATAGTTTATATACAGTGACAGGGTTTATAGTTTATATACAGGGACAGGGTGTATAGTTTATATACAGGGACAGGGCGTATAGTTTATATACAGTGACAGGGTGTATAGTTTATATACAGTGACAGGGTGTATAGTTTATATACAGTGACAGGGTGTATAGTTTATATACAGGGACAGGGCGTATAGTTTTATATACAGAGACAGGGTATATAGTTTATATACAGGGACAGGGTGTATAGTTTATATACAGGGACAGGACGTATAGTTTATATACAGGGACAGGGTGTATAGTTTATATACAGAGACAGGGTGTATAGTTTATATACAGGGACAGGACGTATAGTTTATATACAGGGACAGGGTGTATAGTTTATATACAGGGACAGGGTGTATAGTTTATATACAGGGACAGGGTGTATAGTTTTATATACAGGGACAGGGTGTATAGTTTATATACAGGGACAGGGTGTATAGTTTATATACAGAGACAGGACGTATAGTTTATATACAGGGACAGGGTGTATAGTTTATATACAGGGACAGGGCGTATAGTTTATATACAGGGACATGACGTATAGTTTATATACAGAGACAGGGTGTATAGTTTATATACAGGGACAGGACGTATAGTTTATATACAGGGACAGGGTGTATAGTTTATATACAGGGACAGGGTGTATAGTTTATATACTGGGACAGGGTGTATAGTTTATATACAGAGACAGGGTGTATAGTTTATATACAGGGACAGGGTGTATAGTTTATATACAGAGACAGGGTGTATAGTTTATATACAGGGACAGGGTGTATAGTTTATATACAGAGACACGGTGTATAGTTTTATATACAGGGACAGGGTGTATAGTTTATATACAGGGACAGGGTGTATAGTTTATATACAGAGACAGGGTGTATAGTTTATATACAGGGACAGGGTGTATAGTTTATATACAGAGACAGGGTGTATAGTTTATATACAGAGACAGGGTGTATAGTTTATATACAGAGGTAAGGGTGTATAGTTTATATACAGGGACAGGGCGTATAGTTTATATACAGGGACAGGGTGTATAGTTTATATACAGGGACAGGACGTATAGTTTATATACAGAGACAGGGTGTATAGTTTATATACAGAGACAGGGTGTATAGTTTATATACAGAGACAGGGTGTATAGTTTATATACATAGACAGGACGTATAGTTTATATACAGAGACAGGGTGTATAGTTTATATACAGAGACAGGGCGTATAGTTTATATACAGTGACAGGACGTATAGTTTGTATACAGAGACAGGGTGTATAGTTTATATACAGAGACAGGGTGTATAGTTTATATACAGAGACAGGACGTATAGTTTATATACAGAGACAGGGTGTATAGTTTATATACAGAGACAGGGTGTATAGTTTATATACAGGGACAGGACGTATAGTTTATATACAGGGACAGGACGTATAGTTTATATACAGGGACAGGGCGTATAGTTTATATACAGAGACAGGGTGTATAGTTTATATACAGGGACAGGACGTATATTTAACATACAGACGTAGGATGATATTTTTATATTGGTGACTGTTTATATGTGTGTCGAGTTCATATATCGGTAGTGTGTGTGTTGGTGACTTTTTATATGTGCGTTGAGTTGATATATCGGTAGTGTGTGTGTTGGTGACTTTTTATATGTGCGTTGAGTTGATATATCGGTAGTGTGTGTGTTGGTGACTTTTTATATGTGTGTTGAGTTGATATATCGGTAGTGTGTGTGTTGGTGACTTTTTATATGTGCGTTGAGTTGATATATCGGTAGTGTGTGTGTTGGTGACTTTTTATATGTGCGTTGAGTTGATATATCGGTAGTGTGTGTGTTGGTGACTTTTTATATGTGTGTTGAGTTGATATATCGGTAGTGTGTGTGTTGGTGACTTTTTATATGTGTGTTGAGTTGATATATCGGTAGTGTGTGTGTTGGTAAAGTAATATTTTTGTGTGATTTTTTTCCCGAAAAGTTCAGCTAAATTCCCTTTGGTGTTTCTCACTCTGAGCCTGCACTCATTAGTAGCAATCAATGTCACTAGCATGTGGGTGTGTGTAAACGAGAGGTGGGGGGGGGGATTGGAAACAGATGGAGTTATGTGTACCACAAACAATCTCCATGGGAACGTGTTCCTACAATTACCTGATCGTGTACCACGTGACAGGAATGAGAACCTTAAATAAAGAAGTGTCTTCCACGAATGTTCCTGTGAGATAGTGTAAACTTGTTTTGTTGTGTATAGAAACATAGAAACACTGGCAAGGTTTTCATAAATGTGAAGGTCCAATTAAATTATTTGGTGGCATTTGGTTTTTTCAAAATAAAATTTTCATAATTTCGATGTTATGATTTTAACTCTATGTCTTTAATGTTTTTGTTTTTTTCAGAAATAGGAGAGTCCATTTGGTACAATAGGAGAGTCCACTTGGTACAATAGGAGAGTCCATTTGGTACAATAGGAGAGTCCATTGGTACAATAGGAGAGTCCATTTGGTACAATAGGAAAGTCCATTTGGTACAATAGGAGAGTCCATTTGGTACAATAGGAGAGTCCACTTGGTACAACAGGAGAGTCCACTTGGTACAATAGGAGAGTCCACTTGGTACAATAGGAGAGTCCATTTGGTACAATAGGAGTCCACTTGGTACAATAGGAGTCCACTTGGTACAATAGGAGTCCACTTGGTACAATAGGAGAGTCCACTTGGTACAATAGGAGTACACTTGGTACAATAGGAGAGTCCACTTGGTACAATAGGAGAGTCCATTTGGTACAACAGGAGAGTCCATTTGGTACAATAGGAGAGTCCACATGGTACAACAGGAGAGTCCATTTGGTACAATAGGAGAGTCCACTTGGTACAATAGGAGTCCACTTGGTACAATAGAAGAGTCCATTTGGTACAATAGGAGAGTCCATTTGGTACAATAGGAGAGTCCACTTGGTACAATAGGAGAGTCCACTTGGTACGATAGGAGTCCACTTGGTTCAATAGGAGTCCACTTGGTACAATAGGAGTCCACTTGGTACAATAGGAGAGTCCACTTGGTACAACAGGAGAGTCCACTTGGTACGAGACCGTGTCAGACACATTAAGAAAAGTGCAATGAGAAACCGAAGTTCAGAACTCTATGACGTCATCACAACACATGAATATAGTAGCGCAACAATTGATGGTAGCACATTGATGGTAGCACATTGATGGTAGCACATTGATGGTAGCACATTGATGGTAGCACATTGTGGTAGCACATTGATTGTAGCACATAGATGGTAGCACGTAGTTGGTAGCACATTGAAGGCATGAAAGCTGATTTTAAAGTCCTATTTGGTATAAAGCTGAGCTGAAAGTACTTGTGGGTATAAAGCGGACATTGTTTTGGCAGGCGGACAAACCAAAAGCCAGGAATTGGCGTCTTTCAACATTACCGGATTTTTCGGGAAAGATCGAGGCCACGCCAAAATTACAGAGACTGACCGGTCTATTTTTAGAAACAGTGGCTATGGCAAGGTGCCGACCTCAGAACCCCACTTAGTCCACGGGCATGAAGATTGTGTGGGCAGTCCTCGCCGAGCTCACTCCACAGGGGATGTAGTGGGGGGGGCCCGTCCAGACCTGGGGCGTCCAGCAACCCATCAGCCTGGGGAGTGACCATGAAGGGGGCGGGGCTGGGGAAGCTTGCGTCAGTGGAGATAGGCGGAGCTCCTTGACTGAGGGGCGGAGCTCCTTGACTGAGGGGCGTTACAAGAACAGTATCTACGGCGACGGTCAGGGCAGCGGCCCCCGGTTGTCGCATGAAAGTTACGCCAGGGTCGCACCGCCCAAGCACGTCACATGCGGGAGTAGGGTCGGCCACACAAGCGACCCTAGCGGTCAGTTTCCAAGTGCTGCGTGGACCGGCGACACCACCAGGGGTAACTTTGACAGCGCCGCGCGTGCGGAAAAATCATCTCTACCTAAACGCAAACAGAACAACCCGAAGAGGTCAGGAACCCTAACAGGTGACGCCTCTGAGATCTCGCAGGTTAGATCTATCGGAGGTGATAGTGGATACGTCAGCCACCATCATACCACAGACCGAATCGGCCGCATACCTCAGGCCGATGCCACATCGGATGAGAACCCCATAAGCGTGAACCACAAGCACATCGTTGAAGCGAACGGTGACCCAAGGCGTAGCCAAGGCGAGGGCCAGAGCGGCAGTCTTGGGGTCGGTCCCAGCCACGGCCTAGTTCGCTCCGCCCCTGACCTACGGGGTAACGGTAGCACTAGCAAGGGTGGCAGCGGCGTCCACCGGACAGACAGGTACGGGTATCATGCGTCGCTGGACAACGGCTTTGACGGTAGTACGAGCAGCGTGCCGGATACTCACACCAAGCCTGTGAGGCCGTACCAGCGCTCGTCTGCAGACAGCGTTCCGGCGAATGTTAAAATCCACGACATCGTCAAAAACGGTCTTGAGATCTACCCCCCGGGCGTAGACTCCAGGGGCGCGACACCCCGGCCTCCCCGTGACCACTCCACAGTCTGGGTGACACGTACGAGCCGCCCAGGCGCCGTGGCGGACCCGGAGGAGGGACACGACGAAGAATGGGCGGAGCGGGTCAGTTTGAGTGACACCAGCGACTACCACTACCCTGAACCGGGGCGTCACAGCCCACGCCCCGGGGCGGACCCGGTACGGGCGGGGAAGGGCAAGGCCCAAAAGGCAAATGCCCGCTCGCGCCGGGTGATGTCCCGCCCAGGGAGGCGTGGCTGCTGTCGAATCATCCACCTGAAAGAGGACAACGCCAGGTTCCTGCTGTTGGCTGTCGTCATGGTGCTGTACATGCTGTCAGGGGCGGCCATCTTCAACGCCCTGGAGAGGAATAACGAACTGCTGGAACAGCAGATATACAAGCAGCACATCCAGGACTTCAAGAACAAATATAAGGAGGTCAACGAAACGGATTTAATGATCTTGTTGGATATCCACTCGCAGGCGGAGTTAGCAGGTTTCACTGACAACAAGCGTCCGAGATGGGACTTCTCAGGGGCGTTTTATTTTGTGGGAACAGTCGTATCGACAATAGGTAAGTAGACCAATTTTAAAAAAAACTATTTCAGTTTTTTGTCAACGAGTCATCGCATCTGTATAATAATAAATTGTAACCTAGACTTCGACAAAGTCTCTTTAAGTAGACAGTTATCTTTTTCTCTTTATACAGCCCGAAATCTCCCTCTTTATATAGCCAGAAATCTATCTCTTCATATAGCCAGAAATCTATCTCTTCATATAGCCAGAAAGCTCCCACTTTATACAGCCAGAAATCTCCCTCTTTATATGGCTAGATATCTCCCTCTTTATATAGCCAGAAATCTCCCTCTTTATATAGCTAGATATCTCCCTCTTTATATATCCAGAAATCTCCCTCTTTGTATAGCCAGATATCTTATTCACTTTATACAGCCAGACAGCTCCGTTTATTTACATAGTCATAAATCCCCCTCTCTTTATAGGGCCAGAAATATCCTTCTCTTTATATAACCACTCACATACCCCCCACCCCCACCCCCCACTGCTAGAAAGACGGAGGACATAAATAAGGGTGAAAAGCTCTCCGTGTGTGACGTCATAGACACTGATTGCTCTCCCTTTTCTCGGCCGATACTTCTGGGACTGAAAGTCATTTATGAGCCCCCCCCCCGCCCACTATCATCCCCTCCACAGTAAGAGCCATTTTTGACATTTGCTAAAGAGATATTTAGCATAAAGCGCCATCTTGAGTGGGCCGTTAGGGTCAGTGAGGTAATCTATTACACTTACCTCCCTTCCTTATGTCCCAGATGTCTGGATCCCTTGGACAGCGGAATGCCGCGTGCAGACTTCATTGTATCTCACCATTACAGAGACGACATGTTTAGTCCATCTCTAAAGTAATCTGACATTTTTTTCTCTGTGTGAGGGCATACTTTCTCTGTGTGGGGGTATGTTTTATCTGTGTGGGGGCATGTTTTATTTGTGTGGGGGCATGTTTTATTTGTGTGGGGGCATGTTTTATTTGTGTGGTTTCTATTTATTAGTTTCTATCTAAAACGCTTCACATATTTTTAACATTAAAACGTTTAACTTTGCACTTTTTAAATTATGGAATCAAACTTCTACCAAGATATAAAAATTCAGAATCTCTTGACTGTTTGAAATATTCTGTTCCTCTTTTTCTTCTTTCCATCCTCACCATCTATGCCCGTCGCGTCATCTATGTCACATAATTCATCTGCGTTATCTAATGCAGTGCTTCTCAAAGTGGTGGTCCGCGGACCATCCACCGCCGGTCCGCAGAAGTTATCAAGAGAGGACAGAAAAATATAATTTTAATTCTACATTTGCAACCTCTTATGCTTAGCGTATAGAATATGTCAATTTTTAAACGAAACAAACAAAATAAAATAAATTATATTTCGCTACCACGCCAGTGCAGAGAAAATAGTTCACCGGTCCCTGGTGCAATGGAACAAATTCCTGCTGGTCCGCCATAACAAAAAGTTTGAGAAGCACTGATCTAATGCATCTACGTCATAAAGGTCATTTCCACAATATGTGTCACAGACTGGGGTTATGGTCAACTAATCAATCAAGTTATGCAGTAGGCGTCAGGAATGTTTTAAGATGTTCTACCCAGATTCTCCCATATGCCCTTTTAGGACGCCCTTTTACTACGCCCTTTTTACTACGCCATTTTACTACGCCCTTTTTACTACGCCCTTTTTACTACGCCCTTTTTACTACGCCCTTTTTACTACGCCCTTTTTACGACGCCCTTTTTACGACGCCCTTTACACTATGCTATTAACCGAATGTATTTTTAAGGCATGCAAAGCTATTTACATCAGCTTTATTGGTTTAAGTATTAAGCCATTCATTTAAATCTATTCCCCACTCAAATATGTGACCGTTAAAACAAAGAGTATTTCAGTTTTATTTTTCGCATGTAGGGACTTAGTAGAAGTTCATCTAGTCATTACCAGTTGTTCTTCTTTACCACAAATGTCAAATGACTAAAAAATCTATCTTATCTTATCTGTTTCATACGCTCCTTCTATACAGAAGATTATTGCGTCCTACGCTGATATACCAACACATAGCACCATCACCTACCGACACATAACTACCACATCTACCACCACATAACTACCACATCTACCACCACATAACTACCACATCTACCACCACATAACTACCACATCTACCACCACATAACTACCACATCTAACACCCCATAACTACCACATCTACCACCACATAACTACCACATCTACCACCACATAACTACCACATCTACCACCACATAACTACCACATCTACCACCACACCACATAAACCAACAACGGAGGTAGAAACAGCAAACATTTCATGGGAGCAAAGTAATCGAACAACATTACACCACCGAGTACTAGTAATCAATATCTCCTACTACCAGCACTGTGTTTGGGATTCGCGTCCTCTCCACTGAAATATAATATCCTCGATACCCACAACAAGCCCGCCTCTCAGGGAGTAATCGATTATTTTTAATACAGGAATTTCCCCGAACTGATTGTCATTTGACATTAATGACAGCAAGGCGTTGAAGTCTAAACATTAGTTGACATTAATGACAGCAAGGCGTAGAGGTCTAAACATTAGTTGGTTCAAATTAAATGATTATTATTCAGTATCGATACCGAATAGTAGGATTCGTCCAGTAGACCTGCTAGCATCAAACATGTTGAAATACTTATTTGTAGGGTTGTTTATATCTGTATCTATACCAACCCAGTCAGGTTGTCATATCTGTATCTATACCAACCCAGTCAGGTTGTCATATCTGTATCTATACCAACCCAGTCAGGTTGTCATATCTGTATCTATACCACCCCAGTCAGGTTGTCATACAGACTTGTGTATCTATACCACCGCAGTCAGGTTGTCATACAGACTTCTGAATATCTAAAACCAACCCAGTCAGGTTGTCGGTATCTATACTATTCTATACCAAACCCAGTCATTTTGTCATACAGACTTTGTGGTATCTATACCACCCCAGTCAGGTTGTCTGTATCTGTACCAACCCAGGGAGACTTCTGTATCTATACCACCCCAGTCAGGTTTGTCATACAGACTTGTGTATCTATACCACCCCAGTCAGGTTGTCATACAGACTTGTGTATCTGTACCACCCCATTCAGGTTGTCATACAGACTTGTGTATCTATACCACCCCAGTCAGGTAGTCATACAGACTGTGTATCTATACCACCCCAGTCAGGTTGTCATACAGACATTGTGTATCTATACCACCCCAGTCAGGTTGTCTGTATCTGTACCAACCCAGGGAGACTTCTGTATCTATACCACCCCAGTCAGGTTGTCATATATCTATACAGTGCCCGAAAAGTGGATCAATCAAACAGACGATTAACTGAGACAAGTCAGTGGGACAGCGTTACAATCACTCCAGGTCTCTAGAGAGAGGAGGGGGTGGAGGTCTATACGTTACAATCACTCCAGATCTCTAGAGGGGGGGGGGTGGAGGTATATATGATACAATCACTCCAGATCTCTAGAGGGAGGGGGTGGAGGTATATATGCTACAATCACTCCAGATCTCTAGAGGGAGGGGGGTGGAGGTATATATGCTACAATCACTCCAGGTCACTAGAGGGAGGGGGGTGGAGGTATATATGCTACAATCACTCCATGTCACTAGAGAAGGGGGGGTGGAGGTCTATACGTTACAATCACTCCAGATCTCTAGAGGGAGGGGGGGTGGAGGTCTATATGCTACAATCACTCCAGGTCACTAGAGAAGGGGGTGGGGGGTGGAGGTCTATATGCTACAATCACTCGAGGTCTCTAGAGAGGGGTGGGTGAGGTCTATACGCTACAATCACTCCAGGTCTCTAGAGATGCTGATAGCCGTGTGTGGTAAAACACAAAAGAAGGAGTCTATACGTTAAACACTACAGGAATCAATATGGTTTGGCTATTTTGTGAAGTCATTTTTTGATGATGTGTCTGACAGATAACTCTTGGGTGCTATACAGTTAAGGGAGGGAACTAGGATGAACAAATAGATACCTCATCAGTGACGATGAATCCCCACCCCTCCACTCAGTCTAACCCCCCCCCCACTCACCCACATATTCTATAAAAGCTATCAGTACCATTGTGTTGCAATGTTATGTAATGTCATGTTAAACGCGGATAACAATGACGGCTCCAGGGATAAGCTCGCAGTAACTATTGTTACCATTCGTTAGTTTTGATCACTCTTCTTCTGTGATGGAACTTTCCATTAGTTGGTGACGACCCAGTGACGTAACTAGAACTGGGTAATTCGTTTGTTTAGTGTTTCATCTGTTTAGTGTTTCATCTGTTTAGTGTTTCATCTGTTTAGTGTTTCATCTGTTTAGTGTTTCATCTGTTTAGTGTTTCATCTGTTTAGCGTATTGTTTGTTTAGTGTTTCATTAGTTTAGTGTTTCTTTTTGTTTAGTACTTCAATTGTTAAGAGTTTCAATTGTTTAGTATTTCAACTGTTTAGTATTTCATTTGTTTAGCGTTTCCTTTCTTCAGTGGTTGAATTGTTTAGTGTTTCACTTGTTCAGTGGTTGAATTGTTAGTGTTTCACTTGTTCAGTGTTTGAATTGTTTAGTGTTTCACTTGTTCAGTGGTTGAATTGTTTAGTGTTTCACTTGTTCAGTGGTTGAATTGTTTAGTGTTTCCCTTGTTTAGTGTTTCCCTTGTTTAGTGTTTCCCTTGTTTAGTGTTTCCCTTGTTTAGTGTTTCCCTTGTTTAGTGTTTCACTTGTTCAGTGGTTGAATTGTTTAGTGTTTCACTTGTTCAGTGGTTGAATTGTTTAGTGTTTCCCTTGTTTAGTGTTTCCCTTGTTTAGTGTTTCCCTTGTTTAGTGTTTCCCTTGTTTAGTGTTTCCCTTGTTTAGTGTTTCACTTGTTCAGTGGTTGAATTGTTTAGTGTTTCCCTTGTTTAGTGTTTCCCTTGTTTAGTGTTTCCCTTGTTTAGTGTTTCCCTTGTTTAGTGTTTCCCTTGTTTAGTGTTTCCCTTGTTTAGTGTTTCCCTTGTTTAGTGTTTCACTTGTTCAGTGCACAAAAAGTCTCATCACCAAATAATCCGGGACAAATTCCCTTTCACAAATTATGACAAGAGATTTTTTTTAAAAATGTAAAACAAACTCCAGGAATTAATCATGCAAGCATTCAAACCCCAAGACTATTGTATTCTTGCGGAAAAGGGCCAGACTCCGCACAACCTCCCTGTAAAACTCCTGGATACGGCTCTTCATTCATTACTCGGCGCTTGGATCTCCACGGGAGGCAGCCATGCCATTGTTGGGGGGGAGGGGGCTGTTTTATTATATTATGGATTTCTCTTTCCGTAGCTTTAAAATTAGACTAAGGGTGACGTAGCTATATATCATAGCTACCAGAGTATATAGTCAAGTTGTTGTATATCATAGCTATCAGAGTATATAGTCAAGTTGTTGTATATCAGAGCTACCAGAGTATATAGTCAAGTTGTTATATATCATAGCTACTACCAGAGTAGAGAGTCAAGTTGTTGTACATCATAGCTACCAGAGTATATAGTCAAGTTATTATATATCATAGCTACCAGAGTATATAGTCAAGTTGTTATATATCATAGCTACCAGAGTGTATAGTCAAGTTGTTATATATCATAGCTACCAGAGTATATAGTCAAGTTGTTATATATCATAGCTACCAGAGTATATAGTCAAGTTGTTATATGTCATAGCTACCAGAGTATATAGTCAAGTTGTTATATATCATAGCTACCAGAGTATATAGTCAAGTTGTTGTATATCATAGCTACCAGAGTATATAGTCAAGTTGTTATATATCACAGCTACCAGAGTATATAGTCAAGTTGTTATATATCACAGCTACCAGATTATAGAGTCAAGTTGTTGTATAGCATTACTTCTACCAGTCTATATTCTGGCTCAGAGCTAGTACACTATTACCAGTCTATATTCTGGCTCAGAGCTAGTACACTATTACCAGTCTATATTCTGGCTCAGAGCTAGTACAACTATTGTTTTTCCCGGTTACAATCGATGGATAATTGTTTGAACAGAAGAAATCAATGGATAATACACTGGATGGAAGAAATCAATGGATAAATCCTTGGGGAGAAGGAAACGCTTCGCTAATGCCGCGGACGTCTCAAGGGAGGTAGTTAAATAGGAAGGGAAGTAACTGCTGGTATCAAGAGGATCTGGTCACGTGACTCTCAAAGCCGTTATGACCATTCAAACGTCTGCTGGGCGTTAGTCACCGGCAGATTGGGTTGACCAGTGTTTGCAAACAAAGTGACATCAGGTGGGTGAGGGAGGACAAGGGTGATGGTGGATGGGGGTGATGGTGGATGGTGGATGGGGGTGATGGTGGATGGGGTTCAGGTGTTAAACTGGGTTCATATCTCCTCCCAAAGTACATTGTAATAATCATTGCTAAAGTATGAAATGTTGTTCTCATTGCTAAAGTATGAAATGTTGTTCTCATTGCTAAAGTATGAAATGTTGTTCTCATTGCTAAAGTATGAAATGTTGTTCTCATTGCTAAAGTATGAAATGTTGTTCTCATTGCTAAAGTATGAAATGTTGTTCTCATTGCTAAAGTATGAAATGTTGTTCTCATTGCTAAAGTATGAAATGTTGTTCTCATTGCTAAAGTATGAAATGTTGTTCTCATTGCTAAAGTATGAAATGTTGTTCTCATTGCTAAAGTATGAAATGTTGTTCTCATTGCTAAAGTATGAAATGTTGTTCTCATTGCTAAAGTATGAAATGTTGTTCTCATTGCTAAAGTATGAAATGTTGTTCTCATTGCTAAAATATGAAATGTTGTTCTCATTGCTAAAATATGAAATGTTGTTCTCATTGCTAAAGTATGAAATGTTGTTCTCATTGCTAAAGTATGAAATGTTGTTCTCATTGCTAAAGTATGAAATGTTGTTCTCATTGCTAAAATATGAAATGTTGTTCTCATTGCTAAAATATGAAATGTTGTTCTCATTGCTAAAATATGAAATGTTTATAAGTTATGTGTGTACTCAGTAGGTCATGGCATCTGTTAGTCACTATCCATCATATATATATATTTACCCTCAATTATGTATGACTGACTCACTTTGGGCCTAACGCTAAGGAACATCACTCTGCTTTTTTTTAAAATTGAAAATATATACTTAAAAATCATAAACATTTTGGTTTCCAGATTAACATTCAACACACTCCACACTATTATTAATTGAACAATTTCATGCGGACGTTCGAAAAGAGTTATTTTTCGGTGCAGTAATTTGGTGCGCTGCTTTCTAAAATTTCACGCCGTAAAAAGATATTATGTTGCGTCATTGTTTTAGCTCATATTTTAAATTTTGGAAAAGGGAACGATGAAAAAAAAGGATTTGAGGGTTGTTAATAACAAAATACTTTGTGTACATTTCAGGAAGTTTAATATTTCGTATTTATCAAACAAGGACAAGTTAGTTGGGCTTGTGAAAAAGGTGGGCGCCGTTGGCATCCTAAAAAAAGTGGGCGCAGCAGGCGCCACGGCGCCTCAGCACAACCTAGTGTAGATAAAATGACACCCAAATTCCTAGAGTTAGAACCATTAAATCTACAGAAATCCCCCATTTTCTTATTTGTTTAGTAACAAGGAAGAAACCTGAGGACTTTATACAGTGAGATGTCCCAGATTTAATATGCTGTTGTGAGCCACAGGTGTTTATGTGTGTGTCCCAGGTGTTTCTTTGTGTGCCCCAGGTGTTTCTGTAAGAGCCCCAGGTGTTTCTGTATGAGCCCCAGGTGTTTCTGTGTGTGTCCCAGGTGTTTCTGTGTGTGGCCCAGGTGTTTTTGTGTGAGCCCGAGGTGTTTCTGTAAGTGCCACAGGTGTTTCTGTAAGAGCCCTAGGTGTTTCTGTGAGAGCCCCAGGTGTTTCTTTGTGAGACCCAGGTGTTTCTGTGTGTGTCCCAGGTGTTTCTGTGTGAGCCCTAGGTGTTTCTGTTAAAGCCCCAGGTGTTTCTGTGTTACCCCAAGGTGTTTCTGTGTGAGTCCTAGGTGTTTCTGTGTGTGCCCCAGGTGTTTCTGTGTGAGCCCGAGGTGTTTCTGTGAGTGACCCAGGTTTTTCTCTGTGTGCCCCAGGTGTTTCTGTGTGAGCCCCAGGTGTTTATGTGTGAGTCTAAGGTGTTTCTTTGTGTGCCCCAGGTGTTTCTGTGTGAGCCGGAGGTGTTTCTGTGAGTGCCCCAGGTGTTTCTGTATGAGCCCCAGGTGTTTCTGTGTGTGTCAGGTGTTTCTGTGTGTGCCCCAGGTGTTTCTGTGTGAGCCCCAGGTGTTTATGTGTGTGTCTCAGGTGTTTCATTGTGGTGCCAGGTGTTTCTGTGTGAGCCGGAGGTGTTTCTGTGAGTGCCCAGGTGTTTCTGTATGAGCCAGATGTTTCTGGGTGTGTCCCAGGGGTTTGCGTGTGTGCCCAGTTCGTGTTTCTGTGTGCAGCGCTCGATGGGTGTTTCTGTAGTGCCCAGGAGTGTCTGTAAGAGCCCCAGGTGTTTCTGGGAGGCCCAGGTGTTTTTGTGTGAGGACCCAGGTGTTTCTCTGTGTGTCCCAGGGTGTTTCTGTGTGAGCCCCAGGTGTTTCTGTGAGGGCCCCAGGTGTTTCTGTGTGAGACCCAGGTGTTTCTGTGTGTGCCCCAGGTGTTTTTGTGTGAGCCCCAGGTGTTTCTGTGAGAGCCCAGGGTTTCTGTTCTGAGAACCCAGGTGTTTCTGTGTGTGTCTCAGGTGGTTTCTGTGTGTGCCCAGGTGTTTCTGTGTGAGACCCAGGTGTTTCTGTGTATGTACCATGAGTTTCTGTGTGTGCCCAGGTGTTTCTGTGTGAGCCCCAGGTGTTTCTGTGTGTGCCCCAGGTGTTTCTGTGTGAGCCCCAGGTGTTAATGTGTGTGTCCCAGGTGTTTCTGTGTGTGCCCGAGGTGTTTCTGTGAGTGCCCCAGGTGTTTCTGTATGAGCCCCAGGTGTTTCTGTGAGAGCCCCAGGTGTTTCTATGTGAGACCCAGGTGTTTCTGTGTGTGCCCCAGGTGTTTCTGTGTGAGCTTCAGGTGTTTATGTGTGTGTCTCAGGTGTTTCTTTGTGTGCCCCAGGTGTTTCTGTGTGAGCCGGAGGTGTTTCTGTGAGTGCCCCAGGTGTTTCTGTATGAGCCCCAGGTGTTTCTGTGTGTGTCCCAGGTGTTTCTGTGTGTGCCCCAGGTGTTTCTGTGTGAGCCCGAGGTGTTTCTGTAAGTGCCCCAGGTGTTTCTGCAAGAGCCCCAGGTGTTTCTGTGAGAGCCCCAGGTGTTTCTGTGTGAGACCCAGGTGTTTCTGTGTGTGTCCCAGGTGTTTCTATGTGTGCCTTAGGTGTTTCTGTGTGAGCCCCAGGTGTTTCTGTGTGTGTCCCAGGTGTTTCTGTGTGTGCCCCAGGTGTTTCTGTGTGAGCCCCAGGTGTTTCTGTGTGAGACCCAGGTGTTTCTGTGTGTGCCCCAGGTGTTTCTGTGTGAGCCCGAGGTGTTTCTGTGAGTGCCCCAGGTGTTTCTGTGTGAGCCTAAGGTGTTTCTGTGTGAGCCCCAGGTGTTTATGTGTGAGTCTAAGGTGTTTCTTTGTGTGCCCCAGGTGTTTCTGTGTGAGCCGGAGGTGTTTCTGTGAGTGCCCCAGGTGTTTCTGTATGAGCCCCAGGTGTTTCTGTGTGTGTCAGGTGTTTCTGTGTGTGCCCCAGGTGTTTCTGTGTGAGCCCCAGGTGTTTATGTGTGTGTCTCAGGTGTTTCTTTGTGTGCCCCAGGTGTTTCTGTGTGAGCCGGAGGTGTTTCTGTGAGTGCCCCAGGTGTTTCTGTATGAGCCCCAGGTGTTTCTGTGTGTGTCCCAGGTGTTTCTGTGTGTGCCCCAGTCGTTTCTGTGTGAGCCCGAGGTGTTTCTGTAAGTGCCCCAGGTGTTTCTGTAAGAGCCCCAGGTGTTTCTGTGAGAGCCCCAGGTGTTTTTGTGTGAGACCCAGGTGTTTCTCTGTGTGTCCCAGGTGTTTCTGTGTGAGCCCCAGGTGTTTCTGTGAGGGCCCCAGGTGTTTCTGTGTGAGACCCAGGTGTTTCTGTGTGTGCCCCAGGTGTTTTTGTGTGAGCCCCAGGTGTTTCTGTGAGAGCCCCAGGTGTTTCTGTCTGAGACCCAGGTGTTTCTGTGTGTGTCTCAGGTGTTTCTGTGTGTGCCCCAGGTGTTTCTGTGTGAGACCCAGGTGTTTCTGTGTATGTCCCATGTGTTTCTGTGTGTGCCCCAGGTGTTTCTGTGTGAGCCCCAGGTGTTTCTGTGTGTGCCCCAGGTGTTTCTGTGTGAGCCCCAGGTGTTAATGTGTGTGTCCCAGGTGTTTCTGTGTGTGCCCGAGATGTTTCTGTGAGTGCCCCAGGTGTTTCTGTATGAGCCCCAGGTGTTTCTGTGAGAGCCCCAGGTGTTTCTATGTGAGACCCAGGTGTTTCTGTGTGTGCCCCAGGTGTTTCTGTGTGAGCCCCAGGTGTTTATGTGTGTGTCTCAGGTGTTTCTGTGTGAGCCCCAGGTGTTTCTGTGTGTGTCCCAGGTGTTTCTGTGTGTGCCCCAGGTGTATCTGTGTGAGCCCCAGGTGTTTCTGTGTGAGACCCAGGTGTTTCTGTGTGTGCCCCAGGTGTTTCTGTGTGAGCCCGAGGTGTTTCTGTGAGTGCCCCAGGTGTTTCTGTGTGAGCCTAAGGTGTTTCTGTGTGAGCCCCAGGTGTTTATGTGTGTGTTCCATGTGTTTCTTTTGTGCCCCAGGTGTTTCTGTGTGAGCCCTAGGTGTTTCTGTGAGTGCCCCAGGTGTTTCTGTATGAGCCCCAGGTGTTTCTGTGTGTGTCCCAGGTGTTTCTGTGTGTGCCCCAGGTGTTTCTGTGTGATCCCGAGGTAATTCTGTGAGTGCCCAAGGTGTTTTTGTATGAGCCCCAGGTGTTTCTGTGAGAGCCCCAGGTGTTTCTGTGTGAGCCCCAGGTGTTTATGTGTGTGTTCCAGGTGTTTCTTTTGTGCCCCAGGTGTTTCTGTGTGAGCCCTAGGTGTTTCTGTGAGTGCCCCAGGTGTTTCTGTATAACCCCTAGGTGTTTCTGTGTGTGTCCCAGGTGTTTCTGTGTGTGCCCCAGGTGTTTCTGTGTGAGCCCGAGGTAATTCTGTGAGTCCCCAAGGTGTTTTTGTATGAGCCCCAGGTGTTTCTGTGAGAGCCCCAGGTGTTTCTGTGTGAGACCCAGGTGTTTCTGTGTGTGTCCCATGTGTTTCTGTGTGAGCCCCAAGTGTTTCTGTGAGAGCCCCAGGTGTTTCTGTGTGAGACCCATGAGTTTCTGTGTGTGTCCCAGGTGTTTCTGTTTGTGTCCCAGGTGTTTCTGTGTGTGCCCCAGGTGTTTCTGTGTGAGCCCGAGGTAATACTGTGAGTTCCCCAGGTGGTTTTGTGTGAGCCCCAGGTGTTTCTGTGAGAGCCCCAGGTGTTTCTGTGTGAGATCCAGGTGTTTCTCTGTGTGTCCAAGGTGTTTCTGTGTGAGCCCCAGGTGTTTCTGTGAGGGCCCCAGGTGTTTCTGTGTGAGAACCAGGTGTTTCTGTGTGTGCCCCAGGTGTTTTTGTATGAGCCCCAGGTGTTTCTGTAAGTGCCCCAGGTGTTTCTGTGTGAGACCCAGGTGTTTCTGTGTGTGTCTCAGGTGTTTCTGTGTGTGCCCCAGGTGTTTCTGTGTGAGACCCAGGTGTTTCTGTGTATGTCCCAGGTGTTTCTGTGTGTGCCCCAGGTGTTTCTGTGTGAGACCCAGGTGTTTCTGTGTGTGCCCCAGGTGTTTCTGTGTGAGCCCCAGGTGTTTATGTGTGTGTCCCAGGTGTTTCTGTGTGTGCCCGAGGTGTTTCTGTGAGTGCCCCAGGTGTTTCTGTATGAGCCCCAGGTGTTTCTGTGAGAGCCCCAGGTGTTTCTATGTGAGACGCATGTTTTTCTGTGTGTGCCCCAGGTGTTTCTGTGTGAGCCCCAGGTGTTTCTGTGAGAGCCCCAGGTGTTTCTGTGTGAGACCCAGGTGTTTCTGTATGAGCCCCAGGTGTTTCTATGAGAGCCCCAGGTGTTTCTGTGTGAGACCCAGGTGTTTCTGTGTGTGTCCCAGGTGTTTCTGTGTGTGCCCCAGGTGTATCTGTGTGAGCCCGAGGTGTTTCTGTGAGTGCCCCAGGTGTTTCTGTAAGAGCCCCAGGTGTTTCTGTGAGAGTCCCAGGTGTTTTTGTGTGAGACCCAGGTGTTTCTGTGTGTGTCCCAGGTGTTTCTATGTGTGCCCCAGGTGTTTCTGTGTGAGCCCCAGGTGTTTCTGTGTGTGCCCCAGGTGTTTCTGTGTGAGCCCCAGGTGTTTCTGTGAGAGCCCCAGGTGTTGCTGTGTGAGTCCCAGGTGTTTCTATGTGTGTTCCAGGTGTTTCTGTGTGAGCCCGATGTAATTCTGTGAGTGCCCCAGGTGTTTTTGTATGAGCCCCAGGTGTTTCTGTGTGAGACCCAGGTGTTTCTGTATATGTCCCAGGTGTTTCTGTGTGTGCCCCAGGTGTTTCTGTGTGAGCCCCAGGTGTTTCTGTGTGTGCCCCAGGTGCTTCTGTGTGAGCCCCAGGTGTTTATGTTTGTGTCCCAGGTGTTTCTGTGTGTGCCCGAGGTGATTCTGTTAGTGCCCCAGGTGTTTCTGTATGAGCCCCAGGTGTTTCTGTGAGAGCCCCAGGTGTTTCTGTGTGAGACCCAGGTGTTTTTGTGTGTGTCCCAGGTGTTTCTGTGTGTGCCCCAGGTGTTACTGTATGAGCGCCATGTGTTTCTATGAGAGCCCCAGGTGTTTCTGTGTGAGCCCGAGGTAATTCTGTGAGTGCCCCAGGTGTTTTTGTATGAGCCCCAGGTGTTTCCGTGTGAGACCCAGGTGTTTCTGTGTGAGACCCAGGTGTTTCTGTGTGTGCCCCAGGTGTTTTTGTGTGAGCCCCAGGTGTTTCTGTGAGAGCCCCAGGTGTTTCTGTCTGAGACCCAGGTGTTTCTGTGTGTGTCTCAGGTGTTTCTGTGTGTGCCCCAGGTGTTTCTGTGTGAGACCCAGGTGTTTCTGTGTATGTCCCAGGTGTTTCTGTGTGTGCCCCAGGTGTTTCTGTGTGAGCCCCAGGTGTTTCTGTGTGTGCCCCAGGTGTTTCTGTGTGAGCCCCAGGTGTTAATGTGTGTGTCCCAGGTGTTTCTGTGTGTGCCCGAGGTGTTTCTGTGAGTGCCCCAGGTGTTTCTGTATGAGCCCCAGGTGTTTCTGTGAGAGCCCCAGGTGTTTCTATGTGAGACCCAGGTGTTTCTGTGTGTGCCCCAGGTGTTTCTGTGTGAGTCCCCAGGTGTTTATGTGTGTGTCTCAGGTGTTTCTTTGTGTGCCCCAGGTGTTTCTGTGTGAGCCGGAGGTGTTTCTGTGAGTGCCCCAGGTGTTTCTGTATGAGCCCCAGGTGTTTCTGTGTGTGTCCCAGGTGTTTCTGTGTGTGCCCCAGGTGTTTCTGTGTGAGCCCGAGGTGTTTCTGTAAGTGCCCCAGGTGTTTCTGTAAGAGCCCCAGGTGTTTCTGTGAGAGCCCCAGGTGTTTCTGTGTGAGACCCAGGTGTTTCTGTGTGTGTCCCAGGTGTTTCTATGTGTGCCTTAGGTGTTTCTGTGTGTGTCCCAGGTGTTTCTGTGTGTTCCCCAGGTGTTTCTGTGTGAGCCCCAGGTGTTTCTGTGTGAGACCCAGGTGTTTCTGTGTGTGCCCCAGGTGTTTCTGTGTGAGCCCGAGGTGTTTCTGTGAGTGCCCCAGGTGTTTCTGTGTGAGCCTAAGGTGTTTCTGTGTGAGCCCCAGGTGTTTATGTGTGTGTTCCAGGTGTTTCTTTTGTGCCCCAGGTGTTTCTGTGTGAGCCCTAGGTGTTTCTGTGAGTGCCCCAGGTGTTTATGTATGAGCCCCAGGTGTTTCTGTGTGTGTCCCAGGTGTTTCTGTGTGTGCCCCAGGTGTTTCTGTGTGATCCCGAGGTAATTCTGTGAGTGCCCAAGGTGTTTTTGTATGAGCCCCAGGTGTTTCTGTGAGAGCCCCAGGTGTTTCTGTGTGAGCCCCAGGTGTTTATGTGTGTGTTCCAGGTGTTTCTTTTGTGCCCCAGGTGTTTCTGTGTGAGCCCTAGGTGTTTCTGTGAGTGCCCCAGGTGTTTCTGTATAACCCCTAGGTGTTTCTGTGTGTGTCCCAGGTGTTTCTGTGTGTGCCCCAGGTGTTTCTGTGTGAGCCCGAGGTAATTCTGTGAGTGCCCAAGGTGTTTTTGTATGAGCCCCAGGTGTTTCTGTGAGAGCCCCAGGTGTTTCTGTGTGAGACCCACGTGTTTCTGTGTGTGTCCCATGTGTTTCTGTGTGAGCCCCAGGTGTTTCTGTGAGAGCCCCAGGTGTTTCTGTGTGAGACCCATGAGTTTCTGTGTGTGTCCCAGGTGTTTCTGTTTGTGTCCCAGGTGTTTCTGTGTGTGCCCCAGGTGTTTCTGTGTGAGCCCGAGGTAATACTGTGAGTTCCCCAGGTGGTTTTGTGTGAGCCCCAGGTGTTTCTGTGAGAGCCCCAGGTGTTTCTGTGTGAGACCCAGGTGTTTCTCTGTGTGTCCAAGGTGTTTCTGTGTGAGCCCCAGGTGTTTCTGTGAGGGCCCCAGGTGTTTCTGTGTGAGAACCAGGTGTTTCTGTGTGTGCCCCAGGTGTTTTTGTGTGAGCCCCAGGTGTTTCTGTAAGTGCCCCAGGTGTTTCTGTGTGAGACCCAGGTGTTTCTGTGTGTGTCTCAGGTGTTTCTGTGTGTGCCCCAGGTGTTTCTGTGTGAGACCCAGGTGTTTCTGTGTATGTCCCAGGTGTTTCTGTGTGTGCCCCAGGTGTTTCTGTGTGAGACCCAGGTGTTTCTGTGTGTGCCCCAGGTGTTTCTGTGTGAGCACCCAGGTGTTTATGTGTGTGTCCCAGGTGTTTCTGTGTGTGCCCGAGGTGTTTCTGTGAGTGCCCCAGGTGTTTCTGTATGAGCCCCAGGTGTTTCTGTGAGAGCCCCAGGTGTTTCTATGTGAGACCCATGTTTTTTCTGTGTGTGCCCCAGGTGTTTCTGTGTGAGCCCCAGGTGTTTCTGTGAGAGCCCCAGGTGTTTCTGTGTGAGACCCAGGTGTTTCTGTATGAGCCCCAGGTGTTTCTATGAGAGCCCCAGGTGTTTCTGTGTGAGACCCAGGTGTTTCTGTGTGTGTCCCAGGTGTTTCTGTGTGTGCCCCAGGTGTATCTGTGTGAGCCCGAGGTGTTTCTGTGAGTGCCCCAGGTGTTTCTGTAAGAGCCCCAGGTGTTTCTGTGAGAGTCCCAGGTGTTTTTGTGTGAGACCCAGGTGTTTCTGTGTGTGTCCCAGGTGTTTCTATGTGTGCCCCAGGTGTTTCTGTGTGAGCCCCAGGTGTTTCTGTGTGTGCCCCAGGTGTTTCTGTGTGAGCCCCAGGTGTTTCTGTGAGAGCCCCAGGTGTTGCTGTGTGAGTCCCAGGTGTTTCTATGTGTGTTCCAGGTGTTTCTGTGTGAGCCCGAGGTAATTCTGTGAGTGCCCCAGGTGTTTTTGTATGAGCCCCAGGTGTTTCTGTGTGAGACCCAGGTGTTTCTGTATATGTCCCAGGTGTTTCTGTGTGTGCCCCAGGTGTTTCTGTGTGAGCCCCAGGTGTTTCTGTGTGTGCCCCAGGTGTTTCTGTGTGAGCCCCAGGTGTTTATGTTTGTGTCCCAGGTGTTTCTGTGTGTGCCCGAGGTGATTCTGTTAGTGCCCCAGGTGTTTCTGTATGAGCCCCAGGTGTTTCTGTGAGAGCCCCAGGTGTTTCTGTGTGAGACCCAGGTGTTTTGTGTGTGTCCCAGGTGTTTCTGTGTGTGCCCCAGGTGTTACTGTATGAGCGCCATGTGTTTCTATGAGAGCCCCAGGTGTTTCTGTGTGAGCCCGAGGTAATTCTGTGAGTGCCCCAGGTGTTTTTGTATGAGCCCCAGGTGTTTCCGTGTGAGACCCAGGTGTTTCTGTGTATGTCCCAGGTGTTTCTGTGTGTGCGCCATGTGTTTCTGTGTGAGCCCCAGGTGTTTCTGTGTGTGCCCCAGGTGTTTCTGTTTGAGCCCCAGGTGTTTATGTGTGTGTCCCAGGTGTTTCTGTGTGTGCCCGAGGTGATTCTGTTAGTGCCCCAGGTGTTTCTGTATGAGCCCCAGGTGTTTCTGTGAGAGCCCCAGGTGTTTCTGTGTGAGACCCAGGTGTTTCTGTGTGAGCCCCAGGTGTTTATGTGTGTGTCCCAGGTGTTTCTTTGTGTGCCCCGGATGTTTCTGTAAGAGCCCCAGGTGTTTCTGTATGAGCCCCAGGTGTTTCTGTGTGTGCCCCAGGTGTTTCTGTGTGAGCCCGAGGTGTTTCTGTAAGTGCCCCAGGTGTTTCTGTAAGAGCCCCAGGTAATTCTGTGAGAGCCCCAGGTGTTTCTTTGTGAGACCCAGGTGTTTCTGTGTGTGTCCCAGGTGTTTCTGTGTGAGCCCTAGGTGTTTCTGTTAAAGCCCCAGGTGTTTCTGTGTGAGCCCCAGGTGTTTCTGTGTGAGTCCTAGGTGTTTCTGTGTGTGCCCCAGGTGTTTCTGTGTGAGCCCGAGGTGTTTCTGTGAGTGCCCCGGGTTTTTCTGTGTGAGCCCCAGGTGTTTCTGTGTGAGCCCCAGGTGTTTATGTGTGTGTCCCAGGTGTTTCTTTGTGTGCCCCAGGTGTTTCTGTGAGTGCCCCAGGTGTTTCTGTAGGAGCCCCAAGTGTTTCTGTGTGTGTCCCAGGTGTTTCTGTGTGTGCCCCAGGTGTTTCTGTGTGAGACCCAGGTGTTTCTGTGTATGTCCCAGGTGTTTCTGTGTGTGCCCCAGGTGTTTCTGTGTGAGACCCAGGTGTTTCTGTGTGTGCCCCAGGTGTTTCTGTTTGAGCCCCAGGTGTTTATGTGTGTGTCCCAGGTGTTTCTGTGTGTGCCCGAGGTGTTTCTGTGAGTGCCCCAGGTGTTTCTGTATGAGCCCCAGGTGTTTCTGTGAGAGCCCCAGGTGTTTCTATGTGAGACCCATGTTTTTCTGTGTGTGCCCCAGGTGTTTCTGTGTGAGCCCCAGGTGTTTCTGTGAGAGCCCCAGGTGTTTCTGTGTGAGACCCAGGTGTTTCTGTATGAGCCCCAGGTGTTTCTATGAGAGCCCCAGGTGTTTCTGTGTGAGACCCAGGTGTTTCTGTGTGTGTCCCAGGTGTTTCTGTGTGTGCCCCAGGTGTATCAGTGTGAGCCCGAGGTGTTTCTGTGAGTGCCCCAGGTGTTTCTGTAAGAGCCCCAGGTGTTTCTGTGAGAGTCCCAGGTGTTTTTGTGTGAGACCCAGGTGTTTCTGTGTGTGTCCCAGGTGTTTCTATGTGTGCCCCAGGTGTTTCTGTGTGAGCCCCAGGTGTTTCTGTGTGTGCCCCAGGTGTTTCTGTGTGAGCCCCAGGTGTTTCTGTGAGAGCCCCAGGTGTTGCTGTGTGAGTCCCAGGTGTTTCTATGTGTGTTCCAGGTGTTTCTGTGTGAGCCCGAGGTAATTCTGTGAGTGCCCCAGGTGTTTTTGTATGAGCCCCAGGTGTTTCTGTGTGAGACCCAGGTGTTTCTGTATATGTCCCAGGTGTTTCTGTGTGTGCCCCAGGTGTTTCTGTGTGAGCCCCAGGTGTTTCTGTGTGTGCCCCAGGTGTTTCTGTGTGAGCCCCAGGTGTTTATGTTTGTGTCCCAGGTGTTTCTGTGTGTGCCCGAGGTGATTCTGTTAGTGCCCCAGGTGTTTCTGTATGAGCCCCAGGTGTTTCTGTGAGAGCCCCAGGTGTTTCTGTGTGAGACCCAGGTGTTTTTGTGTGTGTCCCAGGTGTTTCTGTGTGTGCCCCAGGTGTTTCTGTATGAGCGCCATGTGTTTCTATGAGAGCCCCAGGTGTTTCTGTGTGAGCCCGAGGTAATTCTGTGAGTGCCCCAGGTGTTTTTGTATGAGCCCCAGGTGTTTCCGTGTGAGACCCAGGTGTTTCTGTGTATGTCCCAGGTGTTTCTGTGTGTGCCCCATGTGTTTCTGTGTGAGCCCCAGGTGTTTCTGTGTGTGCCCCAGGTGTTTCTGTGTGAGCCCCAGGTGTTTATGTGTGTGTCCCAGGTGTTTCTGTGTGTGCCCGAGGTGATTCTGTTAGTGCCCCAGGTGTTTCTGTATGAGCCCCAGGTGTTTCTGTGAGAGCCCCAGGTGTTTCTGTGTGAGACCCAGGTGTTTCTGTGTGAGCCCCAGGTGTTTATGTGTGTGTCCCAGGTGTTTCTTTGTGTGCCCCAGGTGTTTCTGTAAGAGCCCCAGGTGTTTCTGTATGAGCCCCAGGTGTTTCTGTGTGTGTCCCAGGTGTTTCTGTGTGTGCCCCAGGTGTTTCTGTGTGAGCCCGAGGTGTTTCTGTAAGTGCCCCAGGTGTTTCTGTAAGAGCCCCAGGTAATTCTGTGAGAGCCCCAGGTGTTTCTTTGTGAGACCCAGGTGTTTCTGTGTGTGTCCCAGGTGTTTCTGTGTGAGCCCTAGGTGTTTCTGTTAAAGCCCCAGGTGTTTCTGTGTGAGCCCCAGGTGTTTCTGTGTGAGTCCTAGGTGTTTCTGTGTGTGCCCCAGGTGTTTCTGTGTGAGCCCGAGGTGTTTCTGTGAGTGCCCCAGGGTTTTTCTGTGTGAGCCCCAGGTGTTTCTGTGTGAGCCCCAGGTGTTTATGTGTGTGTCCCAGGTGTTTCTTTGTGTGCCCCAGGTGTTTCTGTGTGAGCCGTAGGTGTTTCTGTGAGTGCCCCAGGTGTTTCTGTAGGAGCCCCAAGTGTTTCTGTGTGTGTCCCAGGTGTTTCTGTGTGTGCCCCAGGTGTTTCTGTGTGAGCCCCAGGTGTTTATGTGTGTGTCTCAGGTGTTTCTTTGTGTGCCCCAGGTGTTTCTGTGTGAGTCGGAGGTGTTTCTGTGAGTGCCCCAGGTATTTCTGTATGAGCCCCAGGTGTTTCTGTGTGTGTCCCAGGTGTTTCTGTGTGTGCCCCAGGTGTTTCTGTGTGAGCCCGAGGTGTTTCTGTAAGTGCCCCAGGTGTTTCTGTAAGAGCCCCAGGTGTTTCTGTGAGAGCCACAGGTGTTTCTGTGTGAGACCAAGGTGTTTCTCTGTGTGTCCCAGGTGTTTCTGTGTGAGCCCCAGGTGTTTCTGTGAGAGTCCCAGGTGTTTCTGTGAGAGTCCCAGGTGTTTTTGTGTGAGACCCAGGTGTTTTTGTGTGTGTCCCAGGTGTTTCTGTGTGTGCCCCAGGTGATACTGTATGAGCGCCATGTGTTGCTATGAGAGCCCCAGGTGTTTCTGTGTGTGCCCGAGGTGATTCTGTTAGTGCCCCAGGTGTTTCTGTATGAGCCCCAGGTGTTTCTGTGAGAGCCCCAGGTGTTTCTGTGTGAGACCCAGGTGTTTCTGTGTGAGCCCCAGGTGTTTATGTGTGTGTCCCAGGTGTTTCTTTGTGTGCCCCAGGTGTTTCTGTAAGAGCCCCAGGTGTTTCTGTATGAGCCCCAGGTGTTTCTGTGTGTGTCCCAGGTGTTTCTGTGTGAGCCCGAGGTGTTTCTGTAAGTGCCCCAGGTGTTTCTGTAAGAGCCCCAGGTAATTCTGTGAGAGCCCCAGGTGTTTCTTTGTGAGACCCAGGTGTTTCTGTGTGTGTCCCAGGTGTTTCTGTGTGAGCCCTAGGTGTTTCTGTTAAAGCCCCAGGTATTTCTGTGTGAGCCCCAGGTGTTTCTGTGTGAGTCCTAGGTGTTTCTGTGTGTGCCCCAGGTGTTTCTGTGTGAGCCCGAGGTGTTTCTGTGAGTGCCCCAGGTTTTTCTGTGTGAGCCCCAGGTGTTTCTGTGTGAGCCCCAGGTGTTTATGAGTGTGTCCCAGGTGTTTCTTTGTGTGCCCCAGGTGTTTCTGTGTGAGCCGTAGGTGTTTCTGTGAGTGCCCCAGGTGTTTCTGTAGGAGCCCCAAGTGTTTCTGTGTGTGTCCCAGGTGTTTCTGTGTGTGCCCCAGGTGTTTCTGTGTGAGCCCCAGGTGTTTATGTGTGTGTCTCAGGTGTTTCTTTGTGTGCCCCAGGTGTTTCTGTGTGAGTCGGAGGTGTTTCTGTGAGTGCCCCAGGTATTTCTGTATGAGCCCCAGGTGTTTCTGTGTGTGTCCCAGGTGTTTCTGTGTGTGCCCCAGGTGTTTCTGTGTGAGCCCGAGGTGTTTCTGTAAGTGCCCCAGGTGTTTCTGTAAGAGCCCCAGGTGTTTCTGTGAGAGCCACAGGTGTTTCTGTGTGAGACCCAGGTGTTTCTCTGTGTGTCCCAGGTGTTTCTGTGTGAGCCCCAGGTGTTTCTGTGGGAGTCCCAGGTGTTTCTGTGAGAGTCCCAGGTGTTTTTGTGTGAGACCCAGGTGTTTTTGTGTGTGTCCCAGGTGTTTCTGTGTGTGCCCCAGGTGTTACTGTATGAGCGCCATGTGTTTCTATGAGAGCCCCAGGTGTTTCTGTGTGAGCCCGAGGTAATTCTGTGAGTGCCCCAGGTGTTTTTGTATGAGCCCCAGGTGTTTCCGTGTGAGACCCAGGTGTTTCTGTGTATGTCCCAGGTGTTTCTGTGTGTGCCCCATGTGTTTCTGTGTGAGCCCCAGGTGTTTCTGTGTGTGCCCGGTGTTTCTGTGTGTGCCCGAGGTGATTCTGTTAGTGCCCCAGGTGTTTCTGTATGAGCCCCAGGTGTTTCTGTGAGAGCCCCAGGTGTTTCTGTGTGAGACCCAGGTGTTTCTGTGTGAGCCCCAGGTGTTTATGTGTGTGTCCCAGGTGTTTCTTTGTGTGCCCCAGGTGTTTCTGTAAGAGCCCCAGGTGTTTCTGTATGAGCCCCAGGTGTTTCTGTGTGTGTCCCAGGTGTTTCTGTGTGTGCCCCAGGTGTTTCTGTGTGAGCCCGAGGTGTTTCTGTAAGTGCCCCAGGTGTTTCTGTAAGAGCCCCAGGTAATTCTGTGAGAGCCCCAGGTGTTTCTTTGTGAGACCCAGGTGTTTCTGTGTGTGTCCCAGGTGTTTCTGTGTGAGCCCTAGGTGTTTCTGTTAAAGCCCCAGGTGTTTCTGTGTGAGCCCCAGGTGTTTCTGTGTGAGTCCTAGGTGTTTCTGTGTGTGCCCCAGGTGTTTCTGTGTGAGCCCGAGGTGTTTCTGTGAGTGCCCC